>JAOXYF010000024.1:6145234-6163853 GCA_028565775.1 Sternarchorhynchus goeldii
ACTATATAGCAGTATGCTAGCAGCACCCTGCTATGACATCCGAGAGATTCGGCTCAAACACATTTCATCAGGAATCGTTCGGGCACGGGCTGGCGCGCCCACCTGACCTGTGACGTACGGCTCCAGGGCCTTGGGCACCAGACTGCGGGCTGTCTTCAGGTCTTCGGCGGAACACTTGCCCGCTTCCAGCCCACACGCCATACCCATGCGCTTCAGCACCTCGATGTCATCGTGGATCTCAAACATGCTGTCAAAGTTGAAGAGGTACTCAAACCTGCACGGCAACACAGGAGGTAATTAGTCTAGGAGACGTGGAAAGAAAAAGAAAACACACACACACACCAACAAGACTGAACAGAGGACAGGGAACCAACGATCCAAATTACACGAACAGTGGTTATTCTCATTACAATAAAGAAAAAACCCTGCAGTGTGTAGTAACTCCGAGACAAACAAGAGGCTTCATATTGTGATGGTGTGTCAGAATTTACTTGTCATTGGAGATACTGCAGTCAATGACTGTTTTCTTGCTGGTGTTTATGATGATAAAAGGAAGGTGAATGACTGAGTTTTCTGGCGGTGGCCTGTTTGTCTGTTGCTCTGTCTGCTTGTTACGCTGCACAAGGTTCTTGAAGGCAATTTGCTATGTGCAGATGGAAAAGAAAAGAAAAGAAAAAAAAACACGAATCAGCTTTAAAATCTGGCATTTCCAACATTTATTTAAAAAAAAGGAAGGTTTCCATAATTTATGTGCTACCTGTAAAATGAGCTCTTGGAGCTGTGACTGTTTTTGCTTAATTCTCTCCAAGCGTCTTTGTCTCTCCACCTAGTAGATGGAGAAAAGGCCATATTTGTTTTTAGGTTAACAGCAGTCCTCAACTCTCAACAGCAAATATATTCATCATTTTATATTCGTTTATGTTACATGCTGCAATTATGACGGCTTATATGATTAAGCGGTGTTGGGTCTTCTGAATACTGCAAGTCATCAAGAACATGCCTAGATAAACACTTGCGTGGAATGTCAGACTGTTCCAAGGAGCTGTGATTATTAAAAGAACCTTTTTGTGGAAAAAACTCCTTTCTGTAGTGTCAGCATTGCAATACTGGGACAAACCAGGAAGCTTGAAGCATTCGCTCGGTCTTTTATTGACCAATAACTGCACCTGGTTTTTAGGTGGTTGTGCTCAGCAGTAGCTCTGGAATAGCAGTGATTTTAAGTAGCATTGCTTATTAGAACCAGAACTCCAACAGGACAGAGAACTAGAAATGGTGTCAAGTCAGAGAATCTCTTCTAAGGGTTCCAGCAGCATGCAGATTCAATCAGTCGTTCTTCAGAGGGAGGAGCCTTAGAACTGGGTGGAGTAAATCAACATTATTAATGTGAAATCTGCATTGCAATGCTGGATAAACAGCGCGATGCCCGTCACTTAACAATAATGATGATGACAATGTCCACTGGTCCAAGCAATATACATGCACATCTTCATCAAAGATTTGTAGTGCTCTGAACTGCTGACAGACTGTTCTAATGAGCCGAGTAGTCCATCTAGGTCTCCTTACCATGACGCTACAACACACAAACATTTTGCACTGGTGCTCAGCTCATAAAAATGACAAATATTGTGACTGTGCTGGGAATTTCTTTTCCCATAATCTTTTCCAACAGTTGTGAGGTCAGTACACAAGATGAAAACTTTATGGTCTTACATTAGCTCATTTACTGGTGGCATTTGAGCTTCAAGTCTCAGTTTAGTGCCTGTTAAGATTTGTTCCTCTTGTGGCTTCACAAAGCACTTAACATGCTGAAGCCATAGTTGGAGAAACATTGTTATAGACTTTGAAACAGGGTCATCAAGGTGAGCACCCCCCCCCCTCCCCTCCCCCTCCAAAACAACTTTCCTGAGTGAGCTCCTTACAGAACAGAACCCACCTCCAGGTTCTGACATTCCTGGGCAGAGTTAGTCGGAAGGCCGATCCACTTGATCTCCTTCTTCTCTTTTGAGATTATGTTCATGGCCATCAGGACGTTGAGGGCATCATATACACGCCGCCGAATGTTCTTTTGATCATAGACATGCTAGAGAGGAACGTAGAAAGGAATCAGAACTAGCCATGCGCCAACAGTCGACTGTTCAAGAGTTACCGCCTGAAGAGCTAAATGAAGGTGAAAGATAACTCTAAAAAAAATTCTATACAGTAGTCCGTCATAACCGAACGTATAAATAACTGCACATTTTAATGTGCACACTATTTTGAGGATCAATGAAAACAAGTTAGTTGCTCCACCATAACCTCTAGGAGAGCCACAGGACTGGTGCCCGAAAGTGCTTACCGCTTCATTGGGGGAAATGGGGTTGTCAGCAGAGCTGAATTCAGCCACCAGCTCATCTGCAACTTCGTTGTATGTGGTAACACCCTTCCTCTGTACCTTCTCACACACCTTCATGGAGAAATGTCTCAGACCTTTCCCATTCTTTTCCCCTTTCTTACTTCTCTTCCTGTGGCCAGAGCATAAACACACCAAAAAAAAAAAAAGCATGACATTACATCAGTTTAATGAGACAAAAGGTGCTTCCTTCAAGTTCATAAAACGGAGAGATCAGCAGATCATGCAGGATTACCCGTATGACAACATTACCATGAACTGCATGTACTTACAATCGACTGCTTCCCAAAATGAAAGCAAACCAAGTTAACGCATCCTCACATTAACTCTTAAAATGCCGGAATCTTAACAGTTGCTTCCAAAGCATAACATTTCAAATAAAGGAGACTTAACTGCAGCTGGGAAAGTTTTGATATGGGCTCACCCTGAGGACCATGGTGAGGCATCGGAAGGCTGGCTCTGTGTGATGAACTGAGAGCTGGGTGTGTGGGGACTGTTCATAAGGAGTACATTGGACCCACTGGGTCTCTGGGGTGTACCAATAACCTGAACAGACGACAGCAACCAAAAGGTTGAAAACGGCACATTCATTCCATTATTACTTCAAAGCATTTCCTGATCATTTAAATTATTTAAGAGAGGACAATGATATCAATAATAATAATAATAATAATAATAATAATAAACAACCCAATCGTAATATCCTTGTTTTATACAACATTATTTTTTTTGCCCCAATTCTGGTGTAATTAAATTTGGCTGTTTGAGGCCACCGTCCTGTTCATTAAAGTACTTACCATCTGTGGAGCAATGTTGACATTAGAAGGGCCCAGTGTTTTTGGCAACAGTTGTTTCCCCACTGCAACTGACTGTGGATGCACAGTCACTAAGGACAAAACTCCTAAGGTGTAAATTTTTACATGATTCAGTTATTATACTGAACGTCTGCTGTCACTATTCCATAAAGTCAAGAAAATTAACTCAGGGTATTAACAAGGCAGCTTGCCAATACAATCTTAAACCTGACAGTAATAACGACCGGATACCCATGCAAGACGAGCAAAACGTGAACCATCGCCGTTCTTAACAGTTACGTGCATGACGGTTTAATCTGCCGTTTTCTTTACCTTTGCCAGGGCTCACATTTTGGTCAATGAAAACCTTCAGCTCCCCGTTAGCCTCAATCAGACCGGCCTGTGGAGAGGAAGGTAGGATGACAGGATGTTCATAGTAATGATGCAAGAGACTCACTTGCAACTAAAAAAAAATCAAACATAAAAAAACTAATTAAAACACTCACATCTTTGGCCATGATCCTTGGGGAAGAGGAGCAAAGGCTTGGTCTTACCGGCGAATCCAAGTGTTCACAAAAGACTAAGCCTGCAAGACACACAGACGGTGCTTTTGGCCCAAAATGTACAACAGCAGTGCTGTAACCGAGGTTACAAGCAAACATTTGTTTTAAACTGATGCATAAATGTCTAATTTAGTCAACCCTTATTTCTAACAAACAGCATCATGGTTTTATTTAAATCAACGAACTAGCACTTATTAGAATGTGAAGACACTGGCTGCAGTTGGAGTGCATGCTCTGTAAGCCCCTTTGGCCTGACAGCTTGCGCTGATTACAGTAGGCCGCAGTGTGCGTTCATGTCTTTCATCCAAATCCACTGCATCTACGTGACTGAGCGATATCCATACCACAGAGCCCAGGCAGCCAAAATGTGAATGAGTGCGCTTTCCACACGATGCAACATTAATGACTTCTAGGGCATTTCGCTCCACCGATTTGACTCCAGCAATCTTCAAGATCAGACTGGTCCAAAACGGGACATGGTCGACTCATTATATTACACTGCGCGTGCATAGTTACCCAAAGTTACCTAAACCAATCGATGTGACCAAGTTTTGGTTGTTCTAGGCAATATTTTGTAAAAGTATGTGGTTTTTCCATCAATAGACATACGTTTCCCACACTTTCCTAAGTTTAAAAAGAATGAGAAAACAATCTGATGGGAGCTAATTAAGCTGTGCATCTTTGTTTCAACCTGTTCCGAGAGGGAAAAAAAGTCAAACAAACAGGGCCAGTCAGTAGGTACAATGTAAAGCATGTTAGCAAACTTAGCTAGCTAGCTGGTTTTGGAAACACGTTGTTTTGTAACGAAACACTTATCTAAATGCAAACAAAACGTGCTCGCAGTCGCTGATCCGTTCAAACCGAGACGCCTATATGCGAGTGCAACGCTTAGCAAACAGCATCATGTTAGATTGGCCATTTGAAATTGAACTATGTAAACTTTCCATTGAACTTACGACTGAATAGAGTCTTGTATAGCCTACCTTCTTGGGTCCTGGGGTTTTACTAGCTAGCTAACTTAGCTTTAAGGATAGAGGAAGAGGAGGTCTGAAACCCCCTCTCAAAACAGGAAACAATAAGTCAAATAATATAAAAGTTTTAAATCATACTAAATTGTCAATGCAATCCATTATCATGCAAAAGTTGTTTGCAAAGTCGACAAATTGTTTATTTTGGTGGATAAAACCTTTAATTCTACGATTAGCTAGCTAGCTAACTCGCATCAACAAAATGGATGCGAACATAATCAAGACAGCTGCTTATCGACACTGTCCAGTTCGCTAGCGAGTCAAATTCACACAGACCGGTCTTCTTTCTGTATCTGCGGAAAAATATCTTCAATTTGAATATTACTGAGATCAAGAATACAGTCGTTACTACCCAAATAAAAATGGACTTCTGTGAGCTAATGTTACTTACCCTGGAACAGCCAGATAATGTTTGAAGGTCGGCGAAGACAGCAGGGTGTAGGCAGCTAGCTATGCAATGTTTCTTCGAAGAAATAACAATTCATAATTGAATTAGAAATTTGTACCATAAAAGCAGACTAGTAAAAATTATATTAGGCCAACGCTTTTGCCTTGTCAGCCGTGTGTGCATGCTAGTAAGCTAAACCAACTGATATTTTTGTTCAAAGGCCTAGATGGTCATCAACTGATTGTCTAAACTTATATTTTTGACTGACACCTGTTAAACTAGTTTAGACTCCTGTAAATGTCACCAGCTAAAACGCAGAGAGACATGTGAACTGTTAGTGAGTCCGCATGACATAAGACAAGGAAGAAATTAGCCAACGTTAGCTGGACAGCCAAAAGGCGAGATAATTTTCAGAAGTGAGGTCATGCTTCAATTTCATTTTTGCAAGCAACTAGATTAACAATTACTACAGTGACTTAGCTTTCTAGCTAACTAGTCACCTAGAGCTTGCTATCTAGCTCCCAAAGTCAGCTCTTGTCGACTCGCACCACAGTAAAAAAAAAAAGATTAGCAACATAGCCCACTAGCTATTCTAGGTGGACTGACTGTTGGCTAGCTAGCATAGCTAGCTGGCGACGCAAACAATCGTAGGCATTTTCCCTCACAAGTGGATGACAGCTAGCTTGCTCCCTACTACTAGCTACTAAGCTAACTATGCTAATAATCGCCGGTGAGAGACTGATATCAGAAGCTAACTGGCAGATGTGGCAGTGCAGTTAGCTCGCTAACGTTCAACAAAGACAGAAAACCATCTGAGCGCATCAATAAATCTTGCTTCAGTTGAACACTTTACTCCCGCCGCAACGTGCTGTCGCCGAACCTGGTGTGTAATATCTTACAGTTGACTGCATTCACGATTTATCCTCTCTCTGAAGCACCGGCGCTGAATGAACCAAAGCGTAGAGTACAAACTACTCCCTCTTCGGTTCCATCGAAAACTGAGCTTGGCGGTGTCTACAACATTCCTAACCGGATTGGACAACCGTGCGTGTGACGCTACAGACTCGTTTTCACTAAGGCCACGCCTCTGCTCGAATCTGATTGCTCGGTACCTTCGTTTTCCTTTCGCTAAGAGTCTCTTATTGGTCACATTCATCGGGCCCCACCCTCATACTGCTTAAGGAATAGTGGGTGGCTCCCACTGGCGGGTAGCCGATTTTCATACAGCTGGCATCAAGATTAACAAATTTCGGGTTAAAAACTTCACTAGGAATCGCTTAGATGAATTAAAATGAATGCAAATATTAAATAAATGTTTTTTCTACATAAACTGTTAATTAAAGGTCAGAACATAGTTGAAGGAAAACATTTGATGTCTATCTGATTTTTTTTTTACATAAAAATACAGTTTTTACCCTTAGAGTTCAAATAAGTTTTTATCAAAGACACAGACAAGACAGACGTTACATACCATCTGTGAAACAAAGATAATTTTCAGCTAATCAACCCTCTTAAAAGGTTGCATTACTATTGAGATTACACTGCCACAATGAAGCCTAATTTCAAATTGGGTCTTCTTGAGTCATATATGATGAGCAATAAATATTTTATTTTATATCCATATTAATTGTGTTTATTGATAAGGTGTTACAGACAATAATATAGTCAAAGCGATAATAATAAATGAAGCCTTTGGATGAGACATTTTGACTCTACAAGACATGTGGAAGTGATGAGTAATAAATGAAACACTTTAGGATACACACACTATTAAAACACAAAACACACTGTTACGGAAAGTTTTAATCTTATATTTATATTCCACTTCGTATTTATATCCCCTCGGAGGAATTCTTCCTATTTAATACGTTCAGCTCTATCCATGTGTTTTCTCGTCTTTTCCGTTTGAGAGAATTATAGATTTTTTTTAACAGAAAAGCAAAAAGCAACGCACAAAACAAAAACATAATTTCTTTAAATTGTCGCGTAGTGTTTTGATTATGGGTTCTGCATACCTCTCTTAGTTTAACAACGTTTACAATAATATTACTACTAATATTGCTACTACTACTATAACAACAACAACAACTATTTCTATTACTACTACTACTACTACTACTACTACTAATAAATATTATTATTTTTGTAATTATCATTGTTGTTGTTATCTCGATTAGAATATACTATGTATCGTGTACTGTTTATTGCTTTTGCAAATAACCTGCTGAGTCTAGATTTCAGATACATAAATAGACAAGTGCCCCGTTCTTGTTACAAAACTACATTTCCCAATATGTTAGAGAATCAGTGCGCAAACTCAGTGCACCTCTAGCGCATTCCCTTGACGCTTACGCGCAGCCGTATATGGGACTACTGGGTATCAATTTGGCCAAACAGCGGGTGATAAAATGGTAGGTGATTTGAAAATTAAATAAAACGGTATTATTTACCGTTGCTATGAGAGGGAACGAAGGCTGTCTGATACGTGTCATTGTGGTGTAACTCAAGCGGGTTTTCGTCAGCCTCTGTCGCACCACTAAATTTTAGTGCAGAAATGTTGTAGGCTATGAGCAGGAAGGTCAGTTGTTGATATTAGAGTCCGCTGTCGCCTTGCACGTACCGTTCCCTTTTTGGTGTGTGGAGTATAGTAGCTAACTACCCTCGAATTAGATGTTAGCCAGCAACGGCGAATAGGCTGCTGATTTTGACAGACCTAACCTAGCACTTGTCCAACATGTACTTTCGCCGGTGATTTTAATAAAAAAAATCTATTAGTCGTGCGTAATTGGAGAGTGTCGTCCTTGCGCAGTCGATGATTAAACGAACCAGTTTTGCTTGTTCTCAATAGAGCCGATCTATTAGATGCCCCCCCCCCCAACACTGTTAACTGCTCTTATATCTATATAACTTTTGTACTTTATTTACGCCTTTGGGAATCAGAATGCCATGTTACTGTCAATTTCATGTCGCAATAGTAAAATACTTGGTACACAACATGGTTTGTTTTTGAACTGGACGCCCCGAACTCACCAGAAGTCTGCCATCTCATATTACAAGCCAACAGCTAGTTTTGCAAGTGGCCCGTCGCAGTTGAGCATGTGTCTTCGGCTAAGGCTAACAAATCTTACTGTTTGCCTAACTTACACGTTTGTTGTAGCTTCCATGTCTGTTGAAACTGCACATTAGGTGGATTAATGTAACTCTAGTACGTTATTAACACTGTCTTTTCTTAGTACTGCCTGCTCCTGTCTCGTATCTCTGAATGTGTGCATTTCTGCCTCTCAGTATATTTGTGTGTCTTTGCTTGTACACACTGTTGAGTGTCTTTCTGCGTTTATCAGAGTGTATGACTGAGGAGCTGTCCTCTGTGTCTGTGCAGCATAAGCTAAAGTCTTCACAGAAGGACAAAGTACGCCAGTTCATGTCCTTCACACAAGCAGGAGAGAAGACAGCTGTCTACTGCCTTACTCAGAATGACTGGAAACTAGAGGTGGCCACTGACAACTACTTCCAGAACCCAGATCTGTACTTTAAAGAATCTATGAAAACCTCAGTAGACAGAAAGAAGCTGGAACAGCTGTATAACAGATACAAAGGCAAGTTTTCACATCCATGTCGCATGACTTTAGAACTTATTCATTTTCCACTTGTTGAATGTTGCTCTCAAGCGTGACTGGTGATTTTTAACATAGGTTTTGTAATACAAGTGAATCGGCTATACACATATATACACATATAAGATTTAACATCAGCTTTTGCTTCTCTCAGATCCTCAAGATGAGAATAAGATTGGGATTGATGGGATACAACAGTTCTGTGATGATCTCAGTCTGGACCCAGCCAGCAGAAGTGTTTTGGTAGTAGCCTGGAAGTTCCGTGCAGCAACTCAGTGCGAGTTCAGCAGAAAAGAGTTCCTCGACGGCATGACGGAACTAGGGTGCGTGGTGACATCATCACTTGGGCTCCTTGGACTCGGTGACACAGTTAGCACACACGATTACTGGTCCCAAACAGTTCATTCTTGTTTTGATCTTTTTGGAATATGCCTGCAGTTGAATTAGGTACATGACTTCTGTCTTCTTACCTGTAGTTGTGACAACCCAGAGAAACTCCGGACTATGCTGCCTCGGCTTGAACAGGAACTGAAGGACAGTGGAAAGTTTAAGGACTTCTACCAGTTTACATTCAATTTTGCAAAGAATCCTGGACAAAAAGGTTTAGGTGATGGTGGCAATGGGACACTGGGTGATCACCAGATCTGTTGAGTCTGATCAAGCTTTGAATTTACTTTCATATCTGTTTTGAATTTTAGATTTAGAGATGGCAGTCGCTTACTGGAATCTAGTTCTGACAGGCCGTTTCAAGTTTCTTGACCTCTGGAATAGATTTTTATTGGTAAGTTTTCAGAGTTTCGGTGAATGTTACAAGAAAGCCAGTAGAACTATTTTACTCAATAATGTATAGCATTATCCCAAATAATGGATCCAGTCAGAATAATGTAGTGGATTGTGGCAAACATCACACAAACATATGCAGTATTTATGTAAACATGCACATTTTCTTGTGTTTGTGGTTTTTAATATGCAACTGATGGCTCTTTACAAAGCATATCAATATCCATGGTATTCCAAGAGGGAGATATTATTATAACTGATTTCCATCCAGCTAGCATTTAGAAAACTGAACTGGCAGAGAATTTTTCTGACTGACCTGAAGTTAGTTTGGGCCCACAGGCTTTTAGCTGCTTCTTCTTCTTACTGTGTTTTGAACAGGAGCACCATAAGCGATCGATTCCCAGAGATACATGGAACTTGCTTTTGGACTTTGGCAACATGATTGCAGATGACATGTCAAACTACGATGAGGAAGGTGAGTGGGAGCGTCGCGTACCTCCAGCGTCCGCATGGAGGTATCTGTGAGAGGCATAACTGCGCATTTGCCGGGCTGGTGAGCAGTTCGAAATTAATTTCAAGAGAGCTGAGAATAATCCTCTTTAAAATGTGGGTTTGTAATCATAGGACCACTGTTGTATTTCAGGAGCATGGCCAGTCCTCATAGACGACTTTGTGGAGTTTGCTCGGCCAATTGTGACTGGATCAAAGCACAAAGCTGTATAGGCCAGGTCCTGTGGTTTGACAGTGTGAGTCTTTGACACCTAACTGACATCGGTTTTTTAAAAGACTTGTATAAAACCACACACACACACTTTCTCCTCTGCCTGTCTCTCTCTCTCTCTCTCTCTCTCTCACACACACACACACATACACACACACACACACAGAAGAAACGAAGAAACACTTGAAACCAAACTGCCTGGCTTGATGAAGAAGGGGATAGAAAGGACTCTCCAAGCAGAGCAAAGACGAAGAAGGGTGAGCAGAAGCGGGAGGCTCCACGCTACCTTTCAGAGCCGTCTTGTGCACAGCGTCAGCTGCTTCTGCTGCTGGCAGGCTAATCCTGTCCAGAGACCCTGGGGGATGGGAGGGAGGGGGGGGATCTCCACAAATCCCGGACCTCATTCTCATTGCAGGCAGTGTTACACTTGCACACCCAGCCCATTCAAAGCCTGAATTGTTGAATACTTGGAGGGTACATGAAGTTACGTGGTTCATGAGACATTTTCTTTCCTGGGTACATACCCCCTGTAGGGTTTAACAGGGTGAATAGATCAGATGCACTTTCAAAAGCCAGAGACCGTTGGACAGAGCAGCATGCAGCTCACACTACCAGCACAAAACTTGTTGCCGTTGTAAAATAGTGTATCTATTGTAGTGGTATGTACAGAGATGAATATTATAAATAAATATTTTATAAAATATGAAAAATGCATTTATAAATATGTGTGGAAGGTGATTTGTGTAAAGAAACAATAACTCTTCAATGCCTTGGAATCATGTATAGTTTCATTTGATGTATTACACTAACATCTGCTATCTCACAGACTCTGGTGTGACAGCAATGCCATTCAGTGTTTATCATATTTGTTTACCAATTGCCAGAATTACGTTAAAGAAATAAATTATTTCCCTCTGAGTAAAACTGGGTTGCGTTTCTTTCCAGTGACTCTGACACAAATTGTGATTTTTTTTAAATTGACAGTTATATAGACTTTTAACATGCTTCCATGCTAAGGTATCGTATCTACCGTAGTAGCGCATAGGTCTTAAGAAAATAAAATGAAATCAAATAACTCGGACTATACCAGATGAAAAAATAATTGCATTCTAGGTGAAAATGTACTTGGATAGCAGGGGCGCTGTATTACAGATTTTATTTCGTTTCTGTGCTAGCGTTTCCGATGCCATTAAGTCGACAACGTTGACATAAACTCGGCCCACAGTAGTGAAAGTACACGGCAAAACGGTTCAAGAGCTGTATCGTTTTTCCAACACTTATATTCGCAAACTACAGTAAACGTACAGTAGTCTTATATGAAAAATGTTTAACTTCAAGTTTAACTTTCATGTACATTTGTATTGCAATTACCGACTTTTAAAGGACTGCAAATATTTCTGAATCTAAAAGACAGGTTCAGTAGAGAAAGTGCATCAAATGTCATCCTTAAATTATAAACCTTTTAATTATGTTTTTGTAATTTAATTCTTGAAAATTTGTTTAACTTATTTTGGACCTATTGTCCGTTTTGAACATGTTGTTTGATTTCATAAAAATCTGCCTTATCACTGCAGATAAATACTATATAATCAATGTAATTGTAAATATTTAAATCAAAAGCTCTTTAAATTGATTTGTTGATGAGGCCAGATAATTGAAAACAATTACTGGTTCCAATAACACGAAAGATATCAACAATAATAATATTTTTGGATAAAGTGTCTTTTTGTGTTTTAAAACAATTAGAAATACATTAACTAACGTATTTCTATTATATTCATAGAATAATTAGGTAGGACCTTTGTCGAAGTGACGACGTTTCTGGAGGGTTTTGTTGGCGGTACACAAAGTTTATGCTAACCGCGGGTTTCGGTCTTTATTTGAGTAGCTAATTTAGATAGCTAACAGTTATTCAGAGTAGTCTATTTCATTTCCATATATCTATTCAATAAATTAAAATGTCACGGTTTTGTGTTTGAGCAATCCGGCAATCATGAATCTTGACAGACTGCGGAAGCGCGTACGGCACTACATAGATCAGGTAAAAGTAGCTAAGTTACTGTATAGCTCGCTAACGTTGCCAAACTGGCTCTATATAGCTAGTTAGCTACCTAGCTCGGCTAGCCTGCATTAGGCAAACTAGCCGCTAGCAAGCTGGCTTGTGGGTTACTAAGCAGTATCTAAATTGTGCACGTTATCTAGTTAGCATAACTAGCTAACGTACTCGTCATTGCTAGGCTCGTCACATATATTATTACAACTTTGTGAGCTATTATAGACTGCATACCTAGATAGAAATGTAACCCGAGTTTTGTGGGGTTTTTTTTTTAGTGGGTGAACACATCTTTAGCTTCTTATCATTAGCTTGACTGCTAACTTAGCTAGCTAAGATTTGTTGGACAGCGAACATGAACTATTTTACTCTACATTTTCGTTTATGATATATATTCTAGGTTAGCTGTTGATATCTGCAGTACCGGGGCACCATTGGAATCAATTATTAACCACTGTCAGTAGCTGAAAACCTAAGTTGACCAACCTTATTTTTTGCGCAGAATCTTTTTAATGTACTATCGCACTCTGTAAAACTCTCAACATTTCCTCCCCTCAGCAACAATATCAAAGTGCTCTCTTTTGGGCCGACAAAGTAGCGTCTCTGTCTCATGGTAAGCAATGTCTCTCTCCCGTTATACCTCTAATAGTGCATTTGGCTGTCTTGGCGATGCTGCCTTCTCTTCTGCCACAGTTTCCTGGGTGATGTATATTTGAGATTATGCGGAATCATTAATCCTTTTGTTTTTAACAGAGGACCCTCAGGACATTTACTGGTTAGCACAGTGCCTTTATCTTACTTCGCAGTACCACAGAGCCTCTCATGCCCTAAAGTCTCGCAAACTTGACAAGGTAAATGACATCTACTTGGGGGTTTCATGCAGACTCACCATCCACAGAAATAATTTTGACCAATACGGCAATTATATTCTGTGGAATTTCTATCTTGGCTATGCATGTTATTGACGGACAGTGCAGTTGTTTAAGAAGTTAAACAAGTTTGGGATAGTAATCAACACTAATGAAATCTGTTTTTGTTCTCAAGTTATATGGGGCCTGTCAGTATCTTGCTGCACGGTGTCATGTGAGTATTCCCAATCATACAACAGATTCAGTGGGCAGTGCACTTAAACATTTGTGTTTCGCTGCTCGCTTCGTTTGCTCAATAACTGCTGTCCTGTTCACATTTGTCCTTTAAAGTATGCTGCTAAAGAGTATCAGCAGGCCCTTGACATACTAGATATGGAAGAACCAGCAAGTAAAAAGTTATTGGACAAGGGCTTAAAGGAGGACAACGGCAACAGAGAAACTGCCAAAGAATGGGAAATGTCCCCTGCTTCAGTAAGCCCTTTTATTTCACATCCAGCCTGATGTATAACCTTCTCTTGCATGCACAGTGATCACTGCTGAGATCTTTTCACACATGGAAGATTATTGTTTTTTTAATACTCTGGCACTGTATACCTTTGTAGTTATGATTTCAAGTGCATGCAGGCTGCTGCCCGGTGGTAACTTGTCTCCATGCATGGTTTTGTGGGTGATATTTGGAGATTACAACAGGCTGACTGCTCCTGACTCCCTGTGGTGTTCTCTCTCTCAGATCAGCAGTTCTATCTCCCTCCTACGGGGGAAGATCTATGATGCCATGGACAACAGACCTCTGGCCACATCCAGCTACAAAGAGGCCTTGAAACTGGATGTTTACTGCTTTGAAGCCTTTGACCTTTTAACATCCCATCACATGCTGACTGCACAAGAGGGTGAGGGAGAGTCACAAGCCAATTGCATTGAGTCTGTTTTGTTTTCAAATAAATTACATTGTAGACTGTTTGTATTCACACTGCTGTTTTGAGTATTTGGTTTTGTCCTGTTCTCTTGTTTCAGAGAGGGATTTCCTGGACTCCCTTCCTTTAAGTCAACAGTGTACTGAGGAGGAAGAGGAACTGCTGCGTTTTCTTTATGAAAATAAGTTAAAGAAGGTGAGATGGTTTCTTACCTTCTGTTAAATCTTTTCACCTTTTTTTTCCATCAGTACCTAAAGTTACAACGAGTACAAAAATCACATTTCAGACTTGAGATCTTCTGCATCTCTGTTGAATGTTGACTGAACTGTCCCTCATCATTCTGTTGACAGTATAACAAGCCAAGTGAGATGGTTGTCCCTGATATGGTCAGTGGTCTTCAGGACAACTTAGACGTAGTTGTGTCTCTTGCAGAACGGCATTATTACAACTGTGACTTTAAGATGTGCTATGCCCTCACCTCTATGTGAGTATACATCATTTATGAGCTTTCTATTCTAAGATTTCTCAGCTCCAGGGGGCTCTATGAAGACATCACAGAGTGGTTGAAAAATTAGAGTTTTTTAACCCCCCCCCCCCCCAATCTAAATTTCTGTTGGAAATGTTTTGGGTTTTTTTCTATTTTCTTTCATGTATTTATTTATTTATTTATTTATTTATTTATTTATTAATTATTTTTACAATTTTTTTTTTAATTGAACGCGTCTCACGTGTTTGTTTTTCTGTGCAGGGTAATGGTAAAAGACCCACTCCATGCTAACTGTTTACCGGTGCACATCGGCACTCTAGTCGAACTAAGCAAAGCAAACGGTAGGAAGTTTTACTCTTCTGCTTGAGGGAATATATATTTTTTTTTATCCAAAAAAAAATCGTGTCCTAAATAACGTCCTTGTCCTTGTATTCCTGCAGAATTGTTTTACCTCTCTCATAAACTTGTGGATTTATATCCAAATAATCCAGTGAGTGTGGGCCTTTATTGTTTTTGGTTGTTGAAGTTGTTGTACTGTTCAATTTGTTGCTGTGTGTTGTAACCGAATTTATTGTTGCCTAGGTGTCCTGGTTTGCTGTTGGATGTTATTATCTGATGGTTGGACACAAAAATGAACACGCACGACGCTACCTTAGGTAAGGGTGTGTCGCAGACAGCTGTGCTGAGATCAGTCATAAAGGGGCCATCAGACAGCGCACAGAGCTTCCTTTTCCTGAACAGTCAGCTGATGTGGTGATGTGTTTGCGCTGCAGCAAGGCGACCACACTGGAGCGCACGTACGGACCGGCGTGGATTGCGTACGGCCACTCCTTCGCCGTGGAGAGCGAGCACGACCAGGCCATGGCTGCCTACTTCACTGCGGCCCAGCTAATGAAAGGGTATACAAGACCCTCCCTCCCTCCATGTTCACGTTCCCGTTTCTTTGCAGTAGACATCTCAACCAGGCTAAAGGGAAGTGCTTACGTGTTCATTCTGCATTGTCCTCCCGATCGATCTGCCGCTTCTCAAGGTGTCACTTGCCCATGCTGTACATTGGCCTGGAATATGGGCTGACCAACAACCCGAAACTGGCAGAGCGCTTCTTTAGTCAGGCACTGAGCATCGCTCCAGAGGACCCGTTCGTCATCCATGAAGTGGCTGTGGTGGCCTTCCAGAACGGAGAGTGAGTGAGCTCAGCACAGACCTTCCCCTCAACACAGCTTGGTGTTTTGTTTTGTTTTTTCTTTCTTGTTGATATTTTTTTATTTTTATTTTTTTAACGTTTTTACCGTACTGTTCATTTCTCTTACGTGGCCTTTTGACACTGCTGATTACGTAGTTGATCTTGTTCCAGCTGGAAGACTGCAGAAAAGTTGTTTCTAGATGCAATGGAAAAGATCAAGGCGATTGGTAACGAGGTATCAGTCCCGTCATTCTCATACCGATGGATGGATGCGTTTGTTTTTGTTTGTTTGTTTGAAGAGTACAGTTAGAATAGTGCATATGTATCAGACCTCGGAGATAACAGGATAATAACTTTTTTTTTTTTCCCCCCCTCGAGGTAACGGTGGACAAATGGGAGCCGTTATTAAACAATCTGGGCCATGTGTGTCGAAAACTGAAGTAAGATGAAAGCGACTCTTTCACACCATTTATTTTTTCACTACACGATTTGTTAAAGGATGCACTTTGACTTTTTTTCCCCGCCTTGATTGCGTGAAGCACAAAGCCGTCCGATTTGGCACCGAAACTAATTGTTCCTTTGATATTTTGTCCTTTAGTGTGAATGATAAACCCCACAAAAACCCAGCTTGCGTAGATCTTTGAGAAAGTAACAGTGAGTTATCTCATGCTCGGCGTGATCAAAAATGATGGAGACAACAATTTTACTAAAGTATGGGTTTTAAAATGGCAAATCAAGCATTTAAACTTTGTTTGTAGTGTTTAAACATCTAATTCAGCGTCATGCGTCTTTCTGCCCACAATGTTCTATTTAAAATTACTTCATTACTAATAGATCGTGGGTTTTTCAACCCCTTTTGGGAGGTGATACCTTTATCTGGCACAGTGTCTCACCAAAAGGTCTCACCAAGGCACAGCTTAGCTCCAACTAGGAAATTATCAGAAAAGCACAGGCTTCTAAAATGAATAAATCAATGAAGAGCTTTCAGAGAGCCTTAGGCACACAGAATTTATTTTCTGTTTATTTTTAATGCTAATCCTATTCCTGTCTCATGCATAAATACTCTTTATCTATTATCATTCCAGTGGTAAATGAATAATACATAACTACTTGTACATCAGAGATGTGCAATTCATATTTCAAGTAGTCCTTTCACGATCATGAAAATTTGGTTGACTATCGTCATATAGATAATTGTGATTAATGGTTTAATTGTTTCTGTATGTTCAGTCACCCTAGGAAATGGAAAAATTCCTAGTTAGTTTAACACGTGGGGGGGGGTGACCAAATATCTGGTGCACATAAATGTATTTTAAATATAAACATTTAAATTATTGTGTAGGCCTTCCTAACATGATGATTAAAAAAATGGTTCAAGACGATTTGTATGCAATACAGAAATACAAAGGTACATTTTCACCCAGTCAATTTGACAGCTTCACCCGTGATGCTAAAAAGGACTTGACTGTACTTGTTTTCTTCCCTTTGGTTTACGCGTTGAGTAACTATGTAGTAGATATTACGTGATGGATCAGCTGATTGATCTGATCATACCCACCAGTCCTAAAGTTGGTTTAAATATATTGAAGTGAAGCAGGAAACAACGGGCTGTGGATGATCTGCAGCCTACCTGGACCCAGAGCACTGCTGCTGTTATGTGGAGACATCTTTTAAATAGAGATCCCTCGGTTTCACACGCAAGAATAGACTTGTTGGTGTCTCCATTATCTTGCTTTGGGATAGAAGAAACACCAGTAAGCTGGCTCAAAAAGAACCCACCCAGTAACAGTCCGGGGTTTGTTTCTTGCCTTCTTCGATAGAAGTATTCCATAACTGGTTGGTGTGCTTTTATTTGCAGAAAGTACGATCAGGCTCTGGAGTACCATAGGCAGGCGCTGGTCCTCGTCCCCCAGCATGCTTCTACCTACTCTGCCATTGGTTATGTTCACAGCCTCATGGGGGACTTTGAAAGTGCCATTGACTACTTTCACACTGTAAGTGACTCGGGTGCCTTCAAACATGTGCACCTTCAGAGATGACTGTACACGAATGCTGATGACTGTTTTTGCAGGCACTCGGTCTGAAAAGGGACGACACATTTTCTGTAACTATGCTTGGCCACTGCATAGAGATGTATATCGGTGAATCTGATGCATACATTGGTAAGTTCGGCTTGAACTTCTTGTGTTGAAGGTGAACGAGTATGAGCCTGTGTTTAGAAGCTTGCTCAGTGGCAAAGGTTTTGGTCTTCCGTCACAGGGACTGACATCAAGGACAAGGTGAAGATGATCCCCAGCACGACCGCTCTGAAGAAGATACTCGGCACGTCGGCCGAGGACGGCGAGAGTCAGGCCCGGCCACTGGAGGAGAGCAGCGTCATGGCCCTGGAGACGCCGACCGCGGTGGCCTTCCAACGGTTCCTTCTGGAATGTGACATGCATGAGAATGACATGATGCTAGAGACCTCCATGTCTGACACAAGTACGTGATGGTTGGCGTGGATCCCGAACTTGGACACTCTTCAGAGACAGAGTGACGAGAACGAGGCGAAAAACTAGATACTGGTGTTTGGAAATGACTGAAAAGGGGGCAAGTGCACTGACGGAGACCTCGGCTATAAACAACTGCCCCTCAGTCTAGGGTGTCCTTTGTGTTGCATCCCTGTGGAGTTTTACTATGAATAAATGTTGAGATTAATGCAAAAGAGGGTTTTGATGAAACAAATAATTACAACAATAAACCCTGTATCAGTATTTTTATATACTGTCTTTGGTCTTCTTGTTCTTGACCTGCTAACAGTAAAAACAAAAAATCTATTAACACTTTGAGCCCCCCC
>JAOXYF010000024.1:6166303-6181971 GCA_028565775.1 Sternarchorhynchus goeldii
ATTAGTTGCAGGGGCTTGATAGCATGGAGAGGAAGACCAGCCAGGAGGGAGTTGCAGTAGTTGAGTCTTGAGATGACAAGGGACTGAACAATGACCTGGGTGGTCTCCTTAGAGAGGAAAGGACGAATCCTCCGAATGTTATGAAGAACGTATCTGCATTGACGACCATTGACACCTTACACAAGGAGGGCAAGACACAAAAGGTCATTGCTAAAGAGGCTGGCTGTTCACAGAGCTCTGTGTCCAAGTGTATTAACAGAGAGGTGAAGGGAAGGAAAAAAATGTGGTAGAAAACTGCACCCGAAGAGGATTGTTAAACAAAACCCATTCAAAAATGTTGGGGAGTTTCACAAAGAGTGGACTGCAGATGGAGTCAGTGCTTCAAAAAGCACCACGCACAGACGTATGCAAGACAGGGGTTTCAGCTGTCGCATTCCTTGTGTCAAATCACTGTTAAACAAGAGACAGCATTAGAAGCGTCATTAAGCATTATCAGCATTATCAAGATCCCAGAGTCTGGAGGAAGAGAGGAGAGGCACACAATCCACGTTGCTTGAGGTCCAGTGTAAAGTTTCCACAGTCAGTGAGGGTTTGGGGTGCCATGTCATCTGCTGGTGTTGGTCCATTGTGTTTTCTGAAGTCCAAGGTCAATGCAGCCATCTACCAGGAAGTTTGAGAGCCCTTCATGCTTCTTGCTGCTGACCAACTTTATGGAGATGCAGATTTCATTTTCCAACAGGACTTGGTTTAAGGACCATGGTATCCCTGTTCTTAATTGGCCAGCAAACTTGCCTGACCTTAACCTTAAGAAAATCTATGGGGTATTGTGAAAAGGAAGATGAGATACGCCAGACCCAACAGTTCAGAAGAGCTGAAGGCCACTATCAGAGCAACCTGGGCTCTCATAACACCTGAGCAGTGCCACAGACTGATCGACTCCATGCCAGGCCGCACTGCTGCAGTAATCCAGGCCAAAGGAGCCCCAACTAAATATTGAGTTCTGTACATGATCATAGTTTTCATGTTCAAACTTTTCAGTTGGCCAACGTTTCCAAAAATCCTTTTTTTGTATTGGTCTTAAGTATTCAAATTTTCTGAGATACTGAATTTGGGATCTTCATTAGTTGTCAGTTATCATCAAAATTAAAAGAAATAAATATTTTAAATATATCAGTCTGTGTGTAATGAATGAATATAAGATACAAGTTTCACTTTTTGAATGGAATTACTAAAATAAATAACCTTTTTTATGATATTCCAATTTTATGACCAGCACCTTTACACAATGATGGAAAATGCACATTCTCAGACATAATTCAAGTCAAAACAATATTTGCAAGTGAAGATAAGGTTATTTAAGAAAATTGCAATTATTTACAAACATTTTAGTCTGTCTTCTTTGGCATTTAGACTTGCTCAAAAAGCCTTTAGAAAGCCGGAATTGATTTGTTTTTGAACAGCATATTTTACATGTACATTTGCGGCATTTAGCAGACGCTCTTATCCAGAGCGATATACAAAGTGCTTTGTTGATGACTCACAGAACGCATCCTATCCAGTAAGTAGGTTAGAGATCAGTAGACATTTGATCTAGATCACTGCTAGAATACAAGAAACATTCTAGTCCTAGGGCGAGTTCTATTAAACAAATGCAGTAACAAATAGGTACTAGAATTTAAAGTTAATCAGAATTGATAAAAGCTATGTGTAGCATCAATGGTCATTGAGATACTCCAAATAGATGAGTCTTTAGCATATACACAATGACAGAAAACAATTTCTCAGGCTTAATTCAAGTCAAAACAATGTTTGCAGGTGAAGATAAGTTGTTTAGAAACATTTACAATAGGTTACAAACATTTCAGTCTAACGTCGTTCTTTTGCCTTAAACTCATACAGCCTTCAGAAATCGCCTTTTCAGCGCAAGAGAGAGTTTTTTTCAACAGCATGTACACAATAGAAAACAAAGTCAAAACAATGTTTGCAGGTGAAGATACATTTTTTACTCTCTGTACAATCTGTCGCGGGGGCCACCCAGGCCGCCTCCCCTGGCTCGTGTCTGTGTGGGGGTGTGTTCGGTTGCCTTGTAGATCGAGTGAAGCGCGTGTGTACGTCTGGGTGTTGTGGGTGTGGCGTGTGATTGTTCTTGTTGTTGCTGTTATACGTTTCACCTGTGTCTTGTTAGGGTGGGGGTATAAAAGCGTGTATGTGTCGCACAGTCTTTGTCGATGTAAGATGTCAACGTGTAGTCTTAACGGTGATGTGTGTTGTTCGTTGTGAAACGACACCGACAGTAAACGGTTTTTTATTTAAACGCACGCTGAGTCCTGTCGGCTTTTTACAGCTCTCCGTGGCTCTCCCGCGACACAATTACTTCAGGAATCTTCTAAACAAGCTATGCACATTGTCTGCTGCAATATTGGCAGGTCATTTTCATACTTTGTTGTTGGTGATATTATTGCACTGTCCTGAATGAACAGGACAATTATTGCTTGTTGATGTTTTTTATGAAGACTAAAACAGTAATCTGTTTCACATGTGTGCAGCATATAAGAGACTCTGAAGCATCACTACATTTATGGAGGAACTATGATGGAGGATGAGTCAGAGCAGGAGGAGGGACATCGCTCCCTGTGGGTCAGGAGTAACATGTTGACCTAAACAACAGAATGCTGAGCTACTACAAGATGAGCAACCACACCAAGCAGACAGTCCATGTGCTGTTTAATTTTTTTGACCTTGCAATTTGTGGCTTCAGTATAAAGGAATGGCTTATGGCTTCAGGTATAAAGACAGTGATGAAAAGTTATCATCTCCTGTCAAAGGGTTTAAGCCACAGCCAGATCCCAGTGTCGGGCAGCATGGAGCGATACACCTGCCACTGATGGTTGATGCAAGCAACACATCAAGATGCAGAAGACCAGGATTTAAGGGAAACACATACATCAAGTGTGACGTGTTCTTCTGTATTAACAAGAACAACTGTTTCATGATTTATCACTCATAAAACCCTGCCACCAGTTCCTAATGCTCCTTAATGCATGAACTGTAGATCTGAGAAGGTTATTTCAAATTATTGCAGAGGAGTTTATGGGTCGTTCCTGTCCAGTGCCAAATTCACAAAAATGCACTTAAAAGTTACAGATTTTGGATATAATTTCCTTAAAATCTGTACAGTAGAATCACCTGATAATTCATAAATATGTAGTGTGATGACACCTGAACTGATATCTATTTATGTTAAGGACTACCTATTAGAAATGATCATTTTATAATGTGTTGAATTTCAGTAATCAGCAAAAAAAGAAAAACCACTTTGTACTGTACAGATTTAAAGAAAATCATTTGATAATTCATATTTATGTAGTGTGATGACATATTAACTTATATCTATTGGTCTGATGGACTGCTCATTAGAAATATCTATTTAATCACTTTTCCTTCCCCATATAAACACTTTCGCTTATCTATGCGTTGCTGTGCCTTTTACCGCTAAGTGTGTAATATACGCACATATACTTTAAACGTGCGGCTAGTTTAACCGTGTTTGCGGCTGGCTTAACCTCAGTAGAGAGTAGGAGGTTATATACTGTGCGGCTTGGGTCCCTAACTAATGTATCTGGAGAATTGGATAGATACCATTTTCTAAAACAAAAGCTTCTTAGGTAGAGAATTAACCTAGAATTAGCTACCTGACATAAATGTATGCCAGACGTGAATAAATATTCACTCAGACGTGAATATCATATTATCCATATTGTCCCTGCGGCTAGGTAGTTAACCTAGTTAACGTTCTGTTGATAGCTATAAGCCAAATATAATGTCGTTTGGCTTCATTTGTCGTCATGGAATTATATAAGATCTTAACTCATGGTTTTTATAAAACTTATAACACGAGTTTTGAACTAAGTTGTGGTAACAGCACGAAACATTTCAACGGAAAACTGGCTTTCCCCCACGGCATAGGTGTGGCCTAAATACGCTGTTTTGTGGTCTTTGTGATCGAAGGTTGTCTTGGTCTCCCCGCTGCCGGGCGCTTGACATTTGGCCTCTGGTGGCATGTGATGCGTACAAATCTGCAGTAAGGCTAACGTCGATTTCACCATCACATCCTGTTCGTGATTGATTTCAGTCTTTCGTCGCTGTCTGACTGAGTCAATTCTCGACTAGCACCAGCTCACAAGTGCAGGATGCAGGACATGAATGAATAACGTTAACTGCTTTCTCATACCACAGTCTAAACGACTCAACCTGGACTCCTCAGAAACGTTTCAACAGATCCAAGTATAACAACATGGCTTAAAAGTAGCACGTATTCTATTAATAGGAACAAAAAATCTTCGTAGCAGTCTTATGAATCTCCTAAATAAACGGAGTTGTTTGTCACTCTTTCAATTGCATCAGTTGTTTTAGATAGTAATGAAGAAATCTGATCTTGAGATTGGTAGCCAGTGACGTGCAGGAAACTATTTATTTTAGCCTTTTCCAAATGTAAGATGGTTACAATTAGGGCTGTACAGGAAAAAGTAAATTGCCACAACATTCTCAAAGTGTCACTTTTTATGTTATCATTATTTTTTTTAAAAATTAAATTACATACCCAAATAGACCCTAAATAATTACTTTCAACTGCATATGTAAATAAATAAAAAAACAAGCAACAATAAAAAAAAGAGAAAAAAACTGGCAGAATTACCCAGGTGGACAGAAGCCATATACTGATGTTTAGTGTTTTGATGTGTCTGGAGGGATTTATATATTCCACTTGTTTGGTGCCTGTAATGTGAATACTAGAACTTTGTTCTTTGTGTTTAATAGCAGAAGTGCACAGGGTTTATTTTTGCAAAAAGCCAGTCTGGCTGTAGGTTTGTATTCTCCTGAAGCTAGTGGAGACCCGATACAACCTGCTCTAACTCATCAACTGTCTGAGAAGTAAGAACTGACTGAGCATGTGGAGCGAGGTTGGTTGCAATGAAAACCTTCAGGCAATGTCCCAGCCATCACGCAGAAACTGTGCTCAGCTAGCGTGTGCTCCAGCTAAGGCCTAGAATGTGGTAGGAACATACAGCTGTTAGGTGCCTATGAACATGTGATGTTATTGTAAAAAATGATTTAGTTTTAAAGCTTAAAGAAATGGCAAAATATGTCATGTTGGCAGAGAAAGAATATTTGCAAAGAGAAAGCGCTGCTATAGTTGGTTGTAGAATGCGTGTAAAATAGTTTCTTTAAAATCACTTTTTTAATCACTTTTAAAGCTTCTGAAAGTACATTAATGCAATGTGAGGTAGGTATCAGTGCCAGACATACCCCTCTTAGTTCTCCATTTCCCATGTTTTGTTAGATGTGGATCAGAGATCACACAGGAAACGACATTAAGCAATTTTTATTTTTGACTGAACCTCTTTGTGCAAATCCACCAACAACTGAACCAGTTTTTTGGGTTTGAGATGTCAGAGTAGGTGCACTTAGACTGATGGACAGATACTCTACCACCGAGGATGATATTGAGAAGAAATGTATTTCACTGGCTCCTCACATGTCTTTTAAGAATTGTCATGGCAACATTAAAATAAAAAAAACGGTAAAATGAGACAATATGAGTTTTGTGTATGTTTGTGGGGGAATTCGCAATATATTTTTCTTTGGTTGCGTGAGGTAGGGTGAGTGCACGTCTAATGGTTATTGTGGCAAAGTTTCCTTTCCCACATCCTCTCTTTTCATGCACCTTTTAAACAAGCTTTATTTTGATGTCATATCTAAGAACCAAACACTGCAATGAAATGGATGCATGCTGATGCATGAATGGTAATACTCACTTTAATTAAAGAAAGAAAGTGTTAAAGAAAGTATCAGCATACAGAGATACTGAATCAACAAACAGCTAGCTAACTAGATATACATAAACAATCAAATTAGTTAAACAATTAAAGAGACGGATGAAAGAACGCAAACAGAAAAGTGAAAAACTTGTCACCTCCAACCAGTTTGAAAAATAAATTTGTAAAATGTAAAAAACCTGAAACTGCTTGAGTGTAAAATGTCTAATAAAATGTTTTGCTTGGCAAATCACTTTAGTCAAAAATTCAGTCTGACTACTTTTGGCCTGAAGTATTTGTGTCTGAGATGACGCACTTCCCCTCTCTGACAACAGCGAGTGCTTAGCAATTTGTTTCCTGATTATAACAGTCACAGCTCGTTAACTGCCTGTTTCACATACAGACACACGTGGGACTCTTCATGTGCTCCTCCAGGTAAATACACTGAAACCTCAAAACAAGAGGCAACATCAGATATTTATCTCTTTATTTTCAAAGCATTTTCCCTGTGGATTTTTGGTTGGATTTTAGGCGACAATTAACTGGTAAGTTGGTCTGATTTGACATGTAATAAATGTGAATTATTGTGGTGAAACAGTGAATAAGCACCTTGCACAAACGTTTCTAGGTTTTCCTCTGGTCTTTGTGACTTAGCTGACATCATTGTCACTTTTTAGCTGTTCTTTTCAATGGGAAAATTTCCAGAAAAGAGTCCGTCCATTGAACTCATCTATGACATGAAATGTAAACCTCAAAAAGAATCAAGGATGATTAAGATCATATTTCTGTCAACCTTTTCTACTCATTAAATGCCTTTTCTCAGTTTGCCCTTTTTTGGGCCCGTTGCTCAATTTTTTGTGGAAGTGGAGAAACAGAAACTTTTCTTTTTTACTATTTTGAGTGCCCATATTGTCATGGTTGTCCTGCTGAACATTAATGTAAAACATGAATGTACTCAAAAAAATGAGTAAGTGTAAATATGAGTTCATATGGGTCACGGTGCATAGCTGCTTTGTGAAAATGGCTGTTTTTTTGGACGAACATAAGGGTTTTTTTTTGCAAAACAAATTTACAAATGATATAAAGATGATAAATTGCAGGAATAAGTCAGAATTCATATAATCTCATATTGCGTACATAGTTCAGATTAGTAGGCAGTCGACCAGCCTACTTGAAACCTCAACCCTTTCCGGTGAAAACTCTGTATAAAAAAATCAGTGCAGTTGGATGAAACAGAAGCATTTCAAATTTCCTTGACTTGTAATGCTAATAACAGTAAAGTAAGGATAAGATCAGTTTACAAACAACCCATCTGTCTGCCACATTTGATGAATGTGAAATACATCTCCCAGAGTTAAACAGAACTGATCGTGTTTCCAGTAAGCTGAGATTTCTTTAGTGCATGCATCAGTTATGATGTGTGGTTAGGGCAAGCGCATAGCGTATAGTTATGCAGTGTGAGATGTTCACACACATTGCACATCCTGTTCTTAGAACCCTCTGCACTGTGGCACACAAAATCTGCAAAAAATATTTTTTTAAGTCTTTTTTTTTTTCAACTTATTGTGCAAAGATGTGCAAAAACACTTGTTCAATGACAAGAATACTTATGAAAATGAATCAAATACAGGGCTCATTATAATAATATTTCTGCTGTGCATGATTTTGCTCAATTTTGCTTAACGGTTTCTCAAATTCTCAAACATTTCTAAAATGTAGAAGGAAAGTAATATCAAGTGTTGTTCATACTGAATGGGCTCAGGTGCTATATAACGCATCACACTTTGTGTTTATGCACATGCAGATAGAAGGAACAAAAGATGCAAAACACATCTTCAAACAGCATTAGCAGAATGGACAACGACACCCTGGCTATGTTACAGGACAATCAGAGCAGTAACCTTGTGTCTTTCATCTACGTTGTTGTAACACTGGTTAACCTCTGTGGAAACGGCCTGTCCATGTGGCTGTTGTTGTTTCGCACCTCTCCAAAGACGCCTTCCATCATCTACATGATCAATCTCACCATTACTGACCTCGCCATGGGCCTGGCCCTCCCCTTCCAGATTGCGTACCAGATGCAAGGCTACAACTGGACCCTGGGCTCGGCGATGTGCAACACGCTTACTGTCATCTTTTTTACCAACATGTACTGCTCTATTCTGACCATGACTGCCATTAGCTTTGATCGGTACATGGGCATCGTGAAGCCCATGAGTTTTAAGGGGAGACGGGAGAACACCAAGTATGCCATTGTGGTCTGCGTGCTCATGTGGGCCGTGGTTCTGGGTGTGCTCAGCCCACTGGAGAAGACAGACCTGACCTTCTACGTCCATGAGCTCGACATCATCACCTGCTTCGACGTGCTGAAGAAGAACATGCTGCCGTCAATTGTGCACTGGGCTGCCTTTCTGTTTGCCTTGTTCATTATTCTCTTCCTGTGTCCCTTTATCCTGACTGTATATTGCTACATCAGGATCATCTGGGCTCTGGTAAAAAACTCCAAGAGCAACCAGAAGAGCAGAGCCGTGCGCCTGGCCTTCATTGTCATGTTCGTCTTTGTCATCTGTTTTGCACCCAACAATATTTTGCTCCTGGCCCACACAGTCACAAGACTTTACTATAACAAATCTCTCTACATATACTATAAGATGTCCCTCACCCTTAGCTGTATCAACAGCTGTCTAGATCCATTCATTTACTACTTTGCCTCAAAGGACTTCCGCCGAAAAATGAGAAAGATGTTTAAACTGCGAACCTACAGCACAATAGAGAAGGAATTGACTGGTGTCCACAGAGACAGCTTCTTCTCAGCCCGTACTGTTTCTAACGGCAACGGAGAGTATGAGCACGGCCTGAGGTGTGAAAGCCAAGGCAATTCGAGTTTCTAGTGTAAAGACCATCTGTTTTCAAACATAAACTTAAATGCTCTGTTCTGTTTTATCCTGTTTTTTCTGTCCAGAAGCATTGTGAGGAAGCCAGATGACTCATGGGTTTGAGATCAAGTCTCATGATCATTTAAAAAAATGCTCTTCATTGTAGCCATTATAACCAAGCTTACATGACAAATACTTAAGGTTTGTGAAGTCTGTGTAGCATGTAAATATTTATTCTCTGGGGTTGCTCTGTGCAGACTAAGATTACCTCACATGAAATTATCTGAATTGACGTGAGTTTTGTTCATTATAAACTCCATGTAGTTGCTAGTTTTATTAGTTCATTAGTTTATTGGGTACACCAGTTCTATTCTTAAGCATTTTTATAAACAGTAAATAAGTGTATTTACAATATAAATGTATATTGAAGTCATTCCACTATTCAACGATTTCATGAAAGAGACCAGAAAGGATTGACACAACATATAAAACATACATACACAACATATACAACATACATGCACAAGATATACAACATACATGCACAAGATATACAACGTACATACACAGTGTATACAACATATACAGCATAAAAAACTTGTCAGAGTTCAACAGTACTGGTAGAAATAGTGGATTGCAAGTGTAAATGATCACACAGTGTATTCTAACAAAATATATTTAAAACATTTATTGCCAGATATTTCAGTTGTGTCACTAAATTATAAATATATTTTCCAGCAAAATGTAATGACTTGATTCGAATATACTTAGGTGTAGTTATGGATCTCAGGGATTTATTAAGTGTAGTTATGGATCTAAGGGATTTATTTAGTACATCTCATCAGATCTTGTTTATGATATTTTCTTGCTTTATTGTTTCCTTTTGTGAAAGCAGTTTGTCATGCTATTAAATGTGTTTTCTGATGATACTATTGCACTGTGTGTGATTATATTGAAAACCATATTACCAGTTCAGTATCCTGGAAAACCCCATATTTCTCATAAAACCTGATGTTTTATGGGAAATTCTCCAAAACCCCCTCAACCAAGAAGCCAGGAAGAACAACTGAGCTACTTTTGCACCATATCAAACTGTTTCATAGTATTTATTTCCTCAGTGTGTCCATTTTCCTAAGAATGTCATCGGCAAGTCCTGATTAAATGTCTCTTCACATATGCTTTTGATTTCTCAAATGTACATTTTGTTCCGTTGGTACTTTTGCTTAGTGATTTGAGGAACAATACTCAAAAGGTAAAACAAGAACACTGGACAGTTATTAAATGAAACAGGATAAGTCTGATAAAACGTCACACTTGCATTGCAAAGTAGAAGAGAACAACAGCAACAATATATTCTTTTTTAGAATTGACAACAAGCAGGATTGTTTTACATTTGGGAGAAACTGAGGTCAAGCAAATACTTCTCTGTCCTCTCAGGCATTCTTTAGATTTATCGAACAGGTGAGGAGGTTGCACAGATTTACCGTGACAGAAGTTCTAAGAGCATATCAGACATGTTCTATTATACATGCCGTTTGCTTGCCTCAGCTCAGGGGAGTTTCACTACACCACTTTTGCTTTTCCTGTTGTTTGCTGAATCATTAATTTTCTGGTTCATCAACTGAATATCTGTAAGCAGGAATAACATGAAAAAAGAAATATACTGTACTGCCCCCCCTATGGTTAATATTAAAACTTTTATATGCCATTGTGGGTTTATTATATTTTGAAAATGATAAACTTAACAATACAAGTGAATTAGCAATGATAGTGCTGAAGTTAATTAGCAATTAGCATTGGTGGCATTGCAAACTTTCCATATTAGATTAATTAGTAGTATTTCGAGTCTCAGATAATGATCTCAACATAGTAGTTTTGAGGACCAAGTTTCAACTGGACCACAATATATAACTGGAATAATGATGTTTTGATTACCCTGTTTGACGCTAGTAACTTCACTCTTTGTCAATTTAATTTGACTTGTATTTTAAAAAAACGGTATAAATACAAAATATCTCATGCTTATCTAATCGGTTTCATTGTTTTTTAAAGATATATAGTTATCTTGAAAGTAGAGAGAGAGAAAAAGAGTGCTAAGTGTTGTTGCTAAGAATGTTCCACATGAAAACGACTGTTCATGTCAACCTTGTGAACTGTTTTACGAACTGGACGAACTGTCCATGAGTGCGCATGCGCACAAACACGCTCCGCCCATCTCGCTCCGGTTGAACTTCGTGGTGGACGCGAGAAGGAGACAACTAAAGCGTAAGCTTACTTCCCAGGTAAAAAAAAAAATAAGATACAAACGAAATCAAGAAAGAGTGAGATTTTAACGAAACATTTAAAGAGCAAGCTGACAAAGGAATTCTATGCTTAATGTTATTAAAGTGTTCCACTTCATGAGCTGCTGTTGTTATTGATATTGCTCTTCAACGCTATCATATTGTTAACGCTCGTAATATTCGTGCAGAACAAATATAATATAATTTTAGAAAGAATGGATATAATGTATAAAATGTGCAGCATGTCATCGGTATAAACGCTACCGAGTCAACATCCTCGCACTAGCCTTGGTGATACGAGGGATGAAACTGTGGACCAAGATGCCTATCGATGGTACATGGTTCGCAGATACACCTTGTGTAGGTTTGGGTGACATGAGGCTAGGCCAATTTTCGATTTCCAGTCTGACATCTTTATTCCTTTCGTGAATATGAAACAACGTTGTGTTTGTAACTGACCTGTTTTTCTTGTTAGATCTTCTCCGACAACAACATGGTGTTAAATCCGGTCATATCCAAGCTGAGTGGCAAACTTGTTGTACTGGCTAGTGCCTCTCCAAGGCGGCTGGAGATACTGACCAACATAGTAAGTAATGCAAACTACAGCAATTTCAACACTAGCCCCCTTTTTTGAGAATAATGGCGTATTATAACTACTACTATTATTATTATTATTAGTAGTAGTAGTAGTATTGCTGCTGTTTTTGATGTCATTATTTCCTTGTAATGCAGGGTTTACGGTTTGAAGTAGTACCTTCATGGTTTAAAGAGACATTGGACAAAACCTTGTTTAAAGCACCCTCTGAATATGCAGTAGAAACAGCGAAACAGAAGGCTTTGGAGGTGGCTCAGAGAATGCCCTTTGTGAGTCACTCATTTAGATTAATGCCACTAGTCTTTTAGTTTTCAGTTTGAAGTTTGAAAGATATAAGTAGCTAGGACATTTCCCAGCTTTGTGTGTGTGTGTGTGTGTGTGTGTGTGTGTGTGTGTGTGTGTGTGTGTGTGTGTGTGTGTGTGTGCGTGCCTAACTTCACATGTCCTGGACTCAGAAACACCTGAAAACACCTGATATTGTGATTGGAGCAGACACTGTTGTGGTAAGCAGATACTTTTCTTTTAATTAAAAAGTTCATGAATTATGTTGTTTTTAAAAGTTTATCTTTGTCTTTCAATTGCAGACAGTGGATGGACTGATCCTGGAAAAGCCGACTGATAAACAAGATGCCTACCAGATGTTGTCCAGGTTCTTTTTAATGCAAAACTATCTAAACAAGCTATGAACTATATGGGAAAATGTAATATACACACGTAACACCCTTTCATACAGTATGTAATATACACACGTAACACCCTTTCATACAGTATGCTGTAAATGCTTGCTCATGTTGCCATTTGAATGTGTTTCAGATTGAGTGGAAAAGAGCACAGTGTGTTCACAGGAGTGGCCATAGTCCTCTGTCATGAAAGAGAGGGTAAGCTGAGTAACATTATATCACTTAGACTGAAGATTTGGAGAAGGAAGTGAACCTGTTTTCTGTTTCATTCAGGGGGAGCTACAGAATACAAAGTTGTAGATTTTTATGAGGAGACTAAAGTTAAGTTTGCAGATCTGTCTGAGGAGATGCTCTGGGAGTACATTAATAGTGGAGAGCCCATGTAAGTCCAGTTATTTTCTCTGTTGGCTTTACTTGCTGTTGATTAATAGATATAGATTTTTTTTTAGTGTGTTCCAGCTTGATGGGAACATGTTAAACAATGAATTTGAACTTCTGAACTTGTGGACTTTAGTACAATTACTTACTTTTGAATATTTGCTTTAACTTGCTAAATGAGATATTTCTACTGAAATGTATTGAAATGTTTTTTAGCAAAGATTTTTGTTGTTATGTGGTGTGCATGTGCTTCCTCTGAAACACATGAAGCGAAGTACTGAATGTGTCTGAGCTGGCCTCAGTGTAGCACAGCTGGCTGTAGTCCCAGGAGAGTGCTACCTTGTCACCACGTGTGAGAACATACACGTTCACATTTGCTGGGGACACTGTGACTGACAGGGAACAGAGTAATGCCATCCCTCCATCCCAAGCTCCTGTGGACTCCCTTTATGCAATAACCTCTGTTCACAAAAAATGTTAGTTATATTTGATGTATATTCAGTTTCTCGTTGGAAGTAAGAAGCTGGAGGTCAGATTGTTATGTTTAAATACGTGTAATAGTCTTTATAAATAAGTTACAAATGCTACATGTAAATGTATGTTCTTTTGCAACAATGTTTCTAACTGGCTGATTTCTAGATGTCCTAAATTGTGTCTAGTTGCCAAATGGTTAGACTGGTATACAGTATAAAAAGTATAATTCACTTTTGTTTAACATAAATTTTGAATGACTTGGCTCCTAAAAAAATATGCTGATTCACATACAAAGTAGGCTTTTTTCCTTGCCAAATGTGTATATGTGTTTTACAGAATTCTAAGAGATCCACTTGTGTTGTTCTGCTGTGTGTATCTGTAAGGGACAAGGCTGGAGGTTATGGCATCCAGGCTCTGGGTGGCATGCTCGTGGAATATGTTCATGGGGACTTCCTTAATGTGGTTGGATTCCCTCTAAACCACTTCTGCAAGCAGCTCAGTGTGATTTACAACAATGCCTCCGAGAGCCCCAGACCCAAGGTGGAGGGGGAAGACCAGGCAGGATCTGCTGGGCCCTGGGCCCCGGGGACCAGCCTATCTATATGCTCTAGGGCAGGAGCCGCTGACCTCCAGGGGGGCAGTGACTTTCGCGGCTCGGACTCTGCTGGTCAGATGTGTGTACAGGACCAGAACACGTTGGGACCTATGTGTACCAGGAACAGCAGTGAGAGTTTTCCCCACAGCATAATAGAACTGGTGGATGGATTCAAAACCTCAAAGGTACATTTATGTCATTAAATGAACTTCCATAGGTACAAGTAAATTGGATCACAGTGCAATGAACCCAAAGTTCAAAGCTGAGGAAACACAACCGGTGAAATATCTGCTCATGACGAGTAATACCCAGAATGCTCTCTGTCAGATCTTGTTCACAGCATCCAAATTGAAAGTGTTCGATGTGCTGGATGCGGGTGAAGGCCTCGGGGTGGAGGCAGTGGCCACCCGCATCGGAGCCTCTGTGGTGGGGATGGAGCGGCTGCTGGATGCTGCTGTCTCTTTAGGGCTTCTACACAAGCTCAGACGGGGGGAGGATGTTGGTACGACTGGATTCTAATTCATATTCATTCATTCATTCGTTCATTTATGTGTAATAAGTCACTGGTCTCAGCAGTTGGATGGCAGCTGAATTTACTATCATAAAAAAACCCCCCCAGCAATTAAGTTCTGTTTCTGTTACAATTCCATTCTTTTATCTGTTAATAACCTGTATGCATTTTGAGAGAAATGTTCATTTTCCTAATATTATATTTATTTCCATGTGGACATTGTTGTGTATATGTGTCTCTGTAGTGAAGCCTGCCTGTGTAGGTAACACACTGTGTCCTGTGTGTTCCAGTGTACAGAAACACAGAGCAGGCCAGTAAGTTCCTGGTAACACACAGCCCTGTGTCCCTACACGGTTATATCCTGCACAGCAATAACCTGGTCTGGCCACTCTTTACTCATCTCGAGAGCGCGGTCATGGAGGGCACCAATCAGTATGAGAGGGCCTTTGGGAAGACAACAGGAAACCTCTTCCAGGTTAAACAGCATGCGATAGTTACAGTCAAATGCAATGGCACTTATTAAATAAATAGTTTAAAGTGCCTTATGTGATTCTTTTTCTTGTTCAAGGACGGCTATTTTAAAAAAGATGAAGTCAAGATGCAATTCCTGAATGCTATGCACTGCACTGCAAAGGTGACTGGACAAGATTTGGCAACTGCGTTCGATTTGTCTGGCTTTAAAACAGCCTGTGATGTTGGAGGTATTCGTGCTCTCTGTATGACTACTGCTGAACAAGGAACAAAATATCCTGTTTCTATTGAAATCATAAAAAAATATCATATATATATATATATATATATAATCACTGTTAATAGTGTTCAACCATACAATATACTGCTTTATTTACTGCTGCTTTGCTGCCATCACCAAAATGAAATGCCACTTGGGATTTTTCTGTTGTTGTAGCTTAGCATTTGCTGTCGTACCACAGGTTGTACCGGTGCTTTGGCATACGAGTTCACCAAAGCGAATCCTGGACTGTCTGTAATAGTTTTTGACCTGCCAGTAGTCATTGAAATGAGAGGCCACTTCCAGCCTAACGAACAAAGTGACAGAGTGTCGTTTCTTGCAGGTCAGCTGAACCCAAATATGTAATTGTATAACATTTCATGTTATATTGCCCTCAGTGTGTTTGAGAATGTGTAGTGATCTTGGAATTCGTTTATGTCTTATGTAACTGTGGGTAGGAGATTTCTTCAAAGATGACCTTCCCAAAGCAGACTTGTATATTCTTGCACGGGTTCTCCATGACTGGTCAGACGAAAAAGTGGATGAGCTTTTGAGCAGAGTGTCTAAAGCATGCCGTGCTGGTAAGAACGGTCTGACTCAACACGCGTCATAAACACTGAGTCATCTCCTCATAAACACTGAGTCATCTCTTCTTAAACACTGAGTCATCTCCTCATAAACACTGAGTCATCTCTTCATAAACACTGAGTCATCTCCTCATAAACACTGAG
>JAOXYF010000024.1:6192414-6227954 GCA_028565775.1 Sternarchorhynchus goeldii
TGGCCGCAGATGTGCTGAAGTCATTCAAAGCAAAGGCCTGTACACTTCCTACTGATTACTGACTGTTGTAACCTTCATAAATTTTAGTTGTAATCTTTCTCTGTGCTAGTCATTGCTGTTCTTTAATCATGATCATCACATTTTTTGCAAAATAAAGGTTTCATCTTGATATACTTTGGTTATTTTGTAAAACACTGTTCTAATGGCATGGTGTACCACTTACAAAAATACTTCAAATGTTGATTAATGTAGATTACATTATTTCTGAAAAAATCAAATGTTCATACACCGTTCTCTAATTTTGAACTCCGGTGTATGTAACAGTTCTTCAGCTCCTGGCCTGTCTCTATGACAAGGTGAACAATGCCCTGATCTAGTCTGAGAGTGTGTGAACTTCAGTCCATGAACATTTTGGACTAGGCTGCATGTTACACACTCTTTAAATGTTCAGTGATTCTCAGAACACTCTATAAAATTACAACTTGCACTGCCAACTCATTTTAGTTCTCAACTGAAACCTTTTTTTTTACTTTCATGCTGTGGTTTGTCGCTTAGTAAAAATGGAAAGATGGGGGGGGTGGAGGAGTCAGATAAGATAAATATCTTGGGGAATTTAGAGGTGTATAAGCAGTATGAATTATGCTTTCCTAGACCTGTAAGTTGTTGTCAGTTAAGCTTGCCTTGACTACAACCTCTTAAATGTTAAAACACTACTAGAATAAGTGGAAATAGTCCCCTCATACTGGTGAGGGGTATAGCATGTTTGACATGTTGTTTAAGGATTTTCTTCGACAGAATTAAATACCCACACAATTGAGGTCACCACTGATGTAGGTGGTATTAACCTTTACTATAACTGTCTTCTTTAGTCGTTCACTAATTAAAAACCAATCGATGCACTCTGCCTGTGTACGTTTCCCATGTTCTCAGCTGCTCTCTCTCTCTCTCTCTCTCTCTCAGGTGTCCTGGTTCTTCTGTTATATTACTTCACTTTTCAAAACAAACTCCGGTATGATACTAATGATACTAATAATACTAATAATACTAATGATACTAATGATACTAATAATACTAATAATACTAATAATACTTCCTAAACTGTTTGTAACATCTACTATATTTGTAACTTTCTATTCCCTGGAAAAGAATTGAATAACATTTGATTTTAAATCACCATTTTGTAAATGCACTTGTTTTGACTATGGTGGTGTACTCTTACCCTGTAACAGTGATTCTGTTGATTCTTAAAGAAGACTAGTCGAACCTGAAACATTATTTTTTTAGTGCTGTTCTTACTCAGCTCATTATCTGGTTAATCTTGTTTTTCTCCCTTAAGTGATTCTTGTCATTTTTGTGTAATTATTTTTACATGATGAGGCATGGAATTCGTAGAAATTTCTGATGTGTCAAGTTGATAAAGTTAAGGAATTAATTTAATATACATTGTTCTTGGAAAATTAGATGAGGAATAAAAATGAGCTATAACTGAAGTGCTCACAGCTAACATTACCTGTGTTCACAAATTAAACTATTTATAAACATTATCTCAATTTTAAACTCTGTAAATAAACTTAAAGTGTATAATTTAAAATATATATAAGAGAACTAAACAGCTGAGTTTTTGCATTTGTTACGTGTGATTTTTTGTGATTTATTTATAATGCTATTTAATTTCATTTTCATTCTTTGGGGCACTCTATGCTTTCTAATAACTGTTTGTAAACTAGATGTGTCAGACTGACTAAAATTGAATAAAAAATCAATTAATTTCAGCTTGACAAAAAATGTATTACAGGTAAATGCAAACTTTACCAGTAAATAAAAAAGGTTTTAAAATCAACCACGAATTAACCAAGAAATGCATCACATCAGACGTGTAAGTGTAGCCAGCTGACTTACGTATGACTTCAGAACTGTTTCAGAAAAGTGAGTCATTCTTTCATATTCAAAACCCTTGACAGCGGAGAGCTATAAGTTACGGTGACAGGTCTCCAGACACTTATACTGCACTAAACCCTTGTGGAGTTTAAAATGCTGCTTTAATGTCAAGAGTATGTTTGAAGATGCAGTGCACCAGTCTGTCCTGTGAAGGGGTTACAGCAGGTACAAAGAGGAAGGAAGTGTGAGTGGGAAAAGACTAACGGCGTTGCAGTGCTGGCGTGAAGGCTGGTCTCACTACAGTCCCGTCTTCACGTGGACCGGCTTCTTGCTGACTAAAGGCTGACCATGAAGACCCGGAGGAGCTGGGTCCACCTAGCCCTGCCTATGGTGCTCAGCTTCCAAACCATGGCCAAATGCTTCTCAGTAGGTACGTGCATTGAACGTGTCCTTGCAGTGAAGATCTTCTTTTTCCCATTAAATCCTGAGATTAGGACTGGTGAGATTTTTTAAAAAATGGTATAAGATGCTACAACTTGTGAATTACGTGAATTGAAATGTTTTATTAATTATTTTATTGATTTAAAACTTTTTAGATGTATAATTAAAATTATATATATTTGTTGTGTGTGTGGTGGAGAATGCTTTAAAAATAAGTGACAAACATAGGTCTTCAATGAGATAAATGAATTATGTAACTAAAAACTAAACATGTAACTATTTTAGCTTGACAATGGATTTGTAACAAGTATGGATGTGAGACTCAGACAGGGAGAAGAATGTTACCACAAAGCCATTAGCTGTTCTCTACCCGAGGAGCAAGTTCTCTAGCAGCTGATGCACCTTTGATAAGATTCTGGTGCGTCATGGCAAGTACTGAGAATGGGGAACCACATAAAAAGTCTCCTAACCGTAGCACTGCACCCAATGAAACTCAGAAAACCTTTGCATGAGGAGAAAGTTTACTTCCTGAAGTATGAGGCAGCTTCACCCTGTAAATCATGACATATACTAGGATTTTACTTTTTTTTTTACCAACCCAGAAAAAGTCAATATGATGATTTCGAACACAACAAGAAGTATAAATGTGACTTGGGAAAACCCCGATAAAAGTATGAACGACCAGTGCTACAGGACTCACATGCAGCACAGGCACCAGTGTGAGCCATACTGGAAGGTACTGCCGTCCCCGGACTCTGGAAAATGTGCCCCACTTTTTATCAGCTGAGAAAAACACTCTTAAGGCACAGCCACAAAGTCACGTGCAAAGCCACAAAGTCATGTGGTTTGTTTCACGATCCGTCCGAATACACTGTTCTGATCTGTGTTCATCAATATACTTTACAGAATGTTACCGACATTTCAGGGTTTTCCTTCCAGTTGCCTGCTCCAGACATGAAGAAGAATTATGTTTTCAGGCTTAGGATGAGACTACATTGTATCAACAGAGAATGGAGTGAATGGAGTCCAGAGAAATACTGGAAGAATGATACAGGTAAAAGTGTCTCTCAGTCAGCCAAGCTTCTGCTCCTGGACTCTGAACTTAAGTCATCCATGTGATCAGTTGGACACATTGGAGTACATTTGAATACAAATTTAGAATACAAATTTGTGTGTTTACGTGTTTGTGTGTGTTTTAAACAGATCTCTGCATTATTAAAACAACCATTAGCGTTTGGAAATATGTGCTGATAAATGTGCTATCGATGGGAGGGATTCTGCTTCTCATTGTCATAACACAGAAGTGGTGAGTCTTAATCTTCATCTACAACACATCTGTAACAGTCTTGATCAACAGGCTTGTTCGTTCATATAAATTTTTTGGACTTAATTTCTGAGAATACGGACAAGAGTAGACTTATGTAATATCATAAATCTCTCCTCAAAGGGTAAGAAGAGTTGTCCTTCCTATTATTCCAGATCCAATGCACACGCAGGAGACAATTTTAAATGTTGAGCAGTTTCAGGTACGCACCAGTGCTGTGAAACTGTCCAGTGAAAACAACAGTGTAAAACATCCACCAGTGACACTCTCCAAGCGCCTAATTCACCAATGTTCTTTATCTCCTGAAGTGTTGGAGCAGGTTTCCATCGGCATGTGAAGAGTGTAAGACAACTGAGATCCAGGTGGTCTGTGAGATGGTGAATGAAGAGACTGACATCGCTGACTGTGGCTCTGAGGAGCCACTACAACAAATCCAATCCACAGACACTACCATCGGCAAACATGAACATGACCATGACCTTCCTGCTAATTCCGTCGGTCTGTCCTCTCCCGTTCCACCTGAGGACACCAAAGCACTGCTGTGTTCTCAGGCCGTGACAGGCTATGTTTTCCTGTAAGTATCATCCATGCTGATTTAGGATAAATTAGGCATGGATAATTTGAGGGGAGTTTTGCAGTTTACAGATTAAGTGTCTTTCAGAAAAAGTGGCGTTTGCTTTTTATTTAGAACTTCATTACTACTTAATTACTACTATTCTTGTCTGCAAGGTTGCCCATTTGATAACTGCTGTTCGTTTCGTTTGCAATACTATGTCTGGCCAAAAGAGGGCACTCTTACTATTCTCATGAGCGCGAGGCGGGCTGAGGCATATCAAAGGCTGAGAGGAGCACGCTCTTCTCGGCATCACAGCCTGCCGTAAAAGGAGGATGTAGGTTAATTTGAAGGCTGATTTAAAAGATTAATGCGTAGCTGCCTGCATAATAGATGTGTAGCTCCAGTGTGACGCCATCACAAAGCCTGGGCCGGGAGGATGTGCTCCCGCCACGTGCTTCTTAGTGCCGTGATTGATGATGGCGGGACAGAAGGAAAACAAACCCGAGCAGGAAAGGATATTCAAGCGCTATTTAAGAGACGCTCTTGTAAACTTTATGATTCCGGTAAATTAATGGATAATAACACACCGATTTATGTTCACACCTGTTTAACCAGTGATTTTCGTATACGTTTTTGTTATTTCGGGCCTAGCTTCACAGATGCGACTGTCCTCTTAGCATATTAATAGTTTAGCATTTTGTTTGGCTACTGAGCCAGTAGATCTATTACAGTCTTATGAAGGGCAAACAGTTAACGTTATTATCAGTAACGTATGAAAACAATTTAGAATGTATATTTGAGTATTTTGGATTAATGGAATAAAGAATTTGAGTTTATTTTCAGACTTTCTAAATTCCACATTGCATAATGGGATTAGAAAAACACATTTGCATTTGCTTGTATAAATTTCACGAAACTTATCACATTACTCTGTAATCTTGATCGATTGTCTTCCACACTCGATTGAGCTTAATTGTGTGCACTCAGACTTTGAATGTGATCATTTCTGTCAAACACAGGGAATTGTACATGCCTGTCAGGTCATACAGGAAAACCCAGAACCGAAGGAATTATATATCTGGCATGTACTACAATAATCATTTTATAGACTCTTAGACCTGTCGGATCTTGAGTTTTCATACCTGAGTGGCCCTGTGAAGACCTCTGCATCAGAGATGGTGCCTTTGAAAATATGAAAGGCAATATGCTAATGTTCTTTAGGAAGTCCATGACAGACTGTGTGGTGAGAAAAGTGTTGTGAGTATGAAATTCTTTAGAAACTAGGCAGGCTTTAGCAGTAGCTTGTGACTTGTGAAGGGTGTGTTTCCTGCATCATTTACAGTCCTGCAGCTCTACAAAAGCTAAACACAATGGTGACCACAATGAATGCAATCTGTTCTCATCCGCTGATCATAGCAGAGATCTCAAAATATCTTACTTCCCAACTTGTAACTCAGTCACTCTAATTGAGCTTTTGAACTTCTCAAAACTATAATGCATTTTTTCTTTGAGGGGGGGCTTTTTTAATCAATGTTTTGTCTTTGTTCTTCCAACCAACTGCTCTGTGGGGTTAAATTCCCTTTGATGCACAAACCTACAGCCTGGGGGTGGATGTGATTGAGTTGAATGGAGCGCACAGCACCGTACTCTATAACACCTGAGCACAGACTGAGGAGGACTTGTAAGACCCGAGTACAGACTGAACAGGGCTTGCAGACCTGACTACAGACTGAACAGAGCATGCCGACTTTGACTACAGACTGAATAGGGCATACTGACCTTGACTACAGAAGTCTTTTAAAAACAAATAAATGATCATGTAGCGGGGAGGCGGAGGACTTACCTGATGTAAACAGCAGCTGTACTCTAATGAATGGACAAGGGAAGCTTTATTTAGCTTAGCTAGAAGCTCAAGATAATCATTTATCAGAATCAATGTCTACATTTTATTTGGGACTTAACATTTTTTTCCTCCGAGTTCTTCGGGCACCAGAATGCCCGGGGGGGGGGGCAAAACAGTCGTGGATAAATATGTAGCTGGGGTGTTATTTTGCGCCATGTCGGAGGAAGCCATCTTGAGTAAAGTCCGCTGCCTGTGCACTTCTGCTTGGAACTCTGCCTCCCTGCCAGCCGAACCGCTCTAGCAGCCTCACCTCCAGGTTGCAGGAGAGTAGCGACTAACAGCTTTGCTCAATTAATAAATGAACCACACTAAATATGGCTTAGAGTCATGTTTCTTTAGAACTACTTAATGATAATCAACACCCTAACAATTAAATTTTTTTTTAAATTCTTAATTATGCATTGTGCTTTTCTGGCAAATGGGAATAAACCTCAATCCCTGGTGGGTTGTTCCCTTAAACATTTACAGTGGTGTGTGTGTGTGTGTGTACATATGTGCGTGTGTCTGTGTGTGTGTGAGAGAGAGACAGAGCGTCTACTGTCACTAAATGAGCAAAATCACCCGGCACACGCGTGCACACGTGAACACACGTGGTGCGGCAACCTCACACGAACGGCATGTTTTATTTATTGTAATGTTTTACCGGGGGAAGGATTCATTATCATAAAGGCCCCGAGACATTGGGGCACAAAGCGCAAACCGCCCCGTGCTCTTTACCCGCTGCCTGAAGAACCGAGCAGGTGGGGCCGCGCTCTCAGCTGTGGCGCGATCCAAGACGAACCGTGGCGACGTGACAGAAGTTGACAGTGTCAAAGAAACGCCGCCTCTCGCCCATAAACTGTCCCTGAAGCACACGCTTACGGGAGATGTAAAACACCGCCACTGCTTTTCCACCCAGCATTGTTTTTGGTACCATCAACGTGTTTTTAATATGGTACGTCTAGCCTGTCAGGGGCCCCAGGCAGTAAATGGCGGATGACAAACGCAACGTTTGGCAACCCGCTGGAGGCTGACCACGTCGTTCCTGTGCAGGGCTCCGTTACACTTGTTGTAGTCAAAGGCTCAGAACAGCGAGGTTTGCTGTCTGTTTTGTTATCTTGGCCTGTTCTTTGGTGTGGGTTTGTGTAAAGGCGTATGTACCTGTGTGGGTGTGTGTATTTGTGTGTGTGCATGAGTGTACTAAGAAAAAGCGAATGCAGCATTTGTGTGTGGGTTTGTGGCTTATAAAAACTCACCGAACTCTATAGAGGCTTTCTTCTTTTCTATTCAATTATTTAGAGTTAAAGAAAAGAGATATGAGATTCAACATCCTTCCTCTGAAGCTTCTGCGCTCGAGACGAATGAATAACATTTATACAGTTGCTTTACCAAATAGCCGGAAATGGAAACAAACACCTCCTTCTCGTCTCTCTCTGGTCCCGGTGTGCCCCCCTCTCTCAATCCCGACACGGTCTCGTGGAAAAACTCCCGTCCACGCTGCCTGGAAATGATGACAAACACCTTGGGGTTTAACGTATTCAGGGATGTTGTAGGCAAATATTCCCACCTTTCTTCCATCCTTGTCTCCTGTCTCCCATTTCCAGAGGAGGCAGCTGGGGGTGGAGGGGGAGTGGAGAGAAAAAAAAAATAAACAACCCCTTCACCAACCTGCCGTCATTTAATTTTATTAGAGCTTAAAAAAAGAGTAAACCTTCACACCTCCTACAGGCATGTCTTAACTCCTCGCACTTTGGCACCTGATTGCATAAAAAGGTGCCAGTGCCATGTGCCGTGGTAATGCCTCTAATTATGTTGAACTCAAATAAATAAATAATTTGCTTTTCACCGGGTGAGTGTGACAGGTTTGCCAACAGTTTGACAAATGGAAGAAGCGCTTGCAAATATGCCGACCGTGTACGTAGAGTCGAGCGGTGGGGAGAGAGCAGCAGACAGAGCGAGAGTTTGACAGCCAGGGTTTTCCCCTCCTGTGTTAATAGTCTCACCCCTCCATGTAGAATAAAACTCCATTTTGAAGAGGACGGGGAGACGCGTCGCGGCGAACCTGATTGTGCCGCGGCTGATCTGGCATTCGTTAGCCGTTATTGTTTATGACCTCACGCCGCGCGACGGGCCCCTGTCACGGTAAAGCTTGCAACGCCACGCAGGCTGGTTGCTTAGAGACGACCCTCCGCGCTTCGCGGAATGGAAGCGGACTCGAGGCGGAACGGTTCTGGGAAACCACGGGTTCGCTGGCGGAGTGAGCGGGCCCTCGTCAGACTGGCACGTCAATCAAAGGGCCCGGTGTGTCTCCCATCTCAGAAGACATGGGTAGTTGTTTGAGCTTTGGGCTTCATGAAGCACACCTGGTGCGTGCAAGATTTCTGCAGTGATGATTATTTTGTTGCCACTAGCGTAGGGGAGAAGTGGTTCCCTCAGTGGAAGCAGGAGCTGCAGGGCAGGTGAAGCAGAGCTGGCTAAGCACAGATGTCCAGCCATCTCCAAAAGGCCAGACTCACACTACACTGTACCTGTTAATGCACAGGGACCCTGATAGGATGTCAAATGTCCCAAATGTATGTTTCCATCATTTTTATTACATGTTTAAGCATTTGCTGTCCTGAGTGTTTTAAAGGTCTGTTTGATGGATTAATTGATAGGCTATATAAAGCATTATGATACTATAAGCACCTTAATTAGCTCAAACAGGATTAACTGTATGTACATCAGTAATTAGATCTGTCTTCATCATTGGGCAATAGTGAATGAGAGGGTATTTGTGCACACTCATTTGCCAGAATCAGATGCTGCCAAAATGAACATAGTCCATCTCATGAGTAGGGAGTGTTTACCCCGCCATTATACACACACACACACACATACACACACACACTACCACACTGGCCTTGCACAGAGAATATCCATCTGCTCCAGAAGTGTCATCTGATACCAGCACAGCAGCTGTTTTCCAGATGCTTTTTTCACTATTATTAACTATTCACATTTACAAACTAACCCTGTTCACAGATGAAGTCTTACTCCATAAATTATAGATGGTGAAACAATTTCTAAAACATGTTCATTAAAGACAACACTGTCTTTTTAAAAAAAAAGTAAGAATGAAACAGAAGAAGAAGAAGAACAGCTCATGAATATTTCTAAAAAGCAAATCTCGAGACACAAAAAGACAGATTCCTTCTACTGCAACTCAAACATGTGAGATGCATCACATCATCTCTGACTTGCAGACATCCTGAAGATGCAAGCTCAAATTCACGCATACACACACATACACACACACACACACACACACACACACACACACACACACACAGCACTGGTGACGCTCCTCCCAGAGAAAGTGGCGGTGCTGGAACGCTCCTGTTCGCCCGTGCAGTAATGTTTGTGCGAGTGACACGCGTGCTCCTTTAATCTCTTCGCTCAGCTTGTTGAGCATCAAATTGAAATATCCTGAACAGATGTAAAAACACATGTGAGCCTGGGTCGCGTGAGCCGCACCGAGCTCTGTTTCATCTGCCGGTGATGGCAGCCTTAAGGAGATCTTTTTAAAATTTCATCACTATTCAAAGGGATAATTAATACGTACCCCCAGGCTTTGATTATGCTTCACACAGTGTGTTCGGCTGGTGTGAAGATAATGAGGCCCTGCCGCTGCCACCCCAACAAACAGGCTGGCAGTTCTGTGTGCGATGCTTAAGATTCTGCTAAGGTAGAGTGCTGAGGTGCGAGCTGTCCCACTTTAATTTGGATCAGACTGAAGCGGGCGCGGCATGCTGAGCGGCTGCGTGTGCCGCGGTGGAGACCCCTCACACGTGGCGTCAGTGCGCTAACGTTTCAGACAGCTCACGCTTCCACCAACCCAGTCCTCCCCCCTCCCTGACTCCTCCACCCCTTCCCTCGACTCCTCCACCCCCGGCCCCGGCAGCTCCCGCACGTTTTCGTTTGCGGGAGCGTTGGAGGAGGGTCCGGCTGGGCTGGTGGTGCTGGGGTGATAGGAGAGTGACAGGCGTTGGGGTTGGAGACGGGGAGTGGGGCGGGCAGAAGGGGAGGGGGAGGTGGGTGGGGTGGAGGGTGGAGGATCTAATGAGCACAGTCAGCTGGATCGCTGCTCGACGGTCTTTTACTCCGTCAGTGGTTTTCCCAGGGAGAAAAAGAAAACAACAACAAAACAGCCGTCTCACTCAGCATCACCCCCTGACCCTGACGTCCCCTAAACCAGCTGAGTTAGGGGCAATTACCGCACCTCGTGCCCAGCCTGGCTTCGCTCTGGCTTGGGCCCAGGCACAACAGAGTGGGGCGGCGCGTTTGGGCGCGTGGAGGGTCTGAGCAGAGCTCAACAGTGTTCTACGTGCTCCTGCACCGGGGGACGTCCAGCAAGCATGTGCAGGAGGTGACGACAACGTCTCTCCTGAGTCTTATCTGGAAACGGATGAGAAACGAGCCCTTTACAGATTAGAGGAAGGTTTATCGGTTCTCCATGTCACACTTAGAGATGTTAACATAATGAAGGGCAGCAGGTGGAGGGAGATGGAGCAGAGATTGAGGATGGTTCCTCATAGTTATTCTGTGCATGTGGACAAGATAAAAATAGAAGACTTTGGTATTATTGTTTTATAAGGTGTGAGTGGCAGGGGAGTGAATAGACTTATAAAGCATTGATACATATTCCTAGTATCAACATGAAACCTGGAATATGGTCAGTAGTTAAGCACATTACATTTGCATTTAAATTTATGGCATTTGGTTGACGAGCCAATATGCAAGATAGAGTTCATCAAAAATAAAATACCTATTCCAGCTTTATAAAACTGAACCTTTGTCCCTGAACAGAGGAGTCATTAAAGTGTCATTAATCCGTCCAGGTTAGCACAAAAAAATGTAAAATCTGTTGCATAACAGAACATAGTTAAAATTATATTAAATGCTTTCATATGGAAATCTCTGGATGGAAAAAAAAAATCCTAAAAAAATCAACCCTCTCAGCGTGATACCCCAACATACAATAGGCACCTCTGTTTGGGTAAGAGATGGTCTAATTAATTCCTGTGGGTTAAAGAACACACACAATACTCAATCACCAGAGACCACAGAGAAAGCCTGAAAGGCTAATACACACACACACGCACACACATACACACAAACACACACACACACACACACTCATTGCCCCCTGCTGTGAGCTAGTTTTGCTCATGCGGTGGATCCTAGGCAAAAGGACAGCCTCACACTACACTGGAGATTTGCTCAGGTAGTTATGCAGCTTTTGGCCTATAGAAAGAAGAGACTGGCTCAGACAAAGTCCATGTGGGCTATCACCTCGCCAAATCTGAAATTTCCATATGGACCCAAACAGCTTCATGCTTTAAAGAGTCCAGGAGTTTTAAAAAGCAGCTCTGCTGGGTCAAATGTGCCCTTAGTTACAATGTGGTAGGATGTGTGTGTGTGTGTGTGTGTGTGTGTGTGTGTGTGTGTGTGTGTGGCAGGTGTAGTCTGAGGACACCTACTGTAGCCCATCATAAACAATGTAAAGATGTATGTGCATATTCATGGAAGAGAGTGCTTGGAAAAGCCATAGATGCTAAATGCTAATGAAGCCTACGACTGAGTAACAGAAGGTAGGCCCCAATGAGACTCGCTCAGTAGCCTCTAATGATACCCAGTCACTGGCATATTTATGTCAGAATTTTTTTTTTTTTTTACCTTTTGAGCATTTGGCAGGGTGATACTCTCTTTGACTCTGTCAGTTTGTAGCAGTATTTAAGAGCAGCTGATGTGGAACCCAGCTCCTGACACTAGTCACGCGTTCGAGCTTTCGCTGAATGCAGAACAGACCCATTGATGCTCAAACTCATATTTGTTAGGAGCCCCTGGGCACTGTAATGTGTTCTCTCGTTATTCAGCTGGGCTGAGTGCAAAAGAAAGCCTCAGTGTCATCAGCATGACTGCTGGATTCTCCCAAGATGCTCTTCTATTATGCCTCTTGCAAGAGGCATCTGCAGGAGTAATCGTTTCCAACTTCACAGGGGCTTTTACACAGAAAATAATTTGATCCACGCCATCTGCCCCTGTGTGATGGATACATGTATAGAGACATGAGTTTCTGACAACGGCGTGTCCTCTCTTTTCCACACAGATAATAGCATGTCAGTGTCACTGTCCTGGAGAGCCACATGTTATTGCACTGCTGAAGTGACATTTCGGAGGGTCTGGAGACCTGCTAGCATATATCTCAGAGTCCCACAATTCAATTCGGCGCTTGACTCCAGGTGATATTAACTTTGGACATATGAAGGACGGTTTGGAAACAATACATTTAACAAGCAGATCTGAAATTCAAAACTGGACTTCTGGGTGGACCATAACCGGTAACTATTGATGGAACCTGGTGGGATAGTTGATCAAGGATCTCTGGATCCTTTATGGGGTGATCATTGTTTTTCAGATCATTTAACTGCAATGATAAGATTGACCCAGTTTGCATCAAACTGAGCAGAACTGCTCTGTTTGGTCTGACCTGACAGCTGTTTGGGTTCAAGTCTTTGGGTCTCTGCTTTTGGGCTCCTCTCTCTCTTCTCTCCATTCCTCTCAGCCTGAGTGACAAACAGTGCGTAGGGCCTCTGAGCTGCTGGACTCTAATCCTCCTTCCTTGCTCTCGCCGGTCAATGAGTGTCAATCAGGCCCTGGCCTGCGCCTGCATTGGCAATGGGTTCTGCGTCCTTAGAAAACAATTATGATTGGCCTGTTGTGAAAATTGATTCCCGGGTTGCCGAGCCCGATGTGTGCATTCTTCTCGGACCGGTGGGGTCCTGCCATGGGAAGCAATTACCGCTGAATGCCAGCTGACAGCCTCATTCCGGAGCGAGCATGGCCCAGCTTAATCCTCAGGCGCTCTCTAGGCAAATTGTATCCCTCACACTCATCTCGAGCCTCATACCAACTGTTGGCTTCTATCAGGAAAATAGATTGTTCCCTTTGTTCCCGCAGCATGTTGGGGAAATGGGCTGGACATGTCGTTTCAACAGTAGGGAGCTTCTTTAATTTTAATGGGCCTGTGCTGGCTGCGGTGGAGGGGATGTTAGAACGCTGGGGCTCCTGCCTTCAGACCCGGGCCAGGTCAGCAGACCAGACCTCCAGTTACGCTGGCAGGTGTCCTAACGCTGGTGAGTGAAGGGTGAGATCCACTCTGTCGAGCCACACACATGCTCTCAGTCGTCTTGCTCCTCCTGTGGCTCTCCACTGCAGATCTGTCCTAGGTGGTCTGACAAGAGATGCTAGATTCTGGAAAAGACAGTGAAAGGACACATGTGGATGTATAATAACCTTATGTTTGAGAAAGATGCATCATAAATTAATGTGCTGTTATAATTTTTATTATATATTTTTAAAATACAGCTACAACTAATTCAGCAGACCTAATAAAATTAGCAAAAAAGGAAGTACGATTTTATAATTATATGATTTATTCAATTTCAATGAGTACATTTACCTGTACATTTACTTCTGTGGCAGCAGATTTAGCAATGATGGAATTATTATAAAATGTGTTGAAAAAAACACTCAAATTTATATTTCCAACCAAATGTACTTTTCTGCCTATCTACATTTGATGGAATAGTGGAAATGTACTGTTCTTTGTCCATCGGTTTTTTTTCCTGCAGCACAGGATACCTAAATCAGAATAATTAATTTTAATTTTGTTACATATACTAAACAGACTACCTTATATATGTCATCAGTGAATAGCCTGATTTTTCTTCTTTAAACGGTAAAAAATGCTATCATGTGGTATGAATATTATACACAGAAGTACCAAAAGATAAACATCTTTAAACATGATTCTTCTGTAATGAATTATGCTTAATTTAATCGTGTTATGTAAGTCAGAATGTATAACAACAGCATGCTTCACAACTTCATGCCTCACAAAGGTTATAGAACCTCCTGCAACCTCCGCCTGCTAACTTCACTCACTGAACGAAATCAAATCAGTCCCTCGGTGTCTCACCTAATGCAGAGTAAAAAAAATGCGCCTGGGTTCTATCAAAGGGGGAATCTCAACGAGATCCAAACTCTCATCTGTCAATTTACTTATTAATTTAATAAACACATCAAGGCACAGTTCAGTGAACGCTTTAATCACTCTAATTAATGCATGGCCGCATTCCTCTTTCTCCCCTGTTACCTATTTTAGTATTCCAAGACCGGGAGAATAAATAAATTAAAAATATATACCGCCGTCACCTAATTATCATGCAAATAAAGCAGTAACAAAGGGAGCGTTAATCTTTGCCAAAGGTTCGCTGCTGTTCCCCAACGTACTTAAAGCTGTTGGTGCAATTAGAGGCAGCGAGAGAGGCAGCGAGGGAACCAGAGCTGCATATAGAGACAGAAACGACTGTCACTTATTCATTGTCAAATTAATTCAGGGTTTTCTCTCTCTCTCTCTCTCTCTCTCTCTCTCTCTCTCTCTCTCTCTCTCTCTCTCCCTCTTGCCATCCCGGCGCCCTTGTCTACAGCGAGCAGTGTACCATGTCACCTGCACCTCGCGCCACGCTGAGAGGAATACCTCCCACATACGGGGACGACGCTGATAATGGGGCGGGAAGAAAAGCGAACACGAACGGCTACACTGCTTCATAATTACCTGACCTGTTGCTCGATGTCAGGCGGCTGTAATATCGGGGCTTCACACGAGACGCCGTATAAGAATTTTTTTTTTTTTATCAGGGTACACGCCGCGGATGTCAGCGTTACATTCTTTTTAATTGACTTTTGGAAAAGACGTAGCATTTAAAAGCACCGCCAAACAGTGTCAATTGCCCGACAGTTAGACATGTTGCCTACTCAGTGGGGGAAGGGACATGGAATTATGCAGCCAGTCAAAATAATTTACTAGCAGTTAGAGTAAGGTTAGGTGATACTAAACCATCTATTTAGGAATTGTCTCACATGATGTTAGTGAAGGGAAGTCTGATTGGTTGTAGTAAAAATGAGAATACTGAGTACATAAAGTGGATTACGAAAGAGTTTAGTATGTAAATGAGCAAGCAGGCAAAACAAAACAAACAAACCAGTAAACAAACCAACCAACCAACCAAGTATCCAACCGAGTAATCCTGATTCTGATCTAGTAATCATGTAAATGGAAAAAGTAGATAGACAGATGCTTTGCTTCTTCTCAAGTATACTTTTCACAGAAAACACCTTCCATAGACGTTTGACAGTTCCTCGGCAACAGCATGGCTGTGGGAAAAGCAGAGATCAAGTTCAAGGCATGAATCACTTAAATTTTTTACGTTGGAGAGCAAAATGCCAAACCACTCAGGCTTATCAGTAATCCAACACTGAGCCTAGTTCAGTTTGCAAACAATGTTAAAATATGGACAGTGGAAAACAAATAAAGTTCAAAGTAGAACAACTGCAGCTATTAAGGGCAATTAAGAGAGCTCGTCCAGCACTCTGGCAGGTAACCTGGCACATAAAGTGCAATTAAAGGTGCTCTTACTGAAGTCTAATGCAATACAATATGTTAGAATAAGTCACTGCTAACCCATTTATAAAGAGTAAAAGTATCTCACGTCATTATAGCCAAAGAGCTGAGAAAAGCCATGAAATTACATGCTCTGGCGAGGGCCTAATTTCAAATATTTAATCACATTTCGATTCATCCTTTGTGAAGTCAAAGCACATAGCACTGTTTCCCTGCTCTGGAATCTAATTCAAAGAAGTGCTATAATCTAATGACCATTTTTTTTTGTTCATTGCTGTAAATAAGGCAAAAAGAAAACAAATAAAAGAAAATATGCCTTATTATTGCGACTCTCATTATCATAATGACCTATTTTGCCTAAAGCTTGGTCCCCACTTGTCTCTGTTAAACTACTGAACTGTATGCAGTCCAGTATATCATGAATGACCAGAGTCTTCTATCACACAGAGAACCCCGGCAGTTCTTTTTGTGACTTTTATACTAAATAGAAGAAATGATGATGGTTCATGTTTGGTTGATTACTTACTATATCCTTGATGTCACAGTGAAAAGTTCACCCTCTTTTAATATTTGATCGTTTTCTTTTTCATCAGTACAATTTTATCCAATTCGTCATGTTTCTATTCATTTGCAAAGGTTGCGACACTTCCTGTGGTTTCTCTGTAAGTCTCTCTGTAAGTCTCTCTGTAATGTAATAATATCTTTTGATCTCTATTTTTTGACCGCAAACTGGACCACAAAGAAGGAATAAAAAAACAATTGTAGCTTCTGTGTTTTGTCGATCCCCAACTCTTTATACTAAAAGATTCAGATTTGGTAATAACGGCAATCTCCGCATTGGTAGTACTGTTTGTGCCTGAAGTGGTTATAAGTGTTGGGTTTGTTTTTAATGAGTGCCCTATTAATGCGCATGCATAATATTTAATTATGTTTGTGTACTTAAACACATTTTAATCTATGCATGCTTGCCATTTGTATGATAAATTAAATCATGTCTGGCCTGAAACAAAAAGGAGGACTTGAAGACCAGCGTGCAGAAGACAAGATGAAGAGTTTAGGCTGAGGTTCTCTGTGCAGTACTAACAGCACAAGAGTCCTGGGGTTTGGTACACAAAGGTACACTGGGCATGTCTGCATGCAATACATCAAGCTTGTTAAAATGGTTAGGAAACAACTGGTACTGAATATCTAAAAAAACGACAAAATACCTGCAAACAGCATCTGTCTATAAGCAGGCCACAAGCTGAAAAGAGAGACTCATATACAGACAGGCAGGCAGGCAGACAGACAAAAAGATAGACAGATAGATATATAGATAGCTAGATAGCTAGCTAGCTAGATAGCTAGAGAACAAAACCAGTCAGACGGTTTATGTCTGGACTTGTTTCCGTGCTTGTTATTACATTTGGAAAAATGACAATTATACAGGACAAAAATCAGAAGGGAATATTCATTACGATTCATTATCTGCTCCACCAAATCGCACAAAGCTTATAAAATATTTCTTTCACTTGTTCAAAGGCTTGTTAGAGCTTAAATTCAATTACTGCTCACTGTAACACACTGTCAGGTCTCTTTAGCAAATCATTAGTTAGGTTTATTCCTGGGCAGAGCACAGCTGCTTCACAGGCTTTAATTGTTGTGAAGCACCAAAGACTCAGCTAATGAAGCTGGGATGTGGTAGACCAGGAGCTCGGGCCTGACATTTCCAAAACTTTCGCAAGATCAAAGTGGTGCAGGGGCAGGGCATTTGCTAAATTGTCAGCTCTATATTAAACTCATCTGACCTTTGCTGTAAATCTAAGGCTTTCTGAGATAGGAGTGGTGGGGGTGGAGGTGGGTGGAGGGGGTGGTGGTGAGTAGCCCCCAACCCTGGTGGTGTGTTTCATCTGTCAGTGAAATAATACTGTGAAATATTAATTAAATATTGTTGTTGGAGAGAGAGGGGAGTGGGGGCAGAAAGACAGAGAGAGAAAGAGAGCGGGAGAGACAGAGAGAGAGAGAGAAAGGGAGAGATGGAGAGACAGAGAGGGGAAAAAAAGAGCACGTTGCGCTGACAGGAAAACACATCATGAGTACAGCCTGACACACACCAAACAAGAGCATTGCTCGACACGGCAGAGCAATGCACATGCAGCCATTCCATACTCATGTAACCCTTGTTGCTTAGAGACCTTTCCACACTGATATGCTTTTTATAACCCTTACTAGTGCTCCTCCCACTCTCATTACTACATAAATCTGTGTTGACTGAGAGGAAGGGAGGTTCACGGCCCCTCCAGAAATGAGCAGTAATATGGAATGAACTATTTTCTTCCTGGTGGTCAGTTATGCTCCAAAGTTTCCTGCTTGAGTTTCACATTAATTTTACCATTTCAAATTTCCCATTGCCATAACACAATTTGATTTTAAAAACCACAGAACTTGATGAAACTGAGTGCAGTTCAAGTTTAGTATCTTGGAAGAGGCAGATAAGAAAAGGACAAACACTGTACTTATGTCTATAAATCAAAAACACAAAGCACAACAAACACAGACAAGCGCTCATTCATTATGAAACAGGGTGTAAATGAGAAAAGTGAAACATGGACTCAAATACATCAAATATAACATTAAAAAAAAACGATTAAAAAATCTCCAAAAAATGCCAAATGCAAAGAAAATGCTGAAGCACGTTTAACTGAGGGGCCTGTGCAGAACAGCTGCGGTCTAAGGTGAGGTGTAAATAGTTAAGGTCAAAACTATGATTATAGCGTTACACCACAGTTCATTATAAATGGGGCAACTGGCCAAGGTTCTAACAGTCAGCAAGTCCTTATGCTGCATACCTATACAACTGTGGGTTCCACAGTTTCCAGCAACAATGCCGTGACAATATTTATCCAATAAAAACACTTCATAAATGCTTCGGAATTGCTGGCAGACCAAATCATGTTCAGCAGACTAAATGTAAACGACTAAATGTGAATTTAAAAGTGGTTGGACTCTCAATGTTTGGAATGTTTGAGTAGAGAATATGGGTTTCCTTTCAAATACAAAAAAAAATTGTACTTACTTTGAGTCTACCATTCCTTAGAAAAACTTATTTAATGCTTTCAGGCTTTGCTAAAGTGGTTCATAACTTCACTATGCTCATAATTTAATTATTCGTTTGTTATGTTTCTTTCCTACACTGTGGATGTCGGGAAGGCTATAGAAAATGGAAAGGATGCACAAAACAGACGACTAAGTTCAGGGAGAGCAGACATGCAGCTCTTCCCAGCAGGACTCTGCTATAAATACAGTCTTTTCTACTTCTGTATGTCATTGGGTTTTGTCTGAATACCCCAGACCCACAATCAGTCAAAAGCTGTTTAAATAATGCATTTCATTCTTTCAGCAGGAACTAGAAGTAATAAGGACGTATTAAGTGCACTGGGCTTCTCTTTAGTTCTGTTTTGCCCTCTCCCCTCTTCCCTTTTCTCCTACCCTGGTGTGCTCACTCCAGGCAATGTGTGCTTTCTCTTCACTAAAGTCTACTGAGCTGTGTAAGTAAGTTTCATTCTCAATTGGTCCCTCGGTGTCACAGTGGAAAGATACTTGGACAGTAAACAGAGGGAAAATGTTTTATGTTGCTAAAGCGCTAAACCATGGCTGTTGTATGGTGGATTTTATTGTGTCGCTGTTTAGTTCTTGGGAAGTTCAGATGAAATTCACCACGTCTTCCTCATTAAAATTCACCATCAACCACCTGGTCAAAGGGCAAGTATGAAGTCACAGTGATATTTACAAAGTACTCTTCTGTTCAGGCATTCAGCGGGATGTCATGGGTAGTTCAGGAAAAGCCTGTTTGACCTGCAACTGACCTGGAGATTGATAAAGAGATCATATGCAGCAAATTGGACTATTTCCTTTATTAAAATGGGAACACCTAAAGCCAAATTTTTTCAGATGCTTTTTAAATTTTCAGAGCTGTGGTAGGCTAGAGGCAGACATGGATTCCGTGCCTGTGTATAATCCACATTTCATTGACAGGCGACAGGGGACTTGAACCACTCATGGCTGCATCTGAACCTCCGCAGCTGGGCCACTTGAGGAACACGCGAGATGAAATGTGTCCGTTCCGCCGCTCTCCACCGATACAATTGATGGAAGCTTTTAAGAGCAGGCCTGTGAGTGAACGGGTGGGAGCGAGAACCTCGTGGCTGATGTCATTTCACAGCTGCTCGCCGGCTCGGGCCCCGTGACCGACGGGCACGGCCGCGCCGCTCTCTCATTGGCCGCGTAGATCGAGCCGACGCCCACAGCTGAACGCGCGGGCCTTTCTTTCGTTGGCGGGCCCAGATGCGCGGTGACCTTGCATGGGCTTCAGAAGACTCCGCTTCACTCGTCACACTGCTGGGTCACGGCACTGAGCTCCTCCCCCCCCTTGTTGCTGCTAGTCTATCCATCCCCCAAGGGCCTGCAGCCCATTTTCCCTCTCTGGCATCTCTGTAATAAACAGAAAAGCTCTTGCAGCTGCCTATGTGTTTTCCCTTTTGTCGTCTTAAGAGTACCCCCTGTTTAACATTTATCTTTCATCAGTGAAAACTATGGATTTTGTCTGTGAGCTTGTGGTTTTAGTCTTCAATCAACCATCTTGTGTGTCCCTGCACAATGTCTTAAGACACTGAATCATGTGCCACTAGAAACTCTTGCCCAAATTCACAGTTTCAGCTTAACACACTTTTCCATCTCTATTATTAACCAGTAACATTAATAATGTACCCTGTATTGGATCTTTACCAGTTTTTATTACTACACATTCCCACTCACTTTTACCCTGTGAACTCTGAGTCAAGCAGAGATGACAAAAGAGCTAATGAATGTCAAAACAGTTCAGTTATGCATCACAGCATTGCCAATCTCTACAAAAATTCAGTACAATGAGGCACTAAGTGAGTGATTTTTTTCCCTCCTCTCAGAAAGACATGCACCACATGTCTGGAGCTTAACAAGAATGACACAAAGTTATTGAGTTTTGACAGCGTATGCCAGCAAGACTTTACTCTCAACAGGTGTTTTACATTCTGAAGGAACTTCTTATGGTGGCCCCAGAACTGTAAAATACCCTGTGCAATTTTTGGGTGGTGGTGAACTTACAAAGGGTTAACAGTCCATTCCGGAATCACCGAAACCAGATGACCCGCTTTCAGCATTGCGCCACAAAGGTCTCGGAAACATCGGTAAGCATAAGTCACCAAAACCCCGTGCTCTTGATGGGTTAACGCAAAAGTTCACACTGAGGCTGGCGTGACTTTGGCGTGACTTGGTCGGTTTGGCAACCCCTGATTGGGCCTTCAATGGTGTATCATCGCCATTGTTTCATCTGCAGCCCGGGGTGACTTTGCCTTGCGGAAATCTCTCTACCTGTTTCCATGCTGTCATCAACTATTCTGTCGCAATTCTCGGCGGGACGAGAAACTGTCACTGCTGAGTTGATTAGGGAGGAGCGACCAAGGTGGGGGTATGTTGAGGGAGCAGACACACCTCGCCAGTGCCCGTGAAAACCTCCACGCTCAATCAAATGCGAGGCGGTATCGGTTGCGGGCGCGATCCCAAACGAGGGCTGATTTTATTATTATTTTAATTATCATACTTTCATTGCATGTTCCCTAGGCTTATCCAGAGTGAGCACAGATGCTAGGCATAGCAGAGTGAAGAGCCGTGTGCCTTGTGCGAGGATAACCCCCCAGTGATTCTGCTGCAGGTACAATGACTGGCATGTATGAAATTTCTCTTATTAAAGTCAACATACACATGTTTCTGATGCATAATTTATACCAGGTTCTGTCACATTAGCACCACCACTGGAGAATAACTTCTCAGGCTTTCGGATTTTTCTCTTTTATTGCCTTCAAAGTGTTTAGGAGATGCATCATATTTGAGGTGGAATTCAGAGAAGCTTCGTAGCAAATACTAATTTGGGTGCCGACATCCTAAATATAGCTTTTCTGCATTTATTTGACCATGCTTACCAAATACTTAGAAAAGTTTCTTACATTGTCACTTTTTTTCTATATTTCTGCAGCTTAATGGTCTGATTTTATTACTGTTTTATTATAATATTGGCATTAAATTAGACCATTCGCACAAATGTGAAGAATGTAAAACCTTTTGGAATGTTTAGCTGACGTTTACTGTAAGGCTCAATTGGGGGTTTTTTTTGTTTTTTTTAAATCATGCCTAACACATTTGTTGGTTTTCATGTTTAAAACCAAAGTGTTTGCATCTTTAAAATAAAGAGAGGAAAATTGTTCGAAACCTGTTCACACTTATTTCCAAAGACAAAACCGTGTTTGTTCTCATCCCTAATTTGATGTAGGTGCCTGACGAAGGGTTAATGGGCCAAAACAACTCAATTAAAAAAGTCAACATTTTTGGTTCCCATCATCAAAATTGTGGCCATGCTGTAAAGAATATTGCGCATTCCTTTCTAAAGCACACCATCTGAACCCAGTATAAACAAAAGTTTTCTTTCACATTAGATGTTTATTGTTCTGAGAGATTGATGTTGTTAATATCAGCTTTCAGAATGACAGATTATCATCACTACCTAATCAGTGCTATTAGGAGATAAATATCAGTAATTTAATCTGTACAGTAATTTCTTTTACAATAATACGATTTACAAATGTAAGTGATTAAGTAATTAGCCTAGATCTCTCCAGATCACAATTCCTTAGAGTTCAGAGCGTCTGGTTTTCTGACAATTACAGGAGTTAATTTAAAGTTACCCATTTTTCTTCTCCTTTTTTTTGTGAATGGGAATCATTTGTTGTTGGGAAAAACCTGAAACACTTTAGAAATGGCCTCCACCTCCATAAAGAAACATCTTTTTTTTGGTGAAAGCCCATCGCTGTCCCTGTGAAAGTGGACATGTTGCACCAGTGCAGCACGCAAGAGAACTACACTTTTCACCATTACATTCAGTTGAAAAATTATGTGCACTTGATAAAATAAAGCCTGGCTCTGGGTTGGCATATCTAAAGCGTTATCAAGGATCTCTTTGTTGTTCTGCAAGCTCCCTGCCCCAGGCGAGGCCTGCTCTCAACATTCTAAAGTTTTACTCCTTTATTTACAAAGTAATTTGTCGTTTAGTGTTAATTTCCTAAATGTGACATAAAGGGATGGCGGCAGAGAGAGGGGGGAATAAGAGTTTCAAGGAGAAAATCATAAAAACAGCCAAGAATCAGGCAAATTGCTTCCACGTGTGGCCTGCTGTCACGCCCTGCACTGCACAGTTGTTCCTGACCCTCGGAGCAATGGCCAGTTGTGTTTGAAAGGCGCGGTTCTTTAATGAAGCCCTAATTTTTATTGCCACTCCATTGACTTCAAAGCAGTTCAGGTTGCCAAACATAATTCCACTGGAGGTATTTTCAGGTGCATTGCAAATAGTTCATAAATAGTTTCCCCATTAGGCGCGTTTTCCTTGAGTGCGGCACTTTTGGGGGTGAATATGTCGACTGTTCAGTCTCCAGGCTTTTCTCTGCCGTTCCACTCAGAGCTTAAAGAAGTCAAATGCCACTTAGTGGTTCTGTGACTTCCCCGCCACCCCATGGAGGAGCTGTAGAGTTGCTCCTGTCACTCAGGCGGTGAGACGCTGCAGTGAGATGCCACCATTAGAGGATTAAAGAATTAAAATAAATCCAATCCAGGAGGGCTAATGGCCGATGCCGTGTTGCTCCTGACCAGGCTGCCACTTCAAGTGGGTTCTCATAGGAGCAGCAGAATGAAATCCAACACTGAGTTTGGTCTGCTTCACACATGCATGCTTGAGCAGCTTACCCACCTCCCACCCCAACAGTGAAATGATGAATTATTGCTTTGTTACAGAATCTTGCCTTACACATGTGGAATCAGCTGTTAAGGCTTTTGCAGTGAAGTAATGAAAGCCATTGTGTTGAAGCTGCATTCTCAGTGTTATGATTGTAATCAGACCAGACATCCCTGATCACATGAGCATGCATGGGCATACTAGACTCATATTAGAGTAAAATTCTTTCATTGAATACTCATGAACAAATTTATTCAGGCTAAAGGTAAAGTGCTTGAAAGACTTCAGTGTTAGTATGTCATCGAGTAAAACACCTTTACAATATATGGCAGAATGTTCAATAAACCACACATTATTTCATAGATTCGAAAAAAAACGTGAATATTTGGCCTGTGTTTGATTTTACTGTGCATGTTTGAAGAATACTGAATGCATGTCAGTATATTCTCGCATACCATGAAAGTTTTTCTTCCCACTTCATCTACAAGAAAAACATTTTTAATATATTCCCTTTTTTATTACAAATGGTTAGGATATTAAAAATGCATACTTCATTTTTCTCGTCAATTTGAGATTTTAATGGATTTTGAAAGGCTCCCAGATTCTGGCAATCAAAGTCGTAATTTAACACAAACTTACAATAAAAAGAATAATGGCATCAAAGCACATATGTTTCACATTCCACCACATTCTGAACGAATTATATGTATCTTGTGGGGGCCATGCCTTAACTTAGCAAGCCATTAAATGAGTTTTGCCTTTTCTCCAATGCTTTGTGGAGAACTTCATAAAAACTATGAACCTTCTGGTAGGTAATAACATTAAGGAAGTGGAACCCATAGGAGATGGAGAGTCTCTGGCATAAACTCAGCCTGAAATATAAATTTCAGAAATGCACCAACCTAAGTGGCTATTACTCCAGCCCCCCTCGCCTCTCACTAACCCCCCCCCCCATTCCGCTTTGTTTAAAATATTATTATTGTTCTTTAGATATGTTTTCTTCTCAAACAAAAAAGTGCCTTGAGGAGACAAAACCGAATGCTTGTTTTACTGTAACCAGTCAAGTGTTTGAAAGGAAAAAAGTTCACTGGTACACGGGTACATGTTTAATGGGAAACCAGACAATACATCAGGAACAGTGACACCTGCTTCTGCAGGCTGGACTGCTATAACCTGCGCCAGGTTGAATGTTCATTCTGGCACCAGATTTTCCAGCACTAGTTTCAAATTCTTTATTTTATGGCTTGTACACCTTAGACCCCCATAGAGGGTTTGTTAATGTCAACATTATTAATGGCTTACCTTACTGTGAAGGAACATGGTCTTTGTCAAAATCTGTTTTGCCTATTTTCAATTTAAATGAAGCTGTTATTATACTTCAACATGGTTCTTTTTTCTTATTTTTTTAAGGTAGTGATCTCCTTCAAACCTCGTACACAAACCTTGATATAATGAGACTATTAAGTGGAGATATGGGAGACATGAGGGCTTTTCCAAGTCTCTAACCTCCATAATGTGACAGGATCATGAAAACTTTTGAGACTTCCACCAAACTCTGTCCCTGTGTGGTGTAGGGCAAAATTGAACTATCGAATTCTAACTCGCTCTTCCGAATCTTGCACTGCTGAGTCAAACGGGAAACCAGCACTGAGGCTGTTCTGTTCTGGAGAACGTGTTTTTCCATGTCAGCCTGATGTTTAAGATCAGATCAATAACTTGAGACTGATGCTTCCAGTGATTCATGACTACAGCTCACCTAATTATTCTAGACACACAAATCTTAATTAATGAGTTGTTAGGCGAGGAAAGAGGGCCCTGGGTGTCTGTTAAACACACACCCGGGTCAGGTTAATGACTTCTCTCCGTGCACAGTGTATCCTTTATGGACCCGGCGCTGGCCGGCACACCTCCTCTGGGTGACGACAGTGGAGGCTCCTTGCTGGGTTGTCCTGGAGGGCTGGTCGGCCTCCCCAGGGAGTGCTGAAACCCTCGGTCCCGTTCCTTTAAAGCAGCCACAGGAAATGAGAGCTTGACCCCTACTTCAAGAAGAATAAGGGCCACCTGAGCATGCTGGGTAATGGGAGAGAAAGCATTTATCTTTCTCACAGCCAATAGGATTGTTTGGCCATGCATTTGAAGTATATGGATATGCTGTACCTTTTAAGCTCTGATCCTAATCCATACCAGAGAAATATGGAATGGTCCCAGATGTTGTAAGAAGCAAATTCTCCATTGCACAGTGCATGTTCAGGAGCTTAATAGAAATCCTAAGTATCCAACAAAAACAAAGAAAATGGATTGTTTGTTGCCTGGACCCATTGTTCCTTTTATACAGTGTAACGTTCTGAAGGGACCTTTATTCCCAGAGCCGCTTCATTAACATAAAGCATGTTTCAGAATGAAATTTCGGGTTCAAAGTCATTTTTAAAGTTCTAAGACTCTAGTCATAAGAGGGCTCTCTCAGTTGGAGAAGCAGCTGCTCTGCCTGCTTTAATTCATCTGAAAAGATCACTCACTTAAGTAGCTGCATCAAACACTTCACACTCTAAAATACCTCCTCCAGATTCTCTAACTTCTTTCTAATCATTAATAATCACACAAAAAGACACGCAATTAGATTACTCTCCAATGTCCTGGCATTATGTTGGTGGGGAAAAAAATTCCTCTGGTATTTCTCTAACTAGTCAGGCTATGGCATAATTGCTCTCCAGTGATTTTGATAGTAGCTCCATGCTGGAGAATTAACTTCTTATTAGTGGACGTCCTTATGAGCATGAGAAGAGATGGACCAATTTTAGATGGAAAGCAGAGATCCTGAAATCTGAAAAACTCCATTTTCATAACCCTAATATTACCACCTCTATAAGTGTCTTTAGGATATAATAATCTATAATGACTCCAGGTAACAACACATTGGCAGACTTTGGAATCAAAAAAGGAAACATAATTGATACGTCACTTGCTTTTTAACCGTTTTATTTTTTCCTTCTGTCGTTTATTTGCGTTCTCTCTTTCGTCACATAGCTTTTCCTACATTGTTTCCTAGATTGTTTCTTCTGGTTTGGTTTGATCACTCTTTTTAATTTAGTAATTCTAAAATATGATAATGTGATTGTTTAAAAAAATATTTGTGTACATATATTCTTTGAGAGCGTTTTACCTACAACTTAACCAAGGTTTATCATCTTTAGAACATGTAGAAGATAAGTCTATAGATTTTTGGTTTCTCTATGCTGAGCTTCACTGTGAGCAGGTTGTTCCAAAGATGACTTTACAGCCACCAGAGCAAATCAATGATAAGAGGAGACATTAGAGCTTGTGAGGGTCCTCCGGTTGGTAAGGACATCACTGAAGTGAAAGACTTGCCTACCCAGACTCACATCTTTGTTTCTTCTTCCGCCAACTGAGATTACGGTGTAAAGAGTTTTTCCCCTAGTGAAAGAAATTGCATTGACCTCTTCTATCTATTGCTTCCATATGCTAGCAGTTATCTCTCTTGCAAATGGAAATGAGACCCAAAATTGCAACAAATGGGTCCATGCCACTGAATGCAGATGTTCCCCCTTTTCACAGAAAGTACACATGCCTGATCAAATTAACTTTAACCCCTCTGTTGAAAGAAACAGACATCTCTTTTAAAGTCCCCACTTTCCCCAATTTGTTTGGAGTTGGGCCTAGAAACATAACTGTATCTCAGTGTGCAGTAAATAAGTTTTGATGGTATGAAACACCTGGATAGGAGGGTCTTGGTAGGGGTTCCGCGTGTCCAGTGGCCCATCGCCCTCAACCCCTGGCGGCGGCGGCTGGCTGAAAGCAAGGGGGGATGAAGAAAACCACCTGTTTGCGAGTCAGAAGAGGGATAAAAGCGGTCAGCTGGGTGGAAAAGGGCCAGGGGATCCTAACAGGTGCTTCCTCCACTCCAAGCCGGGAATGCAGGGCTGTAATATATGGAAATAGGTGCAGGAACTCTCTCACGTTAGCGTCTTCCCTGCACAGAGTATAATGAGGACACCTTATAAAATACCCCTGAAGATAATTTGCCAAATTGGTTAAATGTTGCTCAGAGCCCTGTGTGTTAATGGTCTCCATTCAGGCCAAGAACCGGTATCTGCAGATGCTTGCTAACAGAGAAAACAAAATGATTCTTAGATGTAGATCTATCTATCCTGCAGTTTACCTAATAGTGCCTCTTTAACAACTCTGCTCAATTTATTTTACCCTACTCTAAATCCAATCAGACCACCATATATACTCATAAGCAAGCAAATTCAAATTCTTGCTGGATTATTGTTACCTCACCTTGCTTCTATGCAAGCGAAACTTTGGATTGTTACAATCAGGCCCTCTCCGACTAAAGCCATAATTCATCCTCCTGACCTGCGACACAGGAAGTATCTGCTCTTTTTCCAGCTCAGCTCCTTCCTGCCCCCTCCCATCAGAGTCTCAGAATGCAGCCCCAACCCAATCTGCCTGTAACCCTATCATTTATAACACTGTCACCCTAATTCACACAGATGTTATATACATGAAGAAAACACGTGGAATTGGAACATACAGGTGCTAACTTATTTCACTTTGGGTTTTCCTGCCCGCGGTAATGAAGAGCAGGCGGGGGCCACTGCTTTAATCAGGCCTGGAGTGGGCAGTGAGGAGATTTGCTGCTTGCTGAAAGTGAATGGCGTCCACATGGGGTTCATTAGGGGGTTAGAGTGAAATCAGTCAGGAACAATCGTTTTCCCACTCCCCTTGGTCAAGTGGAATAACTTACACAGCTAGTGAAAGATGGTCGACTCTAAAGCCACTGGACTCCTGCTAAAAAGCCTCTGTCCTCAGAGGGAACATGAGAGCTCTCTTTGGGGACACTTTCGGTACTACATATAGCTCTTTCTTTATCTTCAGAAGCTCCTGTCCAACAGTTAATGTGCGCATCTCTCTCAGGTACCCTGCCTTCATTTTAATATCACTGTTCAGGTATTTGCTTTTTTCCCTGCCTATTACAAGTGTGTTACCTTAATGCTGGAATTGGATTAAAGTGTCAGGCAAAGCTTCATCCACAGGGGATGGTGTTTGTGTATTTTAGACAACAATGAATCCGTCTTTGGGATGCCTGAAGGCAGAAGAGAAAATCTGAAAAATCTGCACATAATTTATGCATTGCCAAGGACAAAATAAAACCATATTCTTGGAAATTGCTGTGACTGCTTCAGACAAATAATAATATAAAAAAAAAACAAGTAAAATTTGCTCCAGACCTAAAAAATACTGTTTGATTGTAATGAAAAGGTAAAGCATGAAAAGGCAATTATTCTTTCTCTAAATGCAATGATTATGAGGATTTGTGACTCCTGGACTTTCACTTGAAGCTAAACAGGTTAAAACATCAGCATAAATTTACATGTGATGGATAGATAAATCATATTCCATATGAAATGTAATATATCACAGCTTTGCTGTGAAGTTGATAATGTTTGGTAAACATTTGAGATTCTGTTTCATTTGGCAAACTAAACCCCCTTCATCCGCAATGATTTAACTCTATTCAACTTCATATATTTTCATTATAGTTCAGGTAATATATATATTATTATATTAATTATATGCCACCAAAGTTTTAACACGGTTGCAATTACATTTGTTTTTAAATCCATGAAAATGTACATTTGTTTATAAAAACAAACTGGATAATCAACAAAAGTCTATGAATTACACATGAATTAGGCATTAACATAAATCTATGAATTAGACATGCAAATCAAGGCTGAACACCGAGAAACATGAGCACCACCTAAGCGGAGGCACTGGGTTGTAGAATATTCCCATTATTTGCCCAAAGTGGAAAAAGAGAAGACACTACTGTCATGCCATATATTCACCTGCAAAATTATGTGTTTCCTCAAGTCTCACAGTCTGTGCAAGGCCACTGCCATTCTCGCCAGACGGTCCCGATGCATACCAAACAGGACTTGCGTATTCCTGGCTCTTTCCAAAGGCAGAACACAGACTACACTTCCCTCTACTTTTGCATGTTTTGCATTCACCAGAGGAGCATTTAAAACGTTGTTGTTTGTCCTGCACCCGTAATCGGATACTTCGGCAACTTTCGCAAAAAACTTTTGCCTCACCTTAACACCAAACTTTTTTTAAGGTGAGAGAGAAACGGAGGAAGCTACTTAATTCCAAGGTAATAAAGCCCACGAAGAGATATTAAATTTAATCTAGTCGTCCACGGCACAGAGTGAACTTTGGAAGGTCATCGGCAAGTAAATGGAAGGCATCGTTTCGCATAAAACTCCCCACCTGATCTGTGACAACATCGCTTAGCATGTCACACCGCTGACAAGTGGGCATCAGCTCCTATTACTGTTGTCCACGTCACAGGTGTCAGGGAGCTTTTCAAACCACCAGGCTTGCCGAGCCAAATGAAAGTCGGTGACAGACACGTTTACTGTCACAGGACAGACTCGTGCTCCATGTACCCCGCACCCATTAGAACGAAGCAAAGCATGCGAAGAGGAGAGCTGTGGGAGAAAAAGATACAATAATAAAGTATCATTTGGGTAGTCTCTCAAAGAGACCAGGGACAATTAAGCTGCCCATTTTCTCTGCCCCTACAGGCCTGGGCTCAGGCAGTTAAGTCACTTCAGAGACATCCTGCACCTGTAAAATTGCTGCACTCCCCTGAATTACGGAGGGGGTGGTGTGGGAGTGGGAAAATAATCTTGTCTTTAACCTCCGACCTCGGTGCAGTTTCAAAGTGTAAAACTGGTGGCAGTGTGAGATCCAGCCCGACTCCGGAAAAAGATGAAATAGGACTGAGGAAAAACAGCTGTCACGCGGATATCTCTGCGGCTTTGACTGAAAGCAGAGTGGTCAGTAAGCAAACAAACCAATTTTGCCAATTTAAATGTCCTTTGTGTGGACCAGTCATGGAGAGTGTTCATCAGTAGATTTATGTTTTATATTATCTACTATAGTTCAAACTCTATTGATTTTCTACTAGTCAGTCTGCCCAGTTCCCAGCTGGGGTGAATGCTCCACAGCCTTGGTTGCACACTACCAGTAGGTGCAGCTGTAGGTCAGCACTGAACCAGGAAGGGGGGCCCAGACACTCGCACATGGGCTCAGTGAAGGCGTGCTGAGGTAGGCTGAACCGCGCTTTCTCTGATTATGAAAGGGCTTCCCTCACGAGCCCGAACACAGGCGCATTCAAATAGGATCAAACCCCACGGCATGTGGCACAGACTATGCCAGTAGTGTGTGATTAACCAGAGTGGTGGGACTATCCAATGAAGACGTGGCTTCATCTGAGAGAAAGCTTTGGGAGGGGGGGGGGAGTGTGTTATCTCTGGCATCTGGATGTGGGATTTGTTTATTTGTTTTGGACATGTTTTGTCTTTGTTTCCAAGGTAAAGTTAACATGTGTCAGAATAAAGCTTGCTGTGTCCTCTGAGAAGCAATTAAAACAAACGGCTACTGGATTGAAATAAAGCTGGAGCTTGAGTAAGGGCTGATTATTTTAAGGTCTACAAGGGTAGAGTCCCAAAACATTACATCTGTCCTTATTTACAAGAGAAATTGAAGTGAAAGTGAAGTTATCCAGTTCTACAGTTTGCGGTCTCAGTGTCTTAAACACAATAATAGTTCCCAGATTTTTGGCAAAATATATTTAGATTTAAGAAAATCAATGCTCATTTGAATAACTGTTGTTACTTTAGACAGTAGTGAACACCACCATGTTGTTCGAGCACCATGTCCTTGTATATTGGTTCAATTTAGCTCACTCTTAATTATTAGTAATATGCAGTGCTCTTATGAACTTATATTTAATGTGTCAACACATCTCAATTTTCTTTGGGGAAAATCGCACACAGAACGTGTGTGATGGGGCGTGTGTGAGACGTGTGTGTGTGTGTGTGTGAGGCGATTCACCTAGTTCTGCTGCGGGAGCCGCCTCTTTCCTGCCGTGGGGGTCAGGTAGCGTGTGTGTGACCCGGGCCCTTGCTCACCATGCCGTGGAGGGAGGCCGGGCTCCTGCCGCAGCCCCGAGCCGGTGCGCTTCCTGTGGGCCGAGCCTGCACTGGTGCGGCCCTGCGCTCCAGCCGCCGGGGGGAGCAGGAGCAGGAGCAGGCCCGACTTCACACATGATTAATACCCCCATCACTTTCTAAACGCCTGGCGGCCCTGCCCAGACCAGACCACTATTTGTTTTTCGGAAATATTGCTGTTTATGAGTGGGGGGGGCTTTTTCTCCAGCGGAAAAACACACATTCTTTAATTTGATAATTAGACAGCAATTTTTTTTGTTTGTTTTTTGGTTGTGGTGGAAAGAAAAGGATTGGCTTCATTAGGTTTCATTATGTCGGCCTGACAAAGCCACCTTCTTGGTCTTCCTAATCTTTCTTCTATTCCATCTCCAAGTTCTGAAGTTCCTTTCGGTTCCTACAGTCCTTAGACTGACCTACTGAAGTTGGGTTCGTTTGAGAATCTTGGTTAGATTGCCAATCTCATCTGTTGACATAGACACATGTTGATTTGCTTTATGTATATTTTTGAGTCTGACTTTTTTCCCTATTTATACAATATTATAATTGGAACAAGCATTGCATGATGCATACTCAATAAAACATTTGTGAGTTGGGTACATAATTCACTTCCATTAATTATACACTCATTTAATTTTAATTTACCATTTTTTATTAAGATTTTAATTAATACTCAAACTATTTTGCTTCAACAGTAAAAAAAAATTTTTTTTTTTTTTTGTGAAACATTTTGCTGCTCTCAACAAGTTCTCAACCTTCACTCGTTTTACAGTGCTTTGGATTTGGAAGTTTCACTGTGACACAGAGGAGAGCTAAATATTGATAGGTTACATGTGCCAAGGGAGAAGACAGAAAATCCTACCTTGTCACTCGTTATGTGCTTCTCTAGAAGAAAATGACTGGCTTGTATATGAAACAATATCACCTGGAAATAGAAGCCATTACTTTCTATACTGAGAGTGCAGCTGTATATAGTTCTGCTGTTCCATCTTTCACACACCCTCCCTCCCTCAACCCCCTTTCACCGTGTGATTGTGGAACAACTTGAATTTTGAAGCCTAGTTTCCAACCTTGCCAGGCATCTGAATGATTAGCCTGCGTATTAGCTGGCCTCTCCTTACAGTCTAATTGCTTTTTCATCCTAATAAGGATTTTGGCCAAATTTCTGTGTAAATAATGATAAGTATGGTCTTAATAATAAGTGCATTTCACTTAGTAATAGGTGGTGTGTTCTATTATTTGTGCCTTTACACTTGTGTGTGCGGATGCGTGTGTGTGATTGGGGGAGTGTGTGTGTGTGTGTGTGTGGGTTTGTGTATGTATGCGCGCGTGCACACGTGTGTGTTTGTGTTTGTGTGTGTGTGTGAGGAAGAAAGAGACAGAGAGAAGGACCGGGGAGACTGATTTGAACATTTGTTTGAGCTGTGAGGTTAGCAGCACAGTGGACATCTGCCCGGTAATAAACCCATTGTTGTGAGAGCAGTTTGCTTGTGTCCAGAGAGAGGCCATTGTAATCCGCCTCACTGCTGAAAGGGGCCGCTTTTGGCGACGCCCGGCCAGTTCCCCTCTCTCCACGGCAGCTCCGCACCCCTGAGGAGAGACGTGAGTCCGCCCTGTCTCCATAGGACCACCTGCTGACGGAGGACTCGCCTTTGTGTAGCTGTCTGCACAGGCTGAGTGGATTCAATTTTCTCCGTCCCTGGGGAGCAAAGCCTTCAGGGCGGCAAGCTGGTTCCAGTCAGAACCTCGGACAGAGGGGGATGCTGAAGACACTCCGAGTGCTGTGTGTGTCAGCGAACAGTCCCGTCTACGGTATATGTGCTCACGGTGTTAGCAATATGCTACGTCACACATCAGGGCTCTAGCAATGCTGCACACCTGATGAACTTTAGACCACCACTCTTATTCAGCTCTCAGTCTCTGTAATATATTATCGTGGTTTCTGATAGTTTTAGGATTTCCAGTAATATTGATCTTAATGTTCTAAAAAAAAAAAACAACTGAGCGTCATTACATGCAGATACGGAATAAAAAGGTTTGAACACTCGTGAATTATTTGTAGTAGTTTTTGGGGGCTTCCAGGATTCGGCTCCTATGGACAGATGCTTTACAGAACTGAATGTAGTAAAAGCGTTTTGGGTTGAATGAAATACATGCTTGGCTAAGATTTTCAGATGTCAAGTCAATTTATGTGAAGACAGGGATGGACAATAACTAAGTATATGCAATTTATTACTGTGTTTGAAGTCCTTTTTTATGAATCTGTCTTTTGTTAGAGTATTTGTGTAACTGAAGACTTTTTACTTTTGCACACTGTATTTTACCCGTTACAAATTTCTAAAAAAAGACAACAAACTGGTGAGTAAAATGCTTTGACCAGCTGAACCCATAACAGTTGATGATATTACAGGAACAGGGTGAGGTCAAAAAGAAAAGGTGATAAGATGGATCTTTCTTCTCTATGGAAATGGGCTTCCTATAGCAGTGATGGCCAGATGTGAAGAGGTTCAACAAAAACCATAAATGTTCCTGTGCCTGCTCTTAGACCCTGAGTATTTCATGTCTACAACCATTCAGACCTCTCCAATGGAACTTCACCTGACTACTCATGATTCACATTAACATATGTTGAGATCAAACTGATTTAACCTCTACATCAATGCAATAAGGTGTCTGTTTCTGGTCTTTAATCTAGACTACACTTTTCTCGAAGTAACACAATATCTTAATGACACTGTTGTACTTGGTTGAGCTGGTTAAAAAGCTCTTACTAACAGATCTGTGTGCCCAGTGAATGACATTACAACCTTAATGTCAGAGAATTTTTGCTCACTGGCCCAGGGTGATGATTACTGCTCTCCACGCTATGTGGACTAGAAGGTTAATTGCTTCAGCATGTTGGGTAAGCTTAGAACAGTGAGTTTTAACCTGACTACTAGATTAAAGTGTAGATTAAAGTGCATATGCAGGTCTAATAGGATAGAATATGATAAATTCAGAATAACAGAGAATGAAATCACACGATTGGCACTATTTCACATGATATTAACAAACGCCTTGTGCTCGGAATTCTCTCTAGTCATAGGACACTCCGAACTGAGGGAAAATATTTTATGGACAAGTTGTAGATTTGTAGAATTCCAAAGGATGTTACAAAAAGCCAAATACTTTCTTTAAAAATGCAGTGCCCACATTTGAATTGCCAGAAATAAAAATGTATCAAACGTGTTTAATTGACAGATAATTCAATTTATTGGCACTTAGATTCCAGCTAAGAAAAGAAACTTTATTTTTTGGTGGGTTTGTGTGATTGCTGTTTTCTTTCGGACCCTGTGTACTCCCATATGATCTGCTCTGATGCCACAACTAAATAGGCAGCTTGTAAATCATCAAATATGAATGCGAAGGGAAAAACAGAACTGTCACCTGTCCATCACTGAGTCCACGTCACCACGTCGACAGGAACAACCTCGAGTAACATACCTTGGCAGGTAACCTTCACCTGACTCTACTGTGTCATAAAATAAAGCAAGTTTTTTTTTGAGTGGGGGGGGGGAGTGGTGGGTTCTGCAGTACCTTCTGTCTAATGTCAATAGTCTTGATTCATGACTGTACTGACACCTGTCTTGCCACAACCATTTGTGTCTACCTCGTCAGAGTCCTCTCATGTGAATTCGGCTTCAGCAGACATGTGAAGTCCAAGATCACCTGTTCTTCCATCACAGAGCTGATGGACTGATGGAGCTGTCAGCCCTGTTGTGTAACAGATCACACATCTCTGAAGGCCCGTCCTCTGGTTAAAATAGACTACTGTGCTCCTCTGGCTGATGTCAGGTTTGGGGAAGTTATATTACATTTATTGTATATTTTAAAGTCTAACACGTGCCCACTCTTAAAAATAAAGATTCCAGAGCATATTGGTAATGAAAACTAGATCCTTTTAAAACCAACCATAAGAGCTAAAGATGTTAATAACCCTTTACACTGTACAGTTTAATTAATAACATTAATGTTAATAATAACAATAATAATAATACGATGTTAATGCCATTTGCCTGTTCGGTCTGTCTTCCATGTCTCCTCAGTCAGACCCCCCTCCCCCAACTCCACCCTC
>JAOXYF010000024.1:6228270-6238380 GCA_028565775.1 Sternarchorhynchus goeldii
CCTCCCCTCCCTCTTCCAAGCTCTCTAGGATAGTGTACTGAGGTTGCCAGAGATGACACAGCTGGGTGGCCAGGTGCATGTTTTTCCCCCCACACATAAAGAATCTGTGTTGCAGCTCTGCTATCGTGACTGTAAGATTTGTGTTGGCTGCCCTGTAGGCAAGGCTACTGCAAAATTGTGGACATTTCAGTACAGTTTATAAAAGGCAGGGAGGAAGTACTGCAGATTCTCTAGGCACGCTCTGTTCAACCTTTCCCTCCCACAGCCTGGACTGATGGAGCAACAGCTTTTGCTGGAGACAGATATGGAAACAATTGTTTCAGTATGTCCCCCCACAGAGAAAGGCCTGAACTGTCACATTTTTACGTTTCTCAGGTTTCATAAAAATACTTAATCTAATGATATTTTTTCACAGGAGGAATCCTCTTTGTGTTTGCCAAAGAGATACCCACAGAGGTATCGTCAAGTTTTGGCAGTGTCTATTTCGGCTATTGCAAACTCTGCAATGTCATCTGGACCTGTGAAGTTTTACTGTGGTATTCAGTCGGTTGAATCTGATTGGTGGGACAGTACATTTCTTGGGACACAGGCCTGAACCCCTCATCTGCTCTCCCTGTACTTTCATATCTGGTTTTTTTTCTGCTCCTGTGTGAGGTGGATGGCAGCACTGATGGTTGAATACAGGCCTCACTCCCCTTCATTTTTATTGGGAGCCACAGCTTTCAGCTCCAGCGCCTGTCGATGCACAAATGCTGAGGGCATTTTTGCCCGCCCAGTCGGGTCACTACCAGAACGAGCAGCCCGAATGAGAACTTTAGCAAACCAACACAATCAGGCTGCAATTAGATTTCTCTTTCATGATCTTAAAAGGAAATGCAAAGGAGATTAGATAACGTGTAGGTCATCGGACTCATTTATCCTGCTTGGCGCTAAGTGTCTAGAGATGGCTAAAATGCTTTAATTCCCCACTTGTGGAGCAGTCCCCGGGCCAACTTCAGCTATTGCCGAACTGCGCTAACCGTATTAGTGCATAACGAGGTAACGAAAAAAAGAGGCTTATCTCCAGAAAGTTTGCTTCTGTGAGTGAATTCCTCCACACTGATACTTTCTCAGTGTTTTCACATCCGCTTTAAGTGCCATTTCGTTGTTAAATAGGCATGGCAGTTTTTGAACCCACCACGAAAGAGTTGTACCCGTGCCAGATACGGAGATCAGTTTTGGCATGGTGCGGGCCGGCCAATCACACTTATCTGACTTCCACTAATGGACATGCTGGAATTAGAACAAGCAGAAAGCGTCTTAAATGGGAACCTTCGCAAGGCAGCTGCTCACTAAGTTCACAAGAACATGAACAAATGGAAGCTCAATAACTTCCCTTAATCAGATTGGAGCAATCAGCTTGAAAAATTTTCCCATATGGCGTGGTGAGAGGGAGAGAGTGCAGAGAGGGTTAGAGCAAGGACACAGGCCACTCCAAGGTTACCATGTCTGGCTACAATTAGCCACTTGCTGGAGAAACTGGGAGGATGCTTCGGGGAGTTATTGCTCTCCAGTCAATTGTAATTACTCTGTCAGGAATTATATGCAAAGCAAAATGCAGCACTGTTTGCTTATGCATTTGAAAGTATGCTAGAGGCATGCGTGGAAAATTGACAACACAGAGAATGATAATAGAAGGATTCAAGACGATTCTTTCACTGCATCGAAATTTCGCTTTATGAATCTTTGACCATCTTTTTTTATAAACAACAAATTCTTCTCTCGCTGAAAACACGACAGGACCTGGGCATGCCGACAATACTCAAATCTGCTTGGACTTCGGTGATCTTCAACCATCTTAGCCCAGAAGAATGTCTCCGAGTCACTTAGTTGAGTTCTGTAGTCTCTGCGCTGAGTCCATCACCCTGTTCCTCGTTCCTTAGTGGGAATCCTGATATTAGACTTTCTCTGCTTTGTGTACTGTGACTGTGGGGCATTTAACATTTCTGCTGCAGACTTTGATTAAATGAGAATCACTTTTGCTCTAACCCTCATAATGAAGTTACTCTCCCTACCCAGATGTCAGTAATCAGGAGGGGGGGGTTTTCCTCTTTACAGTTACACGCAAGTGTCATAAACCTGATCTCATAGACCTTTCACTGTTGTTTATTTTCCTCTTTTATCTGTTGGTGATGAAATATGATCATAGGCTATTTATCTTGTTTGCTTTAGGCCAAGTTTTTAAAGTGGGACAGAAAACCACTGTCATTTCTCAACACAGAAATATTAAAATTCATGGTTTTCATCAGTGTTTCATAAATGCCTGAAATGTACTTATTTGGTCATTATTTGCTAGGCAAAAGTTAATTTTAGCAAGCAGTTGAAATCCTCCAAAGATGAGAGTATGAACAGGATCATGTTTTCATACAACAATTGGTGGACATTGACTTGTATGTTTGAAGACTTGTATCTTCCATACTAAACTAATTAACTAAATACACTGCAGCCACTCAAGAGGGGTCTCAAATGTTGACAGTCTTTGTGCTTTTGTCTAGGGTTATTCCATCAAAATAGAAAAAAAAAACCCCATCTGTTCCAGCCAAAGGAGAAGAAGGAGAGTTTGAAAGAAAAGAGAAAATTGTTCTTTGAAATTGGCCCAAGACAAACACTCACCTCCTGGGTCATTTTAGCCCAGAGACTATAGCCAAATTCCAACAGACCAGTTTTTCAAAAACCATGTGTGTTTGTTTGTGGAATCTCATACACTAGTTGGCAAAGACAAAATGTAAGAAACAACATATCATTTAATACGTACAGTACCCTCATCTTTTGTCTATGGTTTACTTGTTTGTTTACATGGTTTACAGACTTGTTTATTCTTAACAGAATTTTTGTGACTGACTTGTTAAACCACATTTGCAGGTGGAGATGAGTAGAGCAGAGAATTTTCTTATTTGTGCTTAAGATTGGTGTTTGTGTAGGGATATTGTGGACAAACCAAAGATCTCATGTGGTCACAGTCCTGGATAGTATCAGTGTGCGTTGTTTTGTCAAACATACCAAAGCCCGTGGAAAGTGAAGATGATACTAATTGAATAATAATATTAGTCATAACGGCCTTCTGGATTCAGAACCATTGTGTTTTGGCGAGCAGTTTCCTTCAGCTCCAATCCACGTTTCATTCTTCAAGCGCCAAGCGCAAAATCCAGATGTGACCATTGCTGTCACCTCTGGATGGCCTGCTGCCTCCCAAATTTATATCCAACACATGCTCACAGCTGTAGCGCTTCACACCCTCCCCAACCCAGGCGGAGGCAGGACGGCGCTGGGATTGATGAACTCCGCCGAAGCCTTTGTGCGTCTGAGATACTAGCAAAAGTGCCGCCTCTGCTCGGATGAGAGCAATGCGGTCTATTTTAGCTACACAGCCGTACCGTGGAGGCAGATCCTCCCCCCTCCCCCCCCGGTCCCTATTACTAATACATGAGACTATTTCCCAGCGCGTTTCATGAAAGGCAAAGCAGCTCAAGGTCTGCTGAAGTGCAGAGCAGACCGCAAAGGAGAAATTCCCCCTGTGGATGTCACTTGGAAAGAGCCATTTAAATAGCAATATAAGTAACAATCCTGAATCAATAAAACTCATCAATATAAGTCGAATTTATTTTAATTTATGAGAGACACTTACAGATGAAGCCTGGGAGTTCAGCTAGTGCGTCTCTCTCTCTACCCTGCCGCCGACACGCACTCCAGACTTATTTCTGTCTTCATCGTGCCCACAGCACTGATACAAACAAAAACAAGAAATGAATGCAACCTACAATTTTTTACGGCAATGATTTAAGTGGCACAGGCAGGCCACATCCAATAGTGCCACCAGAGCTGACAAGCCTGACATTTGTCTTACCCTCCTGGCCCTCAATTATGCATGGGCCCAGTGTTTCCCCAGGTCTTAATTGAATCACAGTGTCTCAAACTTGTTATTTTTAATTCGCTGCATTCGATTTCTGACACTAGCAGCAGGGTGTCATGAATTATGCAGGCGGAGAGTTTAATTGTGGATGTTATTAAAACAAAACTAATTGCAAATGATTAAAAAAAAAAAAAGAAAAACCAGGAATCGGAGGACACTTGGCCCTGGATCCAGTTTCTGCATCTGTCAGATAACCGCAGAAACATGTGTGTTGCCTCTACAGTGTAAGATATGGTGACATATGTTACTCTGTTTAATGGAAATGTAACAAATGGTCTGATATGCACATGGGAAGGGTGAAGGTGAATGTACAGCGTTCCAGAGCTTTTCTTGTGATTTCACACGAGGGGAATAACTTGCAGGTCTGTTGGCTGGGCTGTGTGGTGCTAATATTTTATTGATCTTTTGGATTTTGATCAGCACATTAGATTATTTGACTCTGTTACGTAGAAAATGACTTTCAGCATGCTGCTGTGGATAACCATGAGCAGAAATTGGTCTTTGATAGGGAATCTTGAAATTAATTTTTGTTATGAATGTTGTCAGAATAAAAAAGTCCCCTTTGAAGAAATACATAAAATCCACCCTCCCCCCCCAAAAATGTAAAGTCCTATCAGAAAATGGCTCTACATCTTTCTCCTGCCTCAGAGCTAAATCATTGTATGTAGACTGAAAGAAACCTCCACCGCGCATCGGAAATCTGCTTTTATTTTGTGATCTGTTAACTTCACTAATACTGAAACGTAGATGTGACTAAAACATATATGAATAATTAAAATTCAGATAAATTCATGGTTTTCCCTTTATGGTGGAAATTAGGCGAACTGTTCATTGTCATATATATAATGATGGCAACTGTAAAATAAATGCTCTCCTGAACCTTCAGAGACTAAACAGCACAGTTTAGCCTGTGGGCAAAGCCCAGGTACCTGGCTAGAAGGAAGGAGTGCTCATGTCTTTTAAATCTACATGGCTTTGGAGATGTCTGGAAGTGATTTCCAGAGCTGCACAGGCAGAGAGGGCTTTCAAGAACGTTCAGTGGATTCAATAGGACAGTTTTTCTTTTCTTTTCTTTCTTTCTTTCTTTCTTTCTTTCTTTCTTTCTTTCTTTCTTTCTTTCTTTCTTTCAACCAAAACCATTTAAAACCCCACAGGCACTTACAGACTACATTCAAAGAATACTACACAAAGGGCTGAAATTTCACCTTTTGGGTAGGGGAGGGGTGATTGGGAGTAAGAGTGTGAGGTTGGGAGAGGGTTAGGGGGGCAAAAAATCCTAAAGTGATTTAAATTCCCCTTTTGGGTGGAATCTAAATGGGTGAGGGGGAAACTTCTCCCACTTTCTCGTTCCATCTTCATGGGAGGGATACTTCACTTGATCATGTATTTGCTCGTCTCCCCGACAAATTTAAAACAGCATTTTTGTAAGATTTGTTTTGGACTGATCTTATTGAATCAAAATAGTGATGTCAGTGTCTTATATCCATATGCTTCACTAGTCACCTTATTGATTTTCGTCCATGAAATGTTTTGCAGCCGGTTCTCCAGCTGCAGAGCTTCAGCAGCAAAATCGGTTTGAAATGGCATCGCTCCAAACCCTGTGCCTCGGTTATGAGAGAAAACCAGAGCAATACATACAGCACTGATAGCTTCCATTAATGTGGCACGCCTTAACCCACAACTAAAATGACACGCTAACCATATCATACAAATGTTATTGAGCATTTCCAACATATTCCCCCTTGTTTTAGCATTATCGTTCATGTACATGCTGAGGAGATCAGGCAGGGAGAATAGATTTCACAGCGCTCCTAAAGTCTACCTGTCAGGTAATGTTGTTTGGTCCGACACTAAAAAGCTTTTCCCTATTCCGTATGCATGTTAAGCACAGTGTGACGTGCCCTGCCAATTTAAGGAGTCCATCTTAGCATAAAAGTCTCCTCCAATAAAACCTTCCTGCCTGGCACTGTCCATATGATAAAGTAGCTTGCTAAATTTCAAGAGCATCTCTGGAATGGTTGCAGATTCTTGTCTACTGAAATGACAATTAGAGTCACTTTCCACACAAGTTAGGTCAGATGTCCCCTGTCAGCCTCTGGGAGAAGGAGATGCCTCAAGACAGATACTAATCTGGCTCCCGCCCTGATTGCATTGCCCCCTCATGATCCAACTCATTGACCACTCCAAATGTGTAGACAGGAGATAGACATTTTGGGGGGGGTTAGGGGTGGGAGGGGGACTTCTGACTGACTCCACATTGCTTTCCACTTTCTGGAATGGATCTGTCACTGAGCCAGGTCTCTCTCTCTCTCTCTCTCTCTCTCTCTCTCTCTCTCTCTCTCTCTCTCTCTCTCTCTCTCTTATTCTTCTGTTGTCTTTCCAAATTTCTCCTTTGGTGTGTTTTATCCTTTCACCAGTAAAAATACTGTAGTGACCTTTAGGTGTATAAAGACAGTAACGGGTTTATTTGAAATTGCTGTGCATAGCATGTGAACAACCGCGGTATAAATTATATCTCATAGCATGTCAGGAGCATGTCAGTCTCAGTGCTGGAGATTTACTTTGTCTTTGATCCAGCAAAACACAACAACATTGTCTATGATATTTTGAGGATTAAATAAACTTTTAGCCTGTAATTGGAAATATTATTATATTTTTTTGAAATGCAGTGTGTGGTATCCATTATTCTGTCAGTTTTGTGTAAAGCTGTACACCTAGGGCAGGGCTCGACTCTGCTGTGCTAAGTAGCTCTTTTTCGGGGTTCAGTTGTCACACCTCCCACTCTGGTACCACCCGTCAGTCCATCAGGGGTTTTTTTTTTGATGTGTTTACTGATGTGGTTTTGCGTGATGTTGATTGGTAAAAGTTCTGCCGAAAGCTTGAATGATTGATTGATGTGGCTTAGAGTGAGGGGTAAAAGGTAAACACTCGTGTTTATTTATTTATTTGTTTGTTTATTTATTTATTTGTTTGTTTATTTATTTATTTTCCAATGGGGTGCAGGCTTGTTGCGCGCTATCAGAGCGTTTCGGTAATTGCTGTCAGTCAGAGGCATAAAGGCAGCGGTTTTAGGGCTTCTCAGTCGGAGTGTTTTTGTGGCTCTTCTCGCGTGTGGCTCTCCCCCCTGCCTCCTGAGTCTTTCCTCATTCTCTCTCCCCTTGTTTACCTCTCACTGTCAACAGTAAACCCGTTTGGGGAGGAATTAGAAAGGCAAAGGGGTCTATCAGACACCGCACAACAGGCAGTATAATTGAGAAGATTATCCGCCAAGTGCCAGCAGTGATTTGGGTTTGAGTTTGACATGCAGAAGAAATATTTTCCTCCAAAAAAGGGGCAGAACAGGGTGCATACGTTCACCCCAGCGCGAGAAAACACAAAAAGGGGAAAGAAGAAGAAAGACAGTTTGTGACATTTTAGTCTTCTTCTCTGGCACCTGCTTGCTACCTTTGGTGGAAGTGTGACAGCATCATCTCTGCTGTTATCATCTCGTTCAGCCTGCAGCTACAAGTCCCCCCTTTGCACAATCCACACGCTGCTAATCCACTCTTCTCAAATGAGCTTGTAAGTTCTTGCCATCTCAAGCGGAGTCCGCAGGCAATGCAGACCGAGAATTATGGCCTAATTGTGTATGTGCGCTCTGCATGTCTGTGTAAGTGTGTGTGTGTGTGTGTGTGGGTGTGTGTGAGGGGGCACCTCTCTAGCACTTGGCTTATCTGCCAATTGAGGTATGTTAAATTGCCATATTATTGGCAAACATTAGTATTCATTCAAAATTGGGACCCGTTGGGGCCACATCCTTTCTCAAGCCTTAAAGTACCAGGAAATTGCTTGCATTAAGGAGACATACTGGTCTGAAAAGATCTCTTGAACTACGTGGAGCTGCTCGGTATCAGACACATTTTATATTTTCTATTATTTGATTTCAGACAAACAAGATATTCACAGCATATATAAAGTGATTAGCAAAACGCAGACCAAGGGTTACATTTATATATTAAATAATGTTTTCCTGGTGTCTGTGAGACAGAAGTTTGCAGATTGCCAGGATAGAAAGGAAACAGGTTGTCCTGAAGACCTCTGAGCAGAACAGTAGACCTTTAGCAGGGTGAGAAACTTTTTCCGTAGGACCTTTGATACCTCTTGGTCTAGACAGATATCTGCTGCTTCTTTTAAACAGTCCTGAATGTCGACAAGAATATACTCACATTTTACGCTCTGTTTTCTATTCTACATTCTCTTTCTGTTTAAAGGTTTTTAGCAAACATTTAGCGAACATTTAATAGGACAAATCACCTGAACAGCTTAACGAATATTAACTATTTACCCTCAAGTTATCTGAAGAAGTTTAATGATATTTTGCGTTTTGAAGTTAATGCTGCATCTTCACACTCTATAAAAAGGACCCAAGTTGCATGTGTAAAAAATAAAAGCCTAACTTTACTATGATTTATTTAACACTTTAAAATGAGATTTGCATTGTAGAAGTTTTTTTCCTCTTTCCAAATGCCACCTACATTTGCAACATCTTACATGGTATCTTTATGTTTACAGTCCAAGACCTGCAAAGATTATGAAGAGGTCATGTGACCTCACTGGTTTCCTTTGCATTTTGAAACATTTTTAATTGCTAAGTACTGACCCTTACTTACATTAATGAAGAGCTGGGGAAATGTTGACCTTGTGGTGTACATTAATCAATACGAAGTTGATAAAGCCAAGTTCATTGCTGCCTAACGGAAAACAAACCTGATTTGTTTACTTACCTATTCCTGGGTATGTCAGGCCCATTATGAAATGATTTATAGACCACCACCCAATGAAATTGTTTAAAGTAGATTAGGTTCAGGGAACGATCAGCACTAATATGACAAGCTGATCCCACATGACAGGTAACCAAGCAAACAAGTTCCTGAAATTCAGATTGAATTAGAATCTTAATAATCCTATGGGGAGTTACAGATTAAATCTGGAAGGGAGGCGGTGGCTGCAGAAGAAGGAGAGTAAACTCGACGCCCTAAAACAAACACACACAAGCATGCTTTGAAATAGGTGACAGGTGTTTGTGTGTGTGTGTGTGTGTGTGTGTGTGTGTGTGTGTGTGTGTGTGTGTGTGTGTGCAATAACTTGCATTAATCATAGACATTCCCCTTAAGAAGCAGACGGCATTAATATTCTATAGAATCTAGATAATATCCGTGTAAAGATTTTGTTTAATTCAAGGTCCTTTAGGAAAAATGTTATTTTAAACTTTATACAAAATGCATGCTGTGAATTGTATCTCATGTGAATGTGATGCTAAAATTGGAAATTTTAATGCAGAAGAGCATCAGTATTGCACTCAGTAATCCCTACCAAAGGGATTTATTGACCCATTTTTCATAAAACCGGTGGCCCGTATCAAAATGATAAAGGACTTCAGTGATAAAGTCAATATTATCTTACCGGAAAGCGAGTTTCTGCCGTGTGGAGAGAGCATAATTACACCAGTTAAAGAAAGAAAACTGTTAAATCTTTAGCTTCAATAATATCCTTATGATTGTTTACACATTTTCTTATTCACAGATTTTTTTTCTACTTTATAGAGATTTTCTCTTTATTTGAAAATAATGAATATAAATGAGGGCTCCCTCTATTCCCGGACATATTAAGGAAATTGTGTACGAATTAGAATATGAATGTCTAAGCAAGGTGCATTGTCTGGACATCTGAATATGCATGATGAATATTACATTATGGCTGCTACAAACTGTAATGTATCTGGCTGAGAACAAATCTGTTACACATTTTTAATATTTTCTTCACAAAAACACAATTAAAACCCATACCATCATTTTTATCCAAGTTTGACCAGAGCTTTGCTTTGTACACTTTTATTGCAATTACCCAAGTACACTCTTGTGCAGACTTGATAATTAGGTTATTTGCATGTATCTAATTGTGTAATTGAGGCTCATTTGTTGTACTTTTGTAACATTGTTGCAGAACCGGATGATTCAAAAAGGGTTACTTTCATTGCAGGACTGCTCATCTAGTCACGGCTAAAACCAGACAGTCATATATAATCATGGAATCCCACCATACACACACATACACACACACACACACACACACACACACACACACACACACACACACACACACACACACACACATATATATAT
>JAOXYF010000024.1:6238480-6251796 GCA_028565775.1 Sternarchorhynchus goeldii
AGACACACACAGAGACACACATACACACATACACACACACACACACACACACACACACACACACACACACACACACATATATATATATATATATATATAAGGAGAAATCCCATGACTATTTGTTTCTTAGTCACATTGACATATTATATGCTTATCAGTCTTCTCTGCATATGAGAAAAAAAATCTGTCAAAGCCCCTGTGTTCTTGTTTCCATCTATCCAATCTGTGTGTTCTCTGGGCCGAGCTGGTTTTGAGTGATGAGGGCTGCTTTAGCGAGACCGACAGGGGGAGAAAGTTTCAGATCAGGCCCTAATTAGGGCCTCCAGCTCCAGCCCTCTGCCTCTAATGAGAGGTTTGCAGAGGAGCAGGAGCCCAGAGAGCACAGCAGTGTTTCTCCGGGAGTGAACTACAGGACAGGGCGATCCTAGTCCCGGCACCATCCACACCTGCAAAACCCCCACTAATTCAGCCCCTCTGCTTTTGATGTGCTATTCTTTTCATGTCTCCAACTCATGACATCAAGAACAGAGATCCAGTAGAAACAAGGCAGGGGGTGGAGGTGGGGTATAGGGAGGGAGGGAGGGAGGGGGGGGGTTCATCTCGATTACGTGTTTTAATCATGTTAATTAAGGGATAATGGCCTCGGTAATGAGCGGAGGGGTGCATCATGTTCATATGATTAGCCGTAGATTATCCGAGTCGGGTCAGGGAGCAGGGGATCCGCGTGGCGCGCGCGATTCGCAAAAGAAACGACCAACTGCGCGACATCAACGTGCTTCAGATGCTGGCGCGCGTGCGGAGGAACGTACTTATCTTCCGGAGAGAAATCACTTTCACAGACCCACTCGTCATGTGAACAAGATGCAACGGGGCTGCAGAAGGAGTGCGGCCCTCAGATGTGTCTGGGAAGTCGATTATGGCTGCAGGGAGTCCGAGTGAGTTACAGCTCCCCTCTGCAGGAAATTAGCCTGTTATCAATTATCAATTATACTGCCACATGATTTATTTCTGTTAAGCAGGTGGTATTCTTTCCCCTCCCCCATCCCTTTTCTTTTCATTTATGAACACTAACACGCTTTCATCCACCTGCCAGCGTAACACCGACTCTCCTCCTGCTTGTTTAATTGTGATTTGTTCCAAATCTTTCCCTTCTCCACTTTTCCCAGCACTGGAGACCCGGATCTGTCAGAACACTTCTGTCATGATGATCACTGAATACGCTCTGAGATAAAGGACCGTCCTCTCCTTATGTTTAAGATAGTTCTTGGATGATTTTTAGATACTTGGATGATATCTGGTTTGCCAGTTATGAACAGAATTTGACTCAGTATGTGATAAAGGGAAAGTCACTGGAACAGGTTTGTAATGAAGTTAATACACTTTTGTTTATTTAGTAATATGACAGCAGTACAGAATTAATGAATTACAAATTTTATATTTATCTATATCTATATCTATATCTATATGCATATATCCATTATAACATCCATTATAACTAAGGCTTAAGAAGGATTATGTGACCATATACGAGATCTCTTAAATGTCAAACATTTGCAGAGGCAAAATAACAGAATTCATTGGTGTGTTAACTTTATATAGTATATAATTTTTATGAGCATATGTGTGTTAAAAAGTTCAGGCCACTCCTCCACCTTCCTGAGCTGAGACGTCCTCGTTCCACCACTAGTGGGCCACTAGATCCCAGGAAGAAATTCTGTTCGCTCTGTCATGACTGAAATCGCCTCTGCAAAAGATCAAGAGATGCATGCTGAAGATCACTTTATCAACTATGATAAAATATGACTCCTGACATCTATAGAAGGACAAGTATACAAGGACAAGTGTTTGGAACATCAATTCCGAAACTGATGTTCGCTCTAATCCCGGCTGTGAACTCTTTTAAATGATTTTTAAGTTTTTTTGGATATTTTTGTGAGCGTAATTTCTGCAGTAGTGTTCAATACTCATTCCTTACTCTTCCAACATTAGCATCACCCTTACAGAAAAGTTCAGCAAATAAAATAGGAATGAAAGCAGATTTATTTCAGCGCATATAAATGATTGATCTTTTAAAAGTGAAAGTTGCTTTAATTATCTTGGAAAAGTGAACGCTTTTGATGCTTTAATGCAACATAGACGCCGAAAGTTGCTGGCTAGTAAAGCCCTCTAGAAAACAAAAGCAGAACAAAACTAATATTTTGCTGACAGATGCTAACAGACAGATGACAGTGATAACAGCGGTGCTGGCGAGGCAGGGTGTCATGCCAGCCCTGGTGCCCATCAGCTGTGAGCAAGCAAAAGGGCAGCGCAGAGGTGTTAATTAGGAGGCTGCCCACGAACACAGCTGCCTGCCACTGCTGCTCACCTGCCAATCTACCTGCCTGCCTCTCAGTCATTTCCCTGCCATCTCATCTCATTACTTATTGATTTACAAATCAATAGCGCCTTTCAGAGAGCTGCTTGCTTGAAATCAGAGGAAAAGAGCAAGAAAGAAGCAGAATGTTGAGGTTAAAAGTGAGCAAGGACCTTTCAGATGCTCTTTAACTAGGGCCACGAAGCAGGATCCGTTTCAGAGGTGAGAGACAACGCCGGGGAAGGAGTGCAGCTATTCTCAGGCAACATGGCAATTGACTCACCACCATCCCATGGTTTCTATTGTTAAGATTGATCTAAACCACAAGGAAGCTGCTCTACTCTGACTACGCGATTGATAACTATTCTTTGCCAAACCCACGGGGAGCTGTTGAGATTCTCATTAGGGCCGCTCCTCTTTGTCACAACTAAGGGGTAAAAAAAATATATATATATTTTGCCTCTGATAGCGAAGAGCAGAACAAAAAGCTCTCGTGCTGGACGCAGTCAGCAGCTCATGAAGGAGCCAGCGTGGGTCTTAATCAGTCAGTCCTTAATAGAGCCGCGCTTTAAAGGTATTATTAACCTCATCTGTCTAGATTAAGAACTAATAGCCCCCTTTCGGTGTATTGTCTTTGTAGCAGCTGGTAATGTACATTTATATTAATCCACTCTCGCCAGCAAGATTGTGTTGCGTGCTGAATAACGGGGCCCTTCACAAGCGAGGCAGACACAGGTTAGGGAGCCACTAATTAAATGTCAGACTTGACAGATTAAAATTATGAAATTTAAAATCAGCAAGTAGCTCTTTGTCACTGTCAAATTAAGAAGCTGGCGTGATGAGAAGGTAGGGATGGGCCACTTTAATGGATTGAAAGGGAATGTGCTTTAGCAGGCCTGGCTATTGTGAATAAAGATTTCCCAGCTGCAAAGGTATTGTGCTGCATGTTGAAGTCCTTGCTTAGCTAAGGCTGGGATACAGGAGCCATTTGTAATCCTGCCAAGCTTTAAGAGACCACACAATTTAACACTTTTATTTATCTGCACAAAGGCCCGAGCAAAGGCCGGTCCAGGGTCCAGCGGAGAGATCAATCTTCATCGTTTTACTTAATTGCAAATGTAAAATGATTAAAGCGTTGTGAAAACCTTTAGAAAATATATCAGGCTTTTGAGCCCAGTGAATAAATCACATTACATTCTGTTTTGTGTGATGCATGCCTTTGGATTTGGGGGTTATGTTTTCAGGTGATGTGTGATTCTAAAACATTAATTGTAGTCTGCTATAACTCTCGTGTGCAGTTTTATTTATGCACAGTCACAACCATAAACTCAAACTGAAAGAGAATCATTTCGTCATAACAGGCATCAACTACATGAGTAGTTGGACTACAGAGTCCAGCAGGAAAAGGATTTAGAGTTTTTAATTACCGAAGAGCCAGTTTGGTTCCCCCATCCATATTTATGATGTTGCAGACTGATGAAGTTCAAGCCAGTGCTTTCAGAAACATGCGTGGGTACATTACAGAGACCAGTCCATACGCAAAGTACTCATCAACTCCAGCAAGACTTCTGGAAAGAGGGAGGCAGAGGGAAAAAAAAAACTCCTGCATTTCATTTCTAAATAAATAAACCACTACCAAATTAGCCTGATTCCATGCTATTGCAGTCAAGGTTCAAAGGCTTCGAGCTCAGACCAGGTCTAGATGGATTTGGCTCTGCATGGGTTAGGGGCCCCACTTTCGATAAAGGGCCAAGCAAACTGGAAGCAACATTAGAGGATCAAAACACGGTGCCAATTCAAAGTGACAAGATCCAATTAAATTTAATTACACATGCTGTAAATTCATTTTAACTGACCAGTTTTATTAAGGAGCCACATGAACTTAAAGCAAGGAATCAAGGCTATTTTTATCAGTGTAACACGGTTAGGATATGCAGAAACTTGTGTCTCTAATTTGCTCTAATTGAGTTGGGGTAAGATGACTGCAAAAAGGTTCACTGGTTTGAGGAAAAGTTCCACCAAGTCTTGGTGTGCCAAACTTAATACAGTTAGAGGAGCAGTAAAGGTACTTTGCCCTGTTAATTAACAGCAGAGTGGAGACTCGTGACCTTTGCCAAGGATATCGAACTCAAATGTGGAGAATGTAGACAAGGTGCGTTATGCAGTGTTGCTCAATTGTTTGGATTAGGGAAAGTTCCACTCACTAGAGGTGATACTTCATTTTCAGATGTCTGGAATGTCAGAGTTTTAGTCATCACTGTGGAAACAAACATCACATCCCATAATTTATCCTATGGGAAGAGAGAACTTTTCTCCTGGTCTGCTGCAACTTTACGGAAAGTTCTTGCATCTTCTGCTGTGCTATAAGATAATTATGTCTCAAAAATTGGTGAAATGATTGAAGCTCAAGTCATAGAAAATTATATGTTTTTTTCCATCTGAATGTGAGCTCTCTTTGCATCTAAGCAAACCCAACTCAACTGCAGTGTGTTTTGAGGTTCACGGCATCCTGGTTCAGGCTCCTCAATCATGTAGTCTTTACCTTTCTCATTGAATCCAAATGTGACACGACACATAAGAGTTATTCTGGTGTGCTAGAGAGCTTTGTTGAGTTGAGTGACTGGCATAGTAACTGGTTAGCCTCAGGTGCTGTTCTTCATACAGGTTCTCGGTCTGTCTGGCGCATGAGGGATGTTCACCGCCGTGCCCTGTGGTGCTGCTCTGGGTTTTCAAAGCGCACTGATCGTTTGTTTTTTGCAACAATGACATGTAGGGGAGAGTGGCTGTCGACTCGACGTGTCACCAGCAAAGGCTGAGGGCGCTTACATGGTCCAGTCTTTTAACTACAGGGAAATAAAGATCTTTTAACTACAGGGAAATAAAGATCTTTTTGCATTTATCTGCTTTGGCTTTGATTTCATTCACTCATGTCAGTGAGCTGTAAATTGGTACTGAATTATTAGTACTGAAATATTAACATTATCCAATTCAGAACTCATCTGGATACGTAATGGAGATACTTCTATCACAATGTTATTCACCAAAAAGATTAAATTGTCGAAATTGGTACATAAAGTATTTATTAATAACTTAATAAAACTCCTTAATAAATATCTCTACATATATAGATATATGCATATATATACATGATGGGGCGTATATTTATTTTAAGTGGTAGGTAAAATAAAGTAAAATTAAGATGTAGATGCTCGTCAGATGTGAAACGGAAGTGATCTCCTTGTTTAAAGTTTACGAAGGGCTCACAAGAACATCTTGTACTGGATTGTGGAATGGAATATTTGTTATTTAAACCTTTTGCTCAAGTTGTGTTCAGTGAAAACTATCATCTACAGAGAGTTGGGAACGGTGGTCAGTTATTCTTTTTGTAAACTATGCAGAAATGATTAAAATGTGATTTTGATACTAAACAGGACTGATGTTTTTCATAGATAACGCTGCACAATATCTATAATGCTTCATAGATAACTCTGCATAATATCTATAATGCTTCATAGATAATTCTTTCAGTAAGGTGATATTTTCAGTAGGTGAAAGTAGTGGATTTTTTTTATTAATTTTTAGAATTCATATTTCAAGGAAATGGGTTTATTTGAAAAAATAATGAAGCTCATTCCTTTACCTCCGTTTTAACATGTATTTTAAACAGATACAAAATTAGCCAGATGAAAGGAAACAATGCCAGTCATCAACCTTGATCGAGGTAAATGAAAATCCCTGTCCAGTGGCTAATTTAATTGTTACTTTAACGGGAAAAAAAAAGTTTTCACTGTTACACAATACAGGAGCTCCACCTGCATGTGTTATGTTCATGTGTTATGAACATGTGTAGTGAGTAGGTGTGAGTGCGTGTCTCCTGGTAATGATGTGAAATGGCAAAACGTGGCAGGTCGTGTTCTGTCCCCTGGTCATTCTGGGACTCTCCCATCTGTGCTCTCGCGCACCCACTGCTGCTGCAGAGGTCACAAGGGTCAGTGGTGACACCAGATTTAACTGTTATTTACCCTGAGTCCATGACAAGAGACGTGCAGCTACAGTCCGTTCAGTTAATGTATGTTAAACGCGGACCGAATTGCCAGTGTGATGGATCTATCGATGGGCTATTCAAGCCTGTCTGTTTCTTGCAGCCTTTCAGTTATCCCCTCTCCTCTCCACTTCACTCTGCACCTCCCCCAGCCCCGTGTGGTCCAGACAGGGCACCTTGTTCTGAATGGAAAATGAGAGGTTACACACATACATGCACCTCTGGAACCTGTTGGATGTTCAGACACATGTCCTGCCCGTCTCATTTTCAGAGTATTACAAGACTGTGTCCGGTTCAATTACTCTGCGTTAGAGTCTTCTGCGAGACCAGGGGAGAGTGCTTGTTTATTACCAACAGCAGTGCCTGCTCTCGTGATTGTATTAAGGGAATTTGTGTATGCTGATGTCATTATAATATGATAGTGGATCTTTTGTTGAAGCCATTCTTGTGTTCCTTCCATGACTCATTTTCCACTGTAGTATGTCTTCTGAATGACTGCGGGGGAGAAAGATCTCAGTTGACTTATATGATACACAAAAAAAACCCCCAAAAAACATCTGTTGAGACAAACATTTTTAACTGAGACCATTCAGACCTGATTTCAATCCTGAGGATCTTTCATAAATACTTGCTTTTCTGTGCTGATATAGGTTCAAGATCCATTTTAAAGCAATGGTTTCCAATTGAAAACTGATGCTTAACTCTCAGAAATGTATCACGCTGTAAAACCTGCAGAAAGAAAGAGGTCTGGCCCTCGTTTTTGGTAGGAACGGAACCAGAAGTTGATGAGATCATTTCCACGGAGCTGCAGTCCAGTCTGGATGAGTAGGGTGCCGTTCTCCATGGCGACGGAGACAAGAGCCGCCTGGGTCGGGCTCTGGAGCCGCGTTCAGCAAGCCTCGGTGCACCTTCGCTCAGGCTCATAAATAGCACAGCGCATCCAACTGCTGCTAATTGACTCACACAGGCATTAGCGGGATTAAGTTAGAGCCCAAAGTTCATTAAGCAGATAAATGCATCTCTTAGTCTGCTAAAGAGCTCCAGCGTTAACTCAACCCACTGAAAATAGCACTTAACCACCATGGGGCTCAACTGGGATAACAAAAAAAGAAAAAACATGCTTATTTCAATATTCTTATCAGTAGAAATCTAGGAACTGTCATGGTTTACTGTTGCAGCATAATGAATGTTAATTACATCACTATATCTTCACATAATACAATATACATATATTTCTTTTCCACGAAGTACACGTGCTGTTTGTGTTACATAGTGCAGATGTGTTTATACTGTGATGCGGAGAGGTTTGTTTGTTTGTTTGTTTACATTCTCGTGTAATGGATTGTTTTTGTTTTGTTGTATAATCACTTGGATGAATGGATAAATTCAAAGAGAACGTTATGATCTACAGACCTCTGTTCTGTTCAAACGCACACAGAGAGAAGCTCTCAACTTGTGACTCAGATATGAATGACACAACAGTGGAAGCTCTGAGTGTGGAGGGAAGTGCTTTCATTGTGCCACTTAGACGACAAATTACCCAGACAATAGACCTCTAAAGCTGGCAGGTAATTCAATCGCTGCTGTTGACTCCAGGCATTCGCTATGTCTGTCCCCAGTCGGAAATACCCAAAACTTCATCTGGGTGCAGTCAAACAAAATGAAAGGTAATATTCTTTATCTGCACGGGATAGCTGCAGATGAACTGGTCCAATATGAGTGTAAATAGGATTTAGTGATTCCATACTTCAGTTGGCCTCAACTCAGAGTGATTTGGATCAATATTGTCTGCTGGCCCAGCAGTGGTGCAACAATCTCTGTGCCTCACAATGGGAAGGCACTCGTTCTGTATTCAAATTTCGACAGTGTCAAATTAATTCCAGCGTTATCTGGAAATTCAATTAGGAGAGATCTCTCCCCTTCCCCCCACCTCCCTTTTGTGAGTAAGAAAGTGTCCGACATCCTGATGTGACAAATTACGGTACTCAGAGCGCATATCAAACCGAAGTGTTGAGGCTTTGCTAATCTTCCCACTAATTCTCAATTACTGTAAAATGAAGCCATAAATCACAGGGACAGGCAGATCGATGGAAACGTTGTTTTTGGAGTGATTGGCAGACTCCCTAAAGGTTACTTTTTAAGTTGGTTTAAGGTTACCAGTCTCAGAGGGCTGGAGGGGTGTGGGAAGGGAGGGGGGCTGGGGGTGGGGGTGGAGGGGTAAATGCGGGAGTGGTGCACGTGGCAGCTTGGGGTGGGGTGGTAAGGGTGGAGGGTCGAACTCAATCTATATGATTCAGTGTGCCAATCCTTTAGGGGATACAGCATAGGGAGCAGCACCAATTTTTAGCCCATCAGCCATCCAATTTTTCTCCTTTTCATACCTGCTGTAGTAAATGAGAAACAAATTAAATTTCTCCCTACTATCTCCACAGAAACCATTTAAATCCTTTATGGAAACTAAATTGTCCCCAGACAAATCGCCCCTGGTTCTATAAAAATATACTATGGTGGTGCAACTGAAATAAATTTGTGTCACTCTAGATATGCCATTGTCTGTAATGCCATTCATCGTAGGTGAGGAGAAAGGCTGGGGGGGGGGGGGNNNNGGGTAAAAGCAGGGGGCACTTTGGGCAAAAGAACAAAAGGAGGAAGTGAGTAGGATCAGCTCCACATGCCCGATTCCCGCCTCTCATGGTGCCCACCTCCCACTCGCCGCTCGCGATATTAATTTCGGGTCGGAGTCTTCGCATTCATGAGGCGGAGATTGAAATGTAAATGAGTCGGCCGGAGCGTTTCAGTCAGCAGGGGCCTCGACCACGTGGCCTCTGTGGGTGCGGGGGCCCGCAATCGGCTCCGCCACTTAGCATTCGCACAGATTAAGGGACCGGAACATCAATCACTACATCAGGGAAACAATGAATAAAAACGGCCCTCCAAGGCCGATGAAAAATCCCTGACGGAGCGGAGCTCCGCGCGGGGCCGCGGCCGACAGGTGGAGGCTGATTGCAGTGGCTGGGAGCTGGGCTCGGTTGGGGGTGGGGGTGGGGCTTTAGGCAGCCTCGACAGACCCAGAAGGGCTATGTGTCTTATTTGGAGACGCCCATTGACGAGTCCAGGCACTCCTCGTGGGCTCGGAGCGGTGCACGGGCAGCCGATCATGGTTATTATCCCACGCATCACAGAATGGGATTCAGGCATGAGGGGCAGTTGTGAAGTACTCTTTGATAAAGCCATTGCCAACTTCTCAGCACTCGTCGATTACATCAGTTTGCTTTTTGCTCTGCATGTCTGGATCATTTATCGCTTTCTATTCCATATCTTTCTCTTGTTTTTTCATTATATCTAACATACTTATTGCAGCTTTTCTCTAAAACAAACTGCTTTACGCAGTATACGAGTTCTATGGTTAAAAAAATATACATTTTACATTTTTAGTAAAAGAGTAATACTCTCCTGCAGGGCCAGACTGGATCAGTTAACATTTGACAGTAATAAATATAACTGGTTAGTCTGGGAAAGCTCCTGTTCATTGATGCTTTATGGACTGTGAACGGTAAATATTTGAAGGATTATTGGCTATGAGAGGAGAAGGAACGAAGGCACACACTTATTACTGAGGAAAGCTGGGCGTCTTTATGAAGCCTTTGTGATATCATAGTTTATTTCCTTCACAACGGCTCTGTGTGAGTTGCCGTGGGTCCTCTTATGGTGTGTCACCTTAGGTTCACGTCTAACCCAATCCAGCCAATCAGTGATGGCATCAGCGCTTAAACACTGATAGGGGCCAGTGGAATTCCATTTTCTCCAGCTCCACCAGAGACTCCTATTATTATCAGCTTCCCTCCACCACTTGTCTACCCCCCACAACCCTCCACCCCCCAACCCCACACCCCCACACCCCCACCCCTTTGGTTTCTGCTTTGTGCTTTCCACTACAAAAGCCTTACTCGCTGAAAGACTGGTCTTGTCTCACCGCGCTCTTCGAAATCATGTGACTGCCATTTACGCTTAATGCCCGCGCGTACACGCGGAAGAGAAGCAAGCCGGCAGCTCCTGAAGTGAGATGAGAAGACCTCAGGGGAATCATTCGCTTCGTCTGCCGAGAGCACTCAAACACTGACAGCCCTACCAAAATATTTCACATAATTTGATTAGGTTACAATGACAATCCGTATTTATAGTGCGCCTCAGATACAGGGGGCAGAGGCTTTTGTAGTGACGAATTCAAATTAACTTCAGCTTGTCTCCCAGTCAAAATCCTAACAAAAACAAGCACTTTTCACCCAATTAAAGGCTCATTACAGTATACAAGTGAATACATCCGGTAGAGGTGACCCACAGGCTGGAGATGTAATTCATTAGGTTTGTGACCAATTGTCATTCTTCCCTTTAAAAACACAGTAAACGGATATCGATGCATGAGAATCAGATCGTTTTTTCAAGTCAGGAATATAACGAAAACTGCTGGCAGTGGCACAGTTGTAACATACTGTGGCCTAGAATTAAAAAATTTCACAGGACACTGATTAATAAGCAAGAATGCAGGTAGCCATTTTGTGAGCACACATGAGTCTCAGTTTATCAAATCGTTGTTTCTGCACTAAACCTTCACACAACAGTGCGATTTGAACCGGAGGTTAATGAAACAGTAATTGATCTACCTGCATTGATCTACCTGCATATCTACAGGGTAACCTACAGAAGCAAACAGTTAATTTGTCTGACATATGTTTCTCTGGCTAGACATTCAGAAAGGGTAAAGGGCCCTTGGTAGGTTTCACATCTGTAGGGTCCTTCGCTTTCTATGTATCATTTTTATTTTATTGAAAGTCAATTTTAAACTCCACTGTAGGCATCTTTCCACTCAGTCAGACCTGTTAGAAATCTAACAGCACTGGTTCAGTCCACATACCTTCAGTCCTGAGTGTCTCCTACACCTTGCCACACCCTCTCTCTCTCTCTCTCTCTCTCTCTCTCTCTCTCTCTGTCTCTCTCTCTCTCTCTCTCTCTCTCTCTCTCTCTATCTCATTCTCTCTCTCACTCCCTCTTCTCCCTCTCCTTCTCTCTCTTTATCTCTCCCTCTCATTTTCTCTCTCTGTTTCTCTCTCACATTTTTAGCAGCAGATGTCACTGCATTTTGTCAGCAAAAGCATAATATTTCTTAAGGAGTTCGTTCTAAACCTGGCACTCAGCAGGGAAGAAATAAAAACACTGCACCGTGTAAACTGGGTGAGTCAGTTGTAAATCACCTAACGCAGGTAGAGAGAACTGCATGCTGTCAAGTCTGCCTGTGAAAAACAGATTGGACACCAGCCATCATGTTTTAATCAGCCTCTGAATAACAGAGCACCGTGCTTCAGAATAAAAACAAAACGAGAGAGAGAATGATGCGCTGAAGCTTACTTTACTTTCAAATATTTACATATTTGACCTTTGTTCGTTGTGAGGGGCTACTGCTTCGGGTGGAGTCTATATCTGAAAAAGATCTTTGATATGATCTGTTCATACAGGCACATCAAAGGTTGCCTCTAGGTGCTGTGATATAAGTAGGTGCTTTTGACATTTCCCATGTCAAATGATAAACTCATCGAATGTTAGCAAGACATTTTTACAGCCTCGTGTTAAAATCCGGGGGGGTTTTTTTTAGGCTCTGTTTTTTAGGGGGTTTTTTCTCCCTTTGTTTTCTTTCGTTTTAAATAAGCGGCAGTAGATGGCTTGCGTCGCCGTGGCTGTGTGTTGAGAGTGTAAACGCTATCCAGACGAAAATGGAAGCGCATTGTTTGTACACTGGACCTCTGGACAATTAAAAAAAAAGAAACCAGTTTCAGTATTCAGTATAAGTTGGAGAGTTCTGTGATTTGAACAGCAGGGGTTTCTGTTACTTCAACTGCAGATCTGTTATATATGCAGAACGCAGAGAGCACAGTTTAATAGTTAATAGTGCCTAGTGTCCATAAATAAGCAAACTGTATACCACCTGGGGGATTTGCAGATGAGCTCCTTGTGCCTCCTCAGTAGCTGTTACCCATACAAATTTGAGCATGACTCCAATTGCAATAACTCTCCATATCACACCGTTTGCCTTAAGAAATTAGACCTGTGCCATCAGCGCCAGTCTATCTTGTAGCCTCACCCCTGACACCGCTCAGTCATTTTGGGGGGGGGGGGGGACACAGATGTTCTCACTGCCCTAAAAGAAAAAAAAAAATCAAGTTAAAGCTCTCTGCTACAGCATTTGCTCTGTTTTGCTGTAGTTGATTAGTGTTAACCAAATAAGAAAGACATTACTGACAGCAGGCTACATGGGACAGGGCTGCTCTTGAGACTGGCCCAGATGGTCTCGCTCAGACCGCTGTAATGCAGTAAGGCTTGTTGAGAAGCCAGTGGTATTGATTTCGCTTCTGCCCTTAGACGCGGCTTCCATATCTACATGTGTCGGCGCTGATATGGGCGGCAGGAAATCCAATAGCGTGGCCTGAGATGGAAGCTAGCGCACTGGTGGCTATTAAGTCTGTCACTCCCATCTGTCATCTAAAGAAGCACTCTCCGCTTGGAGAAGATGTCTGCTCTCGGGGAGAAAAGTATCTGGGAATACTATTCTCACCCCACGTACAAGAGACACCTCGCTCCATTATGGTCATTAATTAAGGAGCCAGTGATTTGGTCTTGGGTTTCGGTTTTAGAAAAGGGAGGATGCAGTTGGGTGAATATCAGTCCCATATAGGCAGAAGGGCAGGGCTGGATTCATTTAGTAGTCTGTAACACAGAAGGTGGCTGAGAGTAATAAATAGCGTTACCTTATCAGAGTAATAAATAGCGTTACCTTATGAGAGTAATAAATAGCGTTACCTTATCAGAGTAATAAATAGCGTTACCTTATGAGAGTAATAAATAGCGTTACCTTATCAGAGTAATAAATAG
>JAOXYF010000024.1:6251896-6281984 GCA_028565775.1 Sternarchorhynchus goeldii
TGAGAGTAATAAATAGCGTTACCTTATCAGAGTAATAAATAGCGTTACCTTATGAGAGTAATAAATAGCGTTACCTTTATAACAGCTCAGTAAAGTGTCTATATAACGTTAATACTGATTGCTTCGTTTACCACGTGGCAGTTCATGTAATGGCCCACATAATTAGTGCCCATTTCAGAAAAACTGAGCAAAAAATTAAAAAAAAAAATACGCTGGGAAAAGAATTTTTGTTGTTTTTCAGGTTAATCTTCCGCTAAAAATAGAATCCTCGTTTGTTCCCATCACGTTTTCAGTACAGATGACTGAGATGATCTCGAAACATTTCTATGTTCAGAATCAAGATTAACAACCCAGTGTCTTTGAGCAGAGGTTTCCCAATGATTCCCAAACCCAGTCCCTGTTGTGGGGCTGTTGTAAAACTCCTCAACGTTACAGGTCCACCACCATACTTCACTGTGGGAATTGGACTGTTTCCCCCCTTTTCATGTTTCAATTAGGACACATACATTTCTGATTTGGCAAGCAGATGTTTCCTTCTGGCAAAGCTTTATCACAGGTTAATTGGTCTGGAAGAGGTCTACTAACTGTATTTTGGATACTTAGTGACCAGGATGAAACCTCTGCAGAAGAGAGATCCTTGGAGAAGATTTCACTTTTTTTGTGTGTGAATACTCTGAACCTCCCAGCGCTGAAGGAGAAGTCTGTGTTTAGTTTGTAACTTTCACAGAAAGTTCCAGATGACCTCTGAGAGTGTCTGAATAATTTGTGGGGTAAAAAAAAATCTAATGTACATGCTTGTTACATTTCACTTATACATTTTTTTCTTTGAATGTATTAAAGGTGCCAATAATTTTGGAGAGCACTGTATGTAATAGTTATGGCATGATACCTGGTTGCGCACATTTACCAGTTGATCATATTCATTAAGTAGTTTATGCTGTTACCTTCAGATAAATAATTTTTATTCTTTTGTATGATGCTAAGGTCTTGCTGTAGAGTTACAGCTATCAAAGCAACTTATCATGTAATTAAAACCATTTATCTTGCGTTACCTTATATTGGAAGCAGTACATCTTGTGTAGTGGCTTATTTGTGTATGTTTGATAAATGTTCCGTCCGTGACTAGTGCAGTCCGTAAGACAGCTCTCTCTCTCACTGATGTACTTATTCATAATAAATTGTCTGTGCAGAATGTGAGAATTCTTCCTCCCTTTACAGTTATTGTGTAAACAAAAGACCGTTCGCGGTATCCATCTTAATAGAGGACGTTTTATTCAATAAAGATAACTTGCTGGAGAAAAATGAGATCTCTTAGTTCCCTCACCCCCTCTTGGCCTCACTCTTTTGACATTTCCCGCTCATCTGAGAGTGGCCCTTGGTGGTGTGTTACAATGGAGCTCGAGCTCTCAGAGGGACAAACGCATGTTAATGAATGAGTCCACACAAGTACTACGTTTCTCCAGTACAAAATATACACAGCTGCATCAAACACGTCCTTTTCACTGTGGGATCAGGCCAAATCAGCAAGTTAAAAACCCATTAAGTTACAGAAAACACTCATATATTAACATTTTAAAAGAAGAATTTACTTCAATGGCTTTACAATTACGAAACATTTCCAAAGCGTGTTTTGTGTATTAATGTTGGTTACTGTATGCAGTGGCATGTGCTGATCAGACTGCCTTTCCTGGGTTGCCTTTCCTCATTTTCTAAATCAAAGAGCAGCCAGTAATGTTGAGAGCATAAATCTCATTCACCTTGTGCTTTGTAAAAAATAGGGAGAATAAGTTTGTGCAATGTGGTCAGAGGAGAGCAGTAAATTACCCTGCTAACAAAGTTAACATTGATTCAGATATAAGCACATGTCCACATATAACAACGATAACCTTTTAGTAGATTTGGAAAACAAATTTGACACCCATTAAAATAACGAATTGGTTGTTCCTCCCCCCACAGAAGTGAATGAAGCTATTCGGATGGGGGCACAGCCATTAATACTCTACGTTGCACTTTTATGGAAACTCAGCAGGGGCCCTTCACGGGAACAACCTAAATTAAAAGGGCATAACAAACTACCTGACAGCACGAATGGATACAATGGGGTATGGTTGCTCACTGGCTCACATAAAAAGTTAAAAATTCTGTTTATGGACTCCTCACATTGCAGTCAGCTCTGGCTGGGACTTAATTTGATCAGTGTTAGAAAACGCCTTATTTCTGGAATATAAACAACTGTATATTCAAAAACACTGAGACTGAAAACAAGAAAATTAACTCCAAACAAAAAGGCCCTGTCCTTTGGAGGAAGATTTGAAGGTAAAATATTTTCACAAGTTGAAGTATGAAACCGACAGGTCCGTCAGTAAAAGTAGTTTGTCCTTTGCAGTTCAATGAAAATATTATGAGAACTTGAAGAAGGAGAAGAGAGGAGAGTGATGGACAGCTCTGACACTCAGGAGCACTTAAGCAATTATTAAGAGTTTCTGCCAGTCACCACATCTGACCCAACCCAAACACAGTATGTCTAATTTTACATTACACCCTAGCAGGCATGGGTCAGGTTGAAAGAACACATGGAAACTCATTTCAGTGTGTATTTGATGACCAATTACGCAAATTGTCCCTGTAGCCCCCCCCCCAGACAGACGCACACACACACACGCACACACACACACACTCGCACATACCATCACCACCACCACCACTACAACACAACACAAAAAAACCTGGGAGGAAAAGAGTGCTCAGATCTTTGGATTGCAAGCTGTCCATTGGTGCTTGATGAGCGTGTGATCAGGGTGGTGAAATGGCATGCAGGTGTGGAGCACCACCCCAGAAGTTCCTGCCTGCAAACCGGACATCAGTCTGTCAGCGGCTTTTCCCTGGGAGCGAGAGGAGCTGTAGCCCCGGCAGGCAGATCGGGAAGAGGTCAGCCTGTGTAAAATCTTTACCGTGCTGTTCATGTCAGCCAAACCAGACCTCAGCTGTTTTGATAACTGTGCAGCTAGGTTGATGCCCCCTCGACAGCAAGTTCCTTCCATGTAGACTGGAGCGTAATTGATGAAAATTGCTCATTGCTTCATGGACGTGCCACTCAAAATCGAACGCATGAACGGAGGTAGATTCTCCACTTGAGTATTCTGCCTGAGTATGCAGGGTAATTGTTCTCCAGATAGCTCACAAAAGCTCTAGAAATTCACATTCGTGTATAGGTTAATCTAAATTGAGTGTGGTTTTCTGAGAAAATCAAAACATCCTGATTTCCTGACAGCACTGGTTTGGGCTACAAGCTTCCGCCAGTTTCAATCCAGCTCATCTGCATTCTGATGAGTGCTACCAATAATTCCTTTCAGACAGACTCCTCATAGATCGTTACTGAAACACTCTCTGATTTCACAGGCAACCACACTAAAAAAAAAAAAATAAAAAAAGTATCACAGTGGAAGTCCAAACTCATAACTGTCGGGAATACTTTTGAAGCCTTCTCCCAGTGGGACGATGCGGTCCAAGCCGGATTTGCGGACCAAGAGCGATTGATAAATGCCGGTTTAAAATACTCTGAAGAGGTCTCAAGAGAATTCATAGCTGTTGGTTTATTTGGATTTTTTTTTCTTACTGAATAAATGAAGAGGCCTAATCTCTATAGGGTAATTACAAGAACGAGGTTCTTTGTAATTAGAGCCTAATGACAAGTGCTCTGCTCATTCTTGCCAAACAGCTGTTTTGGGAAGGTAAGATTCCAGCCCATTCTCTGTATGTTTCAGCATATGAAAGTAATTTAGCTGCACTTAACTGTCTACAAACAATTAGGGTAAAATGTAAAGATCTCGTTATGTACAACTTCTGAAACATATTTTCTCCTTCCTTCCTTGTTCTGCCAGCAGAACCATTATTACCAATCTTCATCGGTTAGGTACACTTCATGAATTTTACATTACCTTCTATCATTACAATAACTAGACTATCGTAGATATTAGAGATATCCCCCAGTCTCTTTCAGATATGCTCTCTCAGATCTGTTGTCATGAATCTGAGCTTTGTCTGCGATTGGATATTCACTGGAATATTTTTGTCCCCTCCCTGCTTATGGGTAACGATCATGTCTGTGTATTTGTAAATGCACATGTGTGAGGAACAGTGAAGGGGGATGATACTTGTGTGTGTCTGAGTTTACCCAATCCTCCCTCTTTCTCCTTCCTCCAGACCGAACAGTACTTTGTTGTTGGGAAATTAATGTAAACTGTATGGACTGTCCATATGATATATAAAAAAAATGATAAAAGAGAAATGACTTTTACATAACATCTGGGTTAGGTTGGGGGGGGGGGGTGCAAGCAGTTGGCCTGCTGGGTTTTATTCATTAGATGTGGGGGTTTGACGGACATCTCGGATGTGGCAGTGTAATTAGCATTTTGTGGTGCCCCCCTTCCTCCCCCCGTTCTGTTCTTTTAGCACACCGATGTCCTGCAATGCCCAGACACGAGAACAAATCCTGTGTTATCATTTAGAAAGAGGCAGCCGACACTAACAGAATATAATTATGTACTTCCAGGAACAAGATCAGTGCGAAGAACAAAGTGTGATGGAAAACACTGGGAGGGACTATTGGGTTGTTTTGTACAAAATATCCATCACACACTCGGCATGCTTGGTGCTTTCTCTCCTCTCCCTCTTTTCTCTGCTCTTCCTCTTTTCTCTCCGCTCCCTCTGTGTCTTGTTATTTTTGCTCTCCTTCCAGGAAACTGATTTGCTTATTAATGGAGCAAATAATGTTTGCTGGTGCTTTGTCAAGGTGTTTACCAGGCTGCTGACTTGCAGACTGTATGTAGTTTTGCATGTTATTGCACTGAAGGGTGAAGAAAGCACTGCCATTTTGTGCAGTCCGAAACCTTCGGACAATTATCCTACAGCCCATGTCTTTGTTTCTGTACCCCGGACTAGAGGTCGGTACAGACGAGCGTTTCTATGCAGATGTAACCATGTTAGAACTATTGGCCTCCTGCTGAACAGTTTGGTGGAATTCGTTTACAGCTGATTTGTAAGACATATGCAGTGAACAAACTCCCACACAGCAGCTACTAGCATTAGCCTCATTATTACATTACACCTAGGACGCGGACCTGAACACTTTCGCATTGGCGGGGCTGCGCTAACCTGAAGATAACTCACGCCATCCATCATCGTGGTTGGTGGTGTACGCGTTTGTAGCAGCCAATCACGTTACAGCGTCTTCATGTTAGTCTTGTAACTAATGAGTATCTCATAGAGAGCCACAGAAAAACGGAATGAAAACTCTACGAAAGTGAAACTAGGCTTGTAGTTGTGCATTACCTGTAAATCTGGTCTTTCATTAATTATTTCGATGAGCTCGCGTAAATTAGCACTTGGGCAGGAGGCTCTTTCATTATGCTTGGGGGACTGTTGGAAAAGACTGATTGTACATTTAACATTGGCAAGCATGACTTGCGTTGTAGAAGAGAACCATTCTGATTACACTGCCCTAAGACATTGGATTTTATGAGGCCTATTATACCATGTGATTCTAATTATTTACCAATATGTGAAGGCTTAGATGAACAACAGGCTGTTGTATTAGAACTTATGTAGATTATTTATGGAAATGACAGTAACGGATTTCTGTTTTAAATGAAGCTAATTCAGTAATATTAGATCTTTGCTACGTGTATTCAGTGGTCTAAGTAAATATGTGCCTTAGGACTGAGTGAAGATTATTTGAAACCCAAACATGCCACTGAAGTTTATGGAAATGTTGATTGTGATTGAATGTTATTCTTGCTTACAAGTGTCTTACATTTTCAGAATATAGTCCATGTTATTCTTCCCATTCCTGAGGAAATGGTAAATAAAGAGATACACTGTAATTTCAGAAGGGTTGAAGTGCTTGCTGATTACACAGGAAATTATTTTATTCCATATAAGCTTAACTGGAATCAGTTCTTTGCATTCAAGAATTCACCCAACCAAAACCTGAATTATGAAGGTTACAGAGGTCCTCGGTTTGAATATAATTATAAGTAAAACTGAATTGAATAAAATTGATTGATTCCCCTTCTCCATGACTGTGGTAAATAATATTGTTCATTATCTCAAGTGAGTGGAATAAATCCAACTTCTCTGATTTCATTTAAAGCACATAACGTATAATTAGTGTTTAGTGTGGTTCAAAGGAGAGAATGTATTTTATAATCAATAACATTGCCATGAGATAAATTACTGCATAAAATCTGGCAAAAGAACAGGCGCTTTTTGCTTTTTTTTTTGCTTTTTTTCAACATTTTACAAACATTGCCTGAACTCTGTGGCCAAAGTTTGTGTTTCATTGATGCAATATACAGTCTGCAGTCTGAGCGAGTGCAAGCATGCCTACTTTCTAGACATAATAAAGAATGTGATGTTCTGTGTGCAGATGTCATAAACGTGTCTCGCGCCCAACATGCACAGCTCTAAGATCAACCCCCCCCCTTACAAACAGAGCTTTCTCCTTTTCGAATAATTTGTCTGCCATTACTTGATTTTGTCTGTGGTTTTAAGTATTTCACTATTGGTCTCTGTTTGGGAAAGTGAAAGTTAGACTTGTGTTTGACATGAAAGTTTGTTTGTGTTTGAGTTGTGTAAAGTCCTTAAGCAACGATGTGTTCTTGAGTCTCCTCCAGTGGACTCGCTCCTTTATTGATCGACAGCAATCAACAGCCCTGGAAGGCTGAGCTTCACCCAACTGCTTGATGCTTGTTAATTAGGACTGGAGTAGAACAACGACGTGCTTCCAGCCGATCTTTTCTCTCTGGTCCGTCTACGTTGGATCAATTAGAGTAGCAAATATCACTCTGACTTCTTTTAGCAGTGCACAACGGCTTGGTCAAAGTCGTATTTGGTATTACGCTGATATCTTTAAATAAAATACATTTTCAAAATGTCCACAAACAGCCAATAACAGCCAATTATTAAAACACTATGCAGTACAAGAACCCCGCGGCTACCTAACTTACACACTAATGCTTCAAAAAGTACATAAAACAAATAATCTTACTAAAACCATAACCCTGAGAGACCCCACTTGCTTGCTGATAATTGTCTGCTTTCATGACACCATCCATCCAGAAAATTACCCTTCAGTTCTCAAGCCTGTTGGGCAATATCACAAGAGACTATCACAAACAAGAGCAGCTTCACAAAGCCTGACCTCCGCAGGGATCGCTAAAACCATGCCATTAGCAGGCCACAGGGATGCATTCCCACATAAACAGTTTCAAAAGAGCGGTGCCTCGTAGCAAACGGCACAACGCGGCAGCTCCCTCTCCTCAGCCCCTCCCTCTTTCGCAGTCCTCCGACCCAGATTCCCTCTGAGGCAACTGCTCGTTTCAAACGGGATCCATACCAGATGAAACGGACTCGCCGCCGACCTCCGCCAGATCTGAAGAGCCGCACCTGCAGTCGGGGGCTCTGTGGCCACGGGCTGGAACCCAGCCGGTGAGCTTCTGCGCGGAAGCCCCTGCTTTTCTCCCGCACGCGTTTCTCTCCTGAAGGTGGAGGAAGCCGTTCTGACCTCCAAGTTTGCCGTGGACCCCAGTTCCATAATTAAACTTCAGAAAAAAGAGAGTTTTGGTCCAAAGGTTTCAGGCAGGAAAAGGGGGATCAGGGTGTTGGAACAAAGATGAAAAGCACTGGGCTTATCTTGAACAAAAGGAACGTCAAGTTAGAAAACTCCATTTCCCTCGTCTTCAGTGGCTACCACAGCCGTAGTTTGCGATTAAAACAAAATAAAAGACCCTCATATATGTTTGCATTTGCTCTGCAGATTAAATGGTCTTTAATTGCCGTACTTTATCTGTAAGGCAGAACGTGTCTGAGCATCAGTCAAGTCCCATGGGTCCTAAAGACCCACATCGGCTGAGTCATTCACTGGAAATCGGCTTTGGGCACAGAGCAGAGCAGTCAGACTGTGCATCAGCTCTCAGCTTCTATTAAAAAAAGCAGCTCACCATTAATCAGTCATTCTGGGTTGAGTCATGCATGCTTTTACCTCGTGCTACAAGTTTTGTCAGTTTTTTGGGTCTATCAATACTGTGTAGTCAGTAAAACTCCTCAGACATTTTGACATTACTCCCCCAGTGTTAGGGGAATGACATTTTACATAATCCAGACAAATTTTGAAATCTTCTCTAAAATATTTGTGCATAATCTCAGCCATGTTACAGCACGTATCTACGAATATGTTTTGATCTATCGGAAATGAGCATTTTGTCAGTAAAATATCTTCAGTGTTAAACATTACATCAACGGCATCTTTGTGAGTACTGCATCAGACAGGCAATGTGATTTAGCCAATGAGTGATGGGGTATATTTATTGGGAATGTGCTCCCTAACACAGTGATAAATGACAGGATGCAACAGAGAGGTTTTAAAGAGGTTAGACACGCGAGCAAAATTTCCCTTCGAAGAGGTTTATCAATAAGCCTTTGTATTAACACTGGATATGATTGGCAAATGCTATTTCCAGTGATGACTACTTGACTTAACAAGCACAACTCAATTTCCCACCAGACAATTCCCTGCCACCCATTCTGATTCATGCGGGCCAGGCTTCGCTATTCAAAATTACAATTGAATTCATCTTTCACAACTTCATCTAATATAGGCGTTTCTCTAGTCAAATCATCCTCTCTTAATGGGTTCATCAATATAATATATCAAGCCCTCAGGGGTTGTACCGTAAAATAAGCTAACAGGAGAGATCTGTTTTCATAAGTGTGTAGCAGATTATGTACCTATGACATTTATTAGCTTTACAAGGAGGCAGTAAAAGTAAAGGAGTGTGTTATCACACACACTGAAGCTCATTTTCTATATCTGCACATAGCAGGGTGGAACAAACTATGCTCTGAGCTAAAATTTATTATGCACTGGAAGACTCGTCTCTTCATGTCAACCCCCTGGGTGTGGAGACATCGATATTCTCCAACTCCACGCACACTCACCACACAATAGACTTCCCTGTCCAGACTTCAAAGAACCTACTGTTGTTTTCTTTGATTACCAGTCACTATAAAACAAGTTGTTTATTTGAAGTAATTGGGAGGTTGGAAACTATGATGTATTATTAACATGAAACCCATGTGGAAATAAATATAGATATGGTGAAATTGTTGTTATGTGTTTATTATGAAATAAAATTAAGTTAGAATATTCATTCATACAACATACTTTGGGGGTACAGACAAAATATACCTGTGTTGATTTAGTTTGGGGAGCAATAACATAACAAAATGCTTCATAATTTTTTCCAAATAAAAACTGTAACCACCGATACTAGTCAATGTACACACATTCACTCTAAAATAGTCTATAGCACAACTATATTCTGTCTTACATAGGTCACAGGTAGGCTCTGGGCTATTTACAATTGCAAGAACTCCGCCAGCTAAGTGAACTGAGATCATGCCAGCTGGAGATTTTTGCCGGTTATTGATTAACAGTCAGGTATTGTAACACATTTGGGAAATGGAGAAATGGGCTGTAATCAGACCAGGTAACGTTCCCTCCGGCTGTTTATAGACGTGTGCCCTTCGTCTTCGGAAGACTAGCCCTACAGCCACATCAGTGTCTGCAAACGCTTCAACAGAGAGGAGACTGCAGGTTCTGTCAGACAGAACCTGGGCTCCTTTCCTAACGTTCAGTGGCTAAAGTTCATCTCTTCACTTGACTTGTTGTTCATTCCCTCCTCACAGTTCATTAAAGAGTGCTCCATCCCAGCATTCCTTGCTTCCTTGTTTTATAAGATGACTTCATAAAGGCATGCGGAAGCGACGTAAACGACATTACCTTGGACACGATGTAGCCAAGTCATTGAGAGTAACCATTATCTGTTTCTTCTACATTTCACCAGCCATTTTCCCATCTGTACAAAAGAAGCCTCTTTTGGTCAAAGAACCCCAACTTGGATTAAAATACCCAGCCAGTACAGTTGATCTCATTAGAGACTATGTGAGTGGTCCTTCAAATGAAATCATTTTTCTTGGAGGTGCCTCTAGCAAACCATGATTAATTGTGTGTGCATTGTTTTGATTATCCTCTTATGACCCTTATCAATAATGCAACATTATTATTGCTCCATGTGTTTTGCTGTAGAAAGTTAATTTTGACATAAATGGTTATTAAAGATTTTACTTTTGCTTGGTTTGGCTAAATCACATTTTCTATAATTTCATCTTGACCCCTGCATTACTTTCAAAGCAAAGGTTAAGGACTGTGATAAGCCTCCAACAAAAAGGTGCCATCAGTATTGTAGGTATAGAGGGCAAAATCACTTCAGGCAGGTAAAGATCGCATTTCTAGTAAGATTCGTTTTTGAATCCTGGCTATGAAATATTTATTGCAGAGGTTACTTGAAGTGTGATATTATAAAATAAGCCATTATCAGCTACAACAGTTTTAGAAGATGCTAGTTTAAGCCAATATTGGCAATAAATAAATTTCTGAAACAATGCTGTATGCCCACATAAACGCTGGAAAAACTGTTACTGATCCTTACATAAGGATGCTGGTGTCAGTCTATGTTTGATAATCCAACCGTTACTCTGTAAACAACTGTAAATGAATCAGATTTAACATCAGGACATGCTGCATGCTCTCTGTCAGCCATCTTGCTTCACGACACACTGAGGGATCGAAACCATATTTTATGTTAATGTGACCCTGTATGAGCTAATTTAGAGGTCCCCCTCAGGACAGAACTAAAATGTATTCAGCTTCTTTTGACCTTCTGCACTAAGAAAGTGGGGTTTAAAACCAGAATTCACTTGGAAGGCCTGTGGAAATCAACTTGGAAATTGTTTGAGGTCTATGAAAGCCCATAATCTGTCATATGTGTATACAAACATTCATCTCTGCTTTTCATATGTCACATCTGGCACATTTTATGCAGGGACACAGCAGCAGGTAGTTCATCTGTTATTGTTAGATTCTTAAAATAAATCTAACATGAAGTTCCTAAAACGAAGTTCTTAAAATGAACCAGATTTAGAATTTACTCCATCTTCGGTCATACGTTGGATGTGATTGTGTGGTTGGGGTTTGGGGGATGGGCGCGGTTAGGAGATGTTTGCACTTACATTGAAATGCATTTGACCTTAAGTCAAAAAATGGCAGCTTATTTTCCCTCAAGTGCTCCTTGTTTGTATGAGTGCAACAGCCACACTATGGCACTGTCCAGGTTGTTCACCCTGGCTCCAACTGGCTCCAACTGGCTCCAACTGGCCTGGATGTGTGGGGATTCTGCACGAACCTGCTTCTGTCCTCTCCACCTATGGTGGAGACACTGGAAAAGCTTTTATGTGCACATATGTAATTATGTCACAATATATAGATATTACAATAAGATTGGAATGGCTCTTCAGACAATGATTCTGTTACTACCATTACAATTTTGTTCTTGTATTTACACTCAGTTTATAAGATCAATATTTTAAAAGTTTTTTTTTAATAACTTTAAAAATGTAGTTTTCTTTACTGCCATACTGCCTGGTAGGTAACTGGAGGAATCTTGTTGGTGCAGAACAGTTCGCCTATATGGTGACCTATATAAAGTTGTCCAGAACTGCACTTGAGAATTCAGCAGTTCAGATGAAGAGGGTCTGTATGCAGTGTGTCATCCGGCATGTGCTTCAGTCTCAATCCTGCATGTCACCGATACGAAAACAAACAAAGGGTCCAGTGTGTTGTTCATACTTGTGAGTTTTTTGTTAGTTAGAAGCTTCCGGTGTTGCAATACTTGTACACCATTTGCAGAGATTCTTGTCTAAGACCATGAGAATTTCTGATGTCTATATAGTGAAGACCAAAACTTTTGTTCCAAAAAAATCATGTAGACTAACCTGAACTGAACTCACTGCTCCATTATTTGCTCAGAGGTTTGGTGGTTGCAGGATTATAGATAAAATGCTCCTGTAACACTAGTCAGGCAATAGGACTCAGATAGATACATAGATACTTTATTGATCCCAAATGGAAATCCAAGCCTCTACCAGTCTCTTTTATTTTGATCTAGTAAATACTAAAAATAAAAACCCTAATCAGCAATTGCAAAATATACAAATACATTCTGCATGTTACCTTGATTTTGCAGTGCATTAGGGGTGAACTGGGTCTTTGTTGAAAATGAAAGGTTTAATGAACCTTTTGGTAATGTTTGTTGATAGATAGGATTAATTACTATGCATCGTTTTCCTTTCTTTCTTTCTTTCTTTCTTTATTTATTTAATTCCTTTATCTTAATAGTCTTTGAAGTTGTGTGATTACATGCTAGCTTTGAAGAGCACCTAAAGTGCATTTCTATTTAACTCCTCAAACTCCAAGCATCTTCTGGTTGCAATAAGAGTAAGACTCCTTAAGAAAGTACAGAGTTAGAAAGTATATACCTTACATATTAGTTTTTTGTGTAGTTACTGAATAATTCACAGTATCTACTGCAAAATATGTGTCTTGAGTATAATAACTAAATAATAACATTTACATTTATGAAACCCTTATCTTGTCCACATTACATTCTGTTTTTTGGTAGTTTGGTGTGACTAGTGTCACTAGGACAACATTTCAAGCTCCAGAAAGTATTACTAGTTTTCATCTAACATGACTGTTTAGTTGTTGGGTGAATATTCTTGCATCATGCTAAAGTACTAATCAGAGGAAGTGATAAATGCTAACATTCAGAGAGTATCTTTCTAAGACTATTCCCCTGGCTGAAAGAAACTGCTTAAACCATTTCAATAGCTTACTCTAAAGAGGACAGTTGCAGCTGACAGTTAAAGTGAAAGTCTTTTCCACTCATTCTCATTCTTACTAGTAGCCCAGTGACATATCTCAGAATCGACTGCCTCTGCTGGGAAAGAGGAAACTGCTTAGAAATACCATTAAGAGTTGTTGAATGTAGTTGAATGGTGTTTGTAATCTTTAATGGTGAAAAATGTGCTTTCACAACGTATAACACTGCACACATGTTAACCTAAAGATGTGAAATATTCTTCATTATACTTATCTTACATGGGACATTTTCAGTAGAGCAAAACAGTATATAAACATCCTGGCTAAGTTGGGTGAGCTGGGTCCCAGAGCACCCTGGTACACATGGCTTTAATATTCTAACAGTAATACAGAAGGACTTGATTACCTGGATCAACTGTGCTAGAATAAAACCGTGCAGGAACTGAACTCTGTTGGATGGTAGATTTACCAGGCTAGCAATCGGAACCCCTGACCTATATTTAAAAACAGGAAACTTCAGTTGTTCAGTACTATTTTAGCTACACGTGTTTCTCCTCTTAGTCTCCCCAGGTTTATGAATTTGTGATGCAGATATCAATACAGAAGTGAAGAGAAAAACTTGATAGGACGGGTCTGTGAGGAGGAAAGGTGCGTAGCTCAGTAGAGTTATGACCTTTATGCTGATGTGATCTTGAGCAATTCACTTACCAGGTTCTGTTTCTGGAAGTTGTTCCTCATGTATTATATTGGTTTTAAGTGCAGTTGTGTGTGCAGTTGTACGTTGTTCTAGACATTAGTGGTGAGTTGTCTATTGTTGGAAGTTAATTTGACAAACTGTGCAATTATCGCCAATAAAATGCTAACTGTAGAAAATTTTGGTAACATACTAATAAAATAGTACCTAAAAATAATCGAAATTACTTGAAATACCGTAATGTTGCTAACAATCAAACAGTCAGTCAGTAAAGGAATGTGAAATTGTTTAATGAGTAAAAAAAAGCAAAGAAAATCTGCCATTATTATTTTTAACACTCACACGTTGTTATTCATCACATCAGCACAGATCGTCTTGTTTTTTTGCCTCATTAGCTTTGATTCATGTGTCCAAAAGACGATGTTTGTTGGCTGTTTGGTGCCTGAGTGAGCAAAAAAGTAACACCAGCTTGTTATAAACAGAAATGACTGCTTGACAAAGTGAATTACAGTTATTATTTGCATATTACTTATATAATAATACCTTTGCCCATTTTATTGTCCAAAAGACATTTACTGTGACACAAGTGGTTGGAGTTCTGATACTCATTAAGTAACCACTAATGGTGATTCTTATAGCTTAGTGGGTTTATCTATAGCATCATATGGTTAGTTTTCTTTGATCATTGTTTTCAAATAAATTGATATCCACTTATGCATCCTGCTTTGCCCTTGAATCTGGGCAGTGTGCCAAGAGGAGTGACAGCTATTTAGTTAAGCAAGGTGTATCAAAGAAGAATGTCGATCACTTAGAACCCATACAGTTCTTGAACAGCAATGAAGTGAAAAGCACTGAAGATAAATACTTCAGTTTGCAATATTACAAGGAGATCTGAAACTGGGAAAAAATCATTGTACAGCACTCGTTTTAATTTGTGACTAGGCAACCATGCTAGGCCTCTGAAATATTAGCAAGGTTAGTCTGTTTATGTGATGTGACAGGTAAAAATGACTTTTTAATTTCTGTATTTGTAAATAAAATTGCACTGAACAGGTCTATGTGCGTACCGCATACAAGAAGCAAAGCATCCTGGATCTTGTACCAAAACACGGCTACCCAGTGTTACACATGGCTGGAGTCCTTGGGGAGCTCCACCGGCTTTGATGCCATAAGGAAAAGGCACTTGTCAGTAGAGGCTGTGTTCTCTGAGGGGTCATGAACTGATTACGAATACAACGTGGAGTACAGTAATTTCACCCTATACACCACTACCCACAATGACATACTTTTTTTTGCCTTTTAAGCCTGCCAGCACAGTTTACTCCAGCTAATTCTCTTGAAAATCTAAGATTCAAACATTGGTAATGATGGTAAGAGTCAAAGATCTTTCACATCAGCCAGTACGGTTTGACTCGTATTGCCTGAGTGCAGCAGGAAATTGCTCGTTAAATGTTTCAGCTCGCAGGTATACATGGCTGAGTTACATCAAGAGACTATAGAGTAATTCTAAGAAACAGTTTTACGTTTGCTTGGGCATTTATGCGAAAAGGTGAATGTAGATTAGAAAGCACAATGATTCTAGTTTACCCTTATGAGTGCAACATGTTTTGAATGGATCTTGCACAGTTGACCAGATTGTGCTAATATAGCCTTGTAATAACAACAACTTTGCAATTTAGTTGTAGTAATAAAAAATTTGATACTAATGTAAAAAAAAAATCAAGAACAGCAGTCAAATGTATTTTAAGGCTTGTATCTAGGTAGTACTCTGTCTGCGTGGAGGGGTCTTTTATTAGTGTCAGAGTAAAGACCTAAATTTGGGATCCATCTGTTTTCTTATGACTCCATCTAGATTGGATGGCTACTCATTGTTTCAATGTTTCTTGGATGATGCAATGCAGTGGTGCATGAATCTGAGTGCTACGTTTCTTCTTGAGTAGGTAAAGCTTGGCGTGTATAATTCCTCTGCAATGCAAACATAAACAAACGTTCGCTTTAGTTGATTTAATGTTTTATTGTTTATTGTGTTTATTTACTCGTTGCTTGTGAATTTGATCTTGGAAGCGCTGCATGCCAAGAGGTTGAACAAGTCAGTTCATGATGTAAATTATATCAGTTCACTTGCTTCTAATAAAGACTCCAATTAGGCTGTCTGCACATTTCTTTATTAGTGACCTGTGGCCAAGCCAAATACCTTTGTGTGACCATTTGTTGCGCCTTGATTGATAGCTTTAGTGTGTTGCTAATTATTTGAGCACATTAAGGAAAACTGCTGTTCCAGCAGGCCCCAGCTAGAGGTCAGTGCCTAAATTTAAGGCTATCAGCTTTTGCCCCTATCACTCCATCTTGATATATGAGTGCAGGGGTCCAAATGAAACACCATCTAACCTCTTTAAGGACCCTTGCTACACAGCATGCCCTTTGGACTCAAATCTCCTTGAGATTGAGACAATAAGAGCACTATGCTTCATGCTGTAATTACTGTGTATACAGACATCTGGATTTGGATTCTCTGTTTGCAATTAGCAATTAGCAAACAGAGAAGGGCCTCCTTATTGCAAGTTGTGTACAGAGTTTGTGCGAGGACAGGTAGAGTAGCTCTTCCACTTATTCTGTTGCTCACTAAATCCCCCCTTCCACTGGTAACAGATGCAGTATCACCACTGGACTGTCACAGATGTGCAAATAACAAACAAAATTAAAAACAAGGGTGCTGAGTGGAAAAAGTGTTTGATCCTGCAGTAAACCCTCTTTTATCCTCAATATGGCGGTGTTTGGTTTCAAGCAGATTGAGGAATTAAAAGCATTACTTTTCTTCAGACTTTTACTATTAATGTTCTTGTTTAGAAATGAACTTGGATCCAAAAAGCTCTTTGCGTAAGCATCAACATGTCCAGTGGCTGTTCCTGGAAGTTCAGACTGTAGTCAAACAGAGCAAACTTTATTCTTAAACTTTCAGAGGGCCACAAAGCATTATAAACCCTATTACAAATATTTATACCTTTATTGATAGTTTACTTGTACAAGATGTACATTCTTTTTTTTTTTCTTTTTTGGGGAGGGGGGGTGGAGGTGGGAGAACAACGAAATATATGAAATCAACGGAGAGTCATGTTTGGGCATGCTTGAGTATGAAATGTCAACTATGATGAGATACAACGAATTTCATGGAGCGTCAAAAAATTTCAACTCATAGTTTTATGATTTTATCCACCATCCCTGAAATGTTTGTAAACTCAGACACGCTACATTTTAGTCAGACAAATGTTCTGCAATCACGTTTGTTCCAAACTGTTGCAAATGTAAAGCATTTCAAAGGTATATAAAAATAAATGCAAAGCAATGTAACACTTGTAACAATTGAAACAATTGTAACACTTGAAACAATTCAAACATTTATAAATTTTCTGATAAAACAATAAATAAAAAGCACCTACAACCTCAGTTAGAAAGAAATGGAAACATTCCAAAAAATCCTTCATGATAGTGAAAGACAAAAATGTCCTACAAAGTAAAATTAGCTGTTAGAGGTAGACCTAACTAGGATCTACTAGTTCAAAGGCAATTGATATCGAAACTGACAGCATTCTGTTACTAACAAACCGGCACACAATGCCACTCTTTGTTCTTGTAGTTTAAATATTTTATCTATTTAACTGTATTTGTATTTAATTTCTTATGCTGACAGAAACTTTTGAGTAGTATTTACGTTTAAGCGGAGAAGAAAATGATACATTTGTTCATAAGTCTGTTTAAAAAGAATTTAAATACTGTAAATGATTCTGAAGCTTTAAATTCATTCCCGAAGTTGTAGTGTGTGTTATTTTGAAGGGGTAGTCTTTGGTGGACAGTCAAAAGTATGTATTAAACCAGCCCCTAAAACAACTGATGTCTATTTGTACAAAACCAAATAAATTTGCCTTGTCTACCTCCATGTAATGTCGATGACTCTTAAAATGTACATATACAGAACTATGTTTAATCACCATCACGCACAGGTGGTTATGGCATACAGGTGTAAATGGGTTAGAAACATATCATTTACACGGCCTAAAACAAATGTGTCTGTGGAAAATAACTTGGAACACATTAATATCAGTGTCAAAAAACAACTAAAAATTGTTGTTTATTGATTAGCAAACATCAACTGCTATTTTTTCTCATATTTACAGTATTGCACTTAACTGCACATAATTGCATTTCAGTTAAACTGATGTTTCCTTAATACGTTAAATTACAAAATTGCAGTTACCCTTTTTCCCTTTGAAAAAAATGTCATTTTAATGTATTTGATGACATGAAACCCCAGTTAGTCAACATCTCACCCCCCTATATCGAAGTAGTATTTTCTTGCAATAAGGATTGTAAACACCTTGATACAAGACCTGAAGTGCAAAAGCTAATTTCACTTCTATTCCCAGGACACGTCACAAAAGAAAAGAGAGAGCAGAAAATATGAAAACAAAAGCTAAAGTCCTTCAGACTCATGCTTGGAAGAGATAACCGCTTCCTCCCAAAAAAAAAACCAGGAAAATGAACACGAGATTTTTCGCTGAAAGCTGAAGAACGTACCCTTGGTATCTCTGCTGCTTCCGGTTCTGTCCACGATGGAATGGAAAACCAAGAGCTATATATTGATTCTATGAGCAGATTATAGCGGAAGGTTGTCATGGCAGTGATCAACATAGTCGGGTGAATGTCATTTAGTATGGAGGCCAGCCCCAGTAGATCTACTCTTCATTTGAAACCATGCACTTGGCCGCAACACAGACACAGTGGTCGAAGGCAAAAAAATTTTTTTAAAAATGGCCGTTTTCTCTTTGTGAGGTTGAGAATCCAAACTTTCACACGTGTCCATAAACCACACTCTGAGAGAACTGCTCAACCCCTAGCCTCCCTCAGTCAATCTGAGTCTGCCTCCCGCTGCATTGCTCATTTCCCTAAGAGTCTCCGTTCCTAAACTGCTGGCTTTCAGACAGACATCCAGACATTTTTGTACGGTCCCGGGGCTGTGATCTGAGACTGGAAAGGGCTGAGCCAGTGGCCTCCAAGCAGTCCTGCCTGTTGGGTGAAAAGTAAAAGGTGATTTCATTGGTATTTAATTACCTTTCTCTACAAGTGGTTTGTTTTGGCAGCTGGTTTTTTGTGACAGTTTTTCACATGTTCTCCTCGCCCCCACCCTGCCCGCCCCCGCATGCCCCCCGCCCCCGCCCCCCGGTCTCTCTCGCCTTCACTCTTCTCAGTACATTTTCCTCTCTCTTTAGTTTTGTTTTGTTTTTAACTGTGAGTGTCTTGGCCTTTTCACAGGCGCAGTCTTGTGTAAGAAGCAATTATCAGTTCAGAGCGGCAGAGAAGCTCATGGGGGTCAGAGTCCCAGCGCCTCCGTGTGTTTTCTTGCCTTGAGACGCAGGTCGGCGATGCTGGAGTTCTTGCTGTTGCTCTTGGCAGCCGCTGCCACGGCAGCGGCCGCCGACGCCGAGTCTGCCAGCGAGGCGATCGGGAGTCCAAAGGGTGGGGGGGGGAACATCAGGTAGGGGGCGTGCGCCGCCAGGTGCGGGTGCAGGTGAGGGTGTGAGTGGGCCACCCCCTCCAACTGGAGCTGGGCTTGAACCTACGGGCCAACAGGAAAACAAACGTGGCGTTAGTGCGTGGCCTGCAGCTCGGCCCGGGGGGAATCCCTGGATCTGCGAACAGGACTGGACACTCCGCGCTTTTCCCTGCACCTCGCCAAAGGCTGCCCCTCCACTGTTGGCTCACACTGTGCAATCTTTTTTCATCTAAACTATTCTTTTTTTTTTACAGAGTTCAATTATGCGGTGTTCAGAAAATGTAATAGTCAAAAAAAAAAAAACCTCATCTGTTAGAAATCTAAGTACATTAGTCCAATCCACATACAAACTCTCCATCCAACACATGAAAACCTGCAACATCTTGTAATCCTAATTATGTATTCAATTGCATAAATAAACAATTTTGCACGCAAAAATATGCTCACATATGCAGCTATAAATATTTATTCAGATGTATTCCCGAGCAAAAGGGAAAGAGGTCTAACCAGCCAGAATAAAATATCGAGTTGCACATTCTCAGCAATTATTTTACTAAGCTGAGGTGAAAATTTTACATCAACCCCAACTTAATAAAAAATTGCATCTTTTTTTCCCCTTTTCTCTCATGTATCTCATTTTGCAAGAGCGTCATAAAAAGTTTAGAGTCTTCTGTTTTGTCATCCAACTAAAACACAACATGTGTCAAGCTGTATAAAGTTTTTGGACTACGGGAAAATGGTTTGGACCGTCCTGTTCTTTCTGTGTGTCACATACTGCCCCAGCATGGAGCACTGAAATTCACACATGGCCTTTGAAAAGTGAATCTGTAATTTTAAGTATTTTGGGGAAAAATAACCTTCAAGGGACATGTGATCAAAATATGCCTCAGCACGAAACTCGATATACTCCTATTCAGAATTTCCTAACGCCAACTCTTCTACTAAAACTCTAATTGACGTTTTAAAATAACTGGCGGCCTATTGCACCCTAGTCTACTGAACTATGTAGCCTGGGCAACAGGTGGTGGAGGTATGAAGGAAAGACACAAGGGCCTGTTTTCGCCTTGACGTTGTGGCGTTCAGTATGCAGTCCTCACGCCTCGGTCCTGCCAATGCCGCTCAATGCCAATATCCATCAGTGCTGTTTCTCTCTTTCATAATCTCTTTTATCTGCCTGCGCCTAGTCGTGCTGTTAGCTTAATTAGGACTGCTTTTTCTCGGGGATGATGCAGACAGTTCTTCACTCCGGCTTCTAAAACAGACACCAGATCAAATGTCTCTCGGTCTCTCTAATCTCGCTCGCCTCTCATCGAGACCAAGAGGTGAAAAGTATGCTTGGGTTCGGCACCCCCCCTCTGCCCCCCTCCTCTGCGTCGTCCTTACAGGCCACCCCATTGAACGCAACCTCCACAAACCTGTTTATTTACCAAGCCTGTGTTTTCCTCTGAGATTTGAAGTTCGGACATATATCGAGCGATAATTATCTCTGGTCAAAAAAACAAAAAAAAAACTGACAGAACCCTAACGCGATTATTAAACGTTGGCATAATTCAGAAAGGTTTTTGCCTAGAAAGTAGTAATCTTACCTGTTGAAATGGCATTCTTAAAGCACCCATGTTGACGTAGGGAGCGACTCTGCATGCATCCAAGTGACTGGCCGAGCCCAAAATGACACCTAAAAGTGTAGAAGAAAAATCAATAGCAGGCCATGTGCAGCCTAAACGTCCGTGGGCGACGGGTGTTGATACAGGCTACGAGCGACCCGTCCGCATTTACACGAAGTCATTAGACGCTAGGTTTCGCCTAATGTGCGAAGGAGTTAAGTCATCAAACACCTTTTTTACTGTCCACGTAGCTAACACCAACAGTTGTGGCAACTAATCGGTCAGCACCACAAGGGTTTCACTTTTATTTGGTTCGTTTTACCTTTGTGCATCTGGTTTTCTTGTTTTCGGCATTTCGCTCTTCTATTCTGAAACCATACCTGAAACACAAATGACAAGGAATTGTGTATCTTGCGAGATCAGACTGTACCCTGTTCACACCAGATAATATTCAGCTGTGAAGCCATAATTTGGAGCCGAATTAGTGCCTTTGTATTGTGAAGGTACTACATAATTAGACAAATATTATCTTGAAACAGTATGAACAACCGTTTCTTTAGGTAGCAAAAGGGAGTCAGACATCTCAGGAAAAAAAACCAATTAAACTAGCCAGTTAGCACAGAGATTTCCCGTTATGTTAAGCATTTGTAAAAGTAAGGTACCCTAACAGTAGCCTAAACCATTTTTCCACTGTAGACCTGTTGTTTATCAGTCGTCTTTACCACGTTACCCCTAGTTCAATCACAAAACAAGCAGAACATTGCCTGAGAAAAAAATAGCAAAATTACTAGATGCTGCTACGTTCATGAAATCAGTTTTTGTACAGTTTTTCTTATCAAAGGAACCGAACAGTTAGTTAATGAAAACCGTATATCAATCGAGGCATTAGCTTTAGCTTGTCATTGGGTTTAGCGTTTGTCTGTTTTGTTTAATGATTGTGTTCTTCAGTGGCAAAATTACTGAACTGGAGGAGCACAAAGGGCATTGCTTATAAGACGACTCATGTTATAATAAGACGACTCTAGCTGTAATAAGGCGGCTCTAGCTGTAATAGGACGACTCTAGCTGTAATAGGACGACACTATCTGCAATAAGACGACTCTATCTGTAACAGCTACAGCTGCGCGAATTTCATCAAAACATTCAGCAGGCCTTCGTTGTGCTTAGAGAGACGTGCTCTCAGGTAACGTCCATGTGTACGCGTGAATCACGAATGAACGAATAGCAATTTCGACAAAAGCTACACCGTGTCAACGTGTAGTGGCCTGGCGTAAGGATGACACGCATTAACTATTTTAAACGTGCAAAATGGTCAAGCCATGACTCATTGCGAGATATAATTATTATGTGGTAAATAATTTATTGTTATTAGCAATAGTAATACTAGTGGATGTGCTGTTTGCACGGGCTGTAATCTGTTATTTGCTTATTATTATTATTATTATTATTATTATTATTATTATTTTTATCTTTGGCCTATTGTTGTTATTGTTGATGCAGCTGCGACCGCTCTTAACGTTATAGTGCCTGCTGCTGGCTTTTTTAAAACAGGCTGTTTTACGTGCTACTTCAAATAAATCAAACATTTTTCAGTTCAGGATCGATTGTAATTATCCATCAGTCCGCTAAGCGAAGTGAGCTACACTGGTTAAGACAGTTGTTTCTTCATTAAGGATCACTCAATGATGCATTTCACAAATACCCTAATCTGATTTCCTTTTGATTTTTATTAGAGACAGTGAATAATGACATTTAATTTAGCTCTGCACCAGAAACCGAAAGATATTAGTCGTAATTGAATTACTGCCTTCTCTTCACCAAGGTCTCATAACTTTCAATTAGATTCTTGACAGCTGGTCGGTGTGGGGTTTCTGTACAACACTTCAGTTACAGGTTAATATCAGCTATCACACCCCATGTCTTACAATTTCAACACCAGAGTTTAAGATGAAATCAATTTCGTGCATTTTACTTGGTTAGACTGCATGAGATATTGCGTGCCTGCTGTCTGCATTTTAGTGCAGCCGCAGTCTTTTGCCAAAATATGTAAAGAACGCGTTTCTAAACGTAATCCATTTTTTTTCCCCTGAATGCCAATGTATAGTGCTTATAGACCGACCAGTACCAGTATATCTAATTTGATTTCGTCAAAGCCTCAGAAACGACATTTTAATATATTGTGCTTGCAAGCTGTCATAGTGGCGACCGACGTTAGTTATTTTTCCCGCTAAATTGTAGAACATGAGGTATGGCACAGCAGGAGTTACGACCCAATTGAATTATTTCTAATACATTTTTATGGGAACAGTATATCAAGCCAATGGCAGATATTACAAAGATAACGTTGGAGAAAATGAGGTGAGTGACATAAGAAGGTGTCCCCTGCAGCAGCAGTTCAACCTCTTCATTAATTTTAATGATGTGGTTAGATCTTTTCGCAGCACATAAGCAAGCTTTCCTCTGAATGTAGCTGCTGGTGAATCTAAACGGGCTATTTCAGATCTGCGTTCACTACTACAACGCAGTCTCATATAAAATGGTAAAGAAATTTGTTTTTTTCTTTCTGGTTTTGTACAGGTATGGGCCAGATAGTTTCAAATGTTCATTTATAATTCTGAACATGACAAACAAAGAATTTACTACTAATCTGCTAAACTGCCGAAATAATAAAATTGGTTGATACTTATGTGCATGTAGATGTACTCTAAAACCAAACTGAACCCACAGATATTTTTTTTCTTCAGAATTTGCAGAATAACACTGTGTAAAACTGTTTACACAAAACAGCCATTACTGGGCCTGTCATTAACGATGTTATTACTAGTGTTATTACTAGTGTTATTACTAGTGTTGATCTGAGATGAACAATAGTAGGATCAACAACGACATCATCATCATCATCATCATCATCAACAACAACAACACAAAAACAACAAAAACAACAATAATAATAATAATAATAATAACAACAATAGCTTATCCGTGGGTTATTATTATTATTATTATTATTATTATTATTATTATTATTATTATTATTATTGGTAGTAGTAGTAATATTAGAAGTAGTAGTAGTTGTACTAATAGTAAAATATTGGCTGCATTTTAAGTAACATTTTTCATTGCCTAAACCATAAACATTTTATAGCTGTACTTTTCACAGAACCAAATATGAGCCAGTTTGAAGAATGTATTTAAATTATTTGAGAGTAATATGTAAGTAGCAGAGGTGCATGTAAATTAATGAGGGCACAGAAGCATTCACTCTCATTCTTGCGTTAAGGGCATAAAATCCCAAAAGCAATGTCGTGATTATATCGCTTTAAAATAAAACAATCCACAACGATGCTTGTTTGACCTCCTGCGTAAAAAGCGTATGAGAAACCACGTCCAGTATGTACTAGTCTGAGAGAAAACTTGTGATATTTTCACTAGCATGTCCATCGATGTATTTGGTGCTTGACAAAAAAATATCCCGGGTTAAATAAATTAAATTTCCATTGTGCCTCTTGATTGTCTGTGATGAAATGTCCATCTGAAAGTATAGAATTATACCCCACCAAAGACAAAGCAATTAAAAGACAAGCGGAACTGTGAGCCTACCTGCACGCGGGCCTCCGACAGCCCGAGCCTCTGACTCAGCTCTTCTCGCATGAAGGCGTCGGGGTAGTGCGTCTCATCAAACAACCTCTCCAGCTCGTTCAGCTGCTCCAAGGTAAAATTTGTCCTGCTCCGTCTCTGCTTCAGTTTACCCTGTGCGTCCTCGTCCTCGGATTTCACGTCGTCCTTCTTCTCTTTGCATTCATAAATCCCTACAAACAAAACCAAACCAATTTACTACACGTTTCCCGCACATGAATTTCCCGCGCGTGATGCTAAAACAGGTTCGCCTGTGCTAAAACAGGTTTTTCCCGTGATTAGCTTAGGCTATGACACAAGAACATTTATTACATTCAGTACATTCAGAAAGTTCATTCATACCTTTCGACCCTTTGACAGTAAGCCAAACAAAAATTTTCCATAGGCACTTCACTTTTAAATTTACACTGGTTACACACAAACAATTCCCTCTATCTATCTATCTATCTATCTATCTATCTATCTATCTATCTATCTATCTATCTATCTATATACATAAATGTGTGTGTGTGTGTGTGTGTGTGTGTGTGCGTGCGTGTGTGTGTGTTAAAAAAATAAAAAGTTAGGCCCGTATTAAGTTCTGCTGTAACAGTTGTAGTAATTTCGTCATGTAGCATAAAGCCAAATACAAAATGTTGTAGGAATAACAGAGCTGGATCTGGACTTAGAACATTGCGTTTGTTTGCACTGGAAAAACAACGAAAAGGTCTTTTTTTTAAATTATGATCAGCTCGTGCTCAAGCGCAAAGTTATGCCCGAGTTTTTTTTTTTCCCTTAAATGACTGGTTCGTATGTAGTTGCCCATTATTCACATGTATTAATATACTAATTGGTATAGTGGTGTAGAAGCATAAATATCACATAAACAAATACACACAAACACTTATTATTATTATTATTATTATTATTATTATTATTATGATGATGATTATTATTGTTGGTGTTGGTGTTGTTGTTGTTGTTGTTATTAGTAGCAGTATTATAAGCCATTATAATCATTTAGTGCATGTTATGGTGATGTGTATTATATTTATAAGGACTGAGTTAGTTTTTACAACATCATTTACGTTTCTCCTGTCGCGAGTGCTCGTCATCTATTTTGTTAGTCACAAGAGAAAACAAACCAGAGGAAAATAAAACGCGCAACTGCTTCCTCCGCTTTGAAATTAAACTCGTGCGATTGTTGATAAATCACTATTGTTGCATCAACTGCATGATTTCATAATTGCGGAATGTTTTATAGAGGACTGGAACAAACTATTTATTTATTGTGGTATTTGTGCTAAAGAGTTTGTTGTGTTACTAATGATAGGATTGAGGCCTGTTAATAGGCTGTTGGATTTTCATACACAAATATAAGGATAAAAGGTGATCCAACAATAGTAAATACATGATACACAGGGTTTATAGAGTTGACTGCAGTGAAACCACAGTCTTAATACACAACGTCTACGACACACTTGTACAAGTATTTTTATTGCATTAGATTAGATCGGCAAAAATTATTCCACGCGCATGTTCGCATGCCAGGACATTAAACACACTGCCTCCACAAAGAATTTTCTACGCATTGACCCTATTTTAAATATATGTATCCTCGATTTCGTGGTTTATTGTGATTTCTATACATTTAACATCCATAAGCGATGTTTTACTGCCACCAGGATGCTTCACGCCTCTAATTTTAAATCCGTTACAGAAAGCTACAGCGATACTTGTCGTAAATTTCACTTACCATCGGTAGCCCTTGCCACGTTAAACTCCTTCAATTTCTCCTTCTCAAGCTCTACGTGGTCCTTGAATAGATGTACCGGACAATGGTTATTCGTTTCGGTAATGTCCTGAAGGTTTGTTTCCGAGTTTCCGAGCTCCCTGGCTCGCGCTAAGCCACTCTCCAAAACTTCCCTGTACGTGATACTCTCTTTGCTGCTCTCCTTGGTTTTCTGATCGAAAGATTTCGACACGAATGCCGTAAGTTCTTCCATGGTTGGAGAGTGGTCCTGATTACAGAAATCCACTTTAAATTACCTAACGCGATGCTCTGTCTGCTCAGTAGTGAACGCGGCGATACTAGGGGTGTAGAAGGTTAGATCTCTCCCGCTGTTATGTCTGTGTTTTTGAGATCACACTATTTATACACGGCTACCTCAGCCCAGCCCCCATCTCCATGTCTTGAGCAATTACAGGCGGCTCTGGCGTCTGAATTCAACTTTCAGCAGCTTTTCTTGAAATCAATGCTACACTGGAGCCCGTTAATATAATTACAGTTCATTAAGATGCTTACAACGCTGTATGGCAAGCTGAACGGAGAACGCGTGTTTAATTCCTTCTGTGATAATTTCATTAATGCAGTTACGTGATATGAATAGTACCATGACAAAAAACGATTTTCTTGACCTCCCGTTGTATTGGTGCTATTATGAATAGTTTTCGAAAAATCATTTCTGCTGTCTATTAAAAGGAACTAAAAAAACATTTAGAGTACCCTCATCCATCCTCGTGGAAACCGTCTTAGATCGTTATTTATCTCAGAATTGGCTTTACCCATATTTTTCAAAACCAATAGTTGTTTTGAATGGTTTACTTTGTTTAAATGAACCCAAAGATTACAAGAAAGAGTTGGTAAAGATGAATACATGAATCATTTATACATTACAAACACTGTCATGGTTTCTACAGTTACAATCGGCATAGTTCATTTTATGTAGTCTTCCTGAACATTTTTATTTTTCCCCTTGGAGTTAAATAACAGGTCTAGTATGCGTGTTCTAACACCGCATCTGCTCATTGAAAGACCCACTGGACTTAAAATTAAAATCGTTTCTTGTTACATATATTTTCCTATAAATATATATTTTTTCAATTAGGAATTTAGTTTTGCTGTTTTGATTGTGTGTGTGTGTGTGTGTATCTGTGAGTATGCGTGCGCGTATACTAGTCTAGTACTGTACCACATTTTTCATAAATGAATAAGCTAATTTTACGTTTATAATGATATTAAATGTGTTATTCTATACGGTTCCTTTCAAATTTACATCTTATTTTATTTTCAGCATCACATAATTAATTGGTGGTATTTTTCAGAGGTATGTAAACTGTTTATGGCACGAGTGCTTTAGCAATTACAATGTTATACACGTACATAAAATTAATACTGGTGTAACATCAAACACTGAGGGCAGGTGTAAAAATGATTGTTTTAAAAATACATATGAGGTTATACATGCAACTCTGTCACATGCGCAGAAGAGAGATGAGCGAGAAATGAAAAACGCGGACTCGAAAGGGTTTACGTCCCCTGTGTACAGTCTGTGGAGTACAATGTGGTGAAGCCGTGCTTATAACCTCAGCGATGACGTGGTTGACTGGCTTTTATTTGTCTCAGACCGGTTTAAGGCACCATCTTCGGCACATTTGAAGATTTCAAACCTACTACAATTTTGCGCATTAATCACGGCCTGCTGAGATGTATGTCTTTTTAAGACTGATATGATAGGTAGTTGAGATAACTTTGATCGCCACAAATACACCCAGCTGACCTAAATATATATATCTGTAGTTCTTGTTCGAAGCTCCTGCGACGTATAAGGTCAGTTAGGTCAACGGATCATTGGCGCCAAGTGTACATCACTTTAGTAGGCCTGTAAACCTATTAAATGTACGTTATATGCAAAAACACTGGTGAAAAATTGTCTAGTAGTAATTGTGGCTAATTTTTAAAAACCTTTTTTAGATATTGTAAAGTAGGCAAATGTTTTAATAGAAAATTATGGTAGCTACTTGAAAGTCGATGTTACATATGTTTTGAAATGTATAACCCCATTAATGCAAAGAATCCACACGTGGTTCCCAATCAACAACAGCTTCGAAGATATCAAAATACCACCGCGAAAACCGAGAAGATATCAAAATACTACCGCGCAAACTGAGAAGTCGCTTCGATGCCACCTTTCACGGTTAAGTGTCGAAGCAGCCTGAGAGTTGCACGACTCGTATTTACAAGCCTTAAATATCGGCGAGCTGACCGAAATAGAGCTCGCGCTCTCCTCATCTCTCACGTGCACTCCAGACGCAGTTCTAGGTGTTGTCGCGCAGCGGATGCTTAGTGCTGGTGTCTGTTACCAAGTGTTTAATACCGCGCATTGCTTAGTAAGGTGTTTGTTTGAGATATAATCACAACAACAACAAAACAAAAACAAGAAAACAAACATTAGTGTAAAAAACGTAGGCATACTTTTTCAAAAACTTAAAATAGATGTTTTTTACATTAGTGTAGATGGTCTTGAGTAGCGTGCATCTCATGGCCTATTGCACTAAACAAACGAGGAGACAAAACATCAATGGTTAAACCGACGTCTATTTTATAATTCTGATGCTAGTTTTGTCCCCTTGTTTCCTGGTATGACCTTTTAGGGGTAAATTGCGCACACAATTAAATCACAATTAAGTTCTAAAAGGTTTTAGTGGAAGTGACCGAATTAAGGGCAGACAGGTTGATGGATTGCAGTCCATATTTGGTCTGGAAATAAATAAATAAGGCTTCAGGTAAAATGTCGATAGCAATTTCAAATCTGAACCCATAGACGACGCGAACATGAAAATTTAACTCGTGTCTTTTTATATTCCTAAGGGTTTCGTTCAGAATAAAAGAAACTGTACAACCTTCCTGTCTTGGTGTGAGCCCGTAATGTCATACCAGCCCTTTCTTGCGTTCTCGTGAATTGTGGTCTCTTATATTCTCATTTTTCTTAAATAAATACATTTTTCTTTTTGAATATATCTTAAAATAATTACAAAAGTTTAAAAACACTTTTAGATATAGTTAACGTACACAAACGCATCAGTCTTAGAATGTGTTTCAGTCTATTCGTATGTGTTCCAGGTGGATGTGACGCGCAGGCTTTTTATTGGGTCGTTATGTTATTCCGATATAAAGTCAGATTCATATTTTCTTTGAATCAGATATAGTGAATTATCCAACCTCTTGGCTCTCTTTCACGGCAGTATGCTATCCAGCGAAGTCCTCATGTCGTTTCCAATACCAAAAAGTCCTGAGAGAGAGAGAGCAGGTGGAACACTGGCACTTTAAGAAATAATCAGTTTAAATTATGTGCGTTCTCTTAATCTGTTGGCAGATATAGCACACAAGGTCCCGGTTCCGGTCATGCAAAATGTAAGCCTCATTATGTCTTAGTAACCAGTTAAGATAAAGCTCTCTTATCTTTGATTGGCTTTTGGCACGTTATTAGCAAATACACTGCTTTATTAAGTTCGATGCCATTTGCAGTCTGGTTGGAGTGTATTAAAAGCTGTACTATAACCGTGTTTGTGGAAAGTACATATTGGCAGCGGGCCATTTAATCTTTCGGCTGGTGACGCGTTCCAGCTTTGGGTTCTTCTTGGCTGGATCACTGCGGCTGAACTTCAAGCGCATTCATTCTTCTATGATTTAGTCATCGTGTTATGGGGAAGGGGATAGTCACTTTTTTTCCCGATAGAAAAGAGATAACTCTAACTAATGCCCAAGCACTGTGCGAACTTTCTATGTCAAGTTATGTGTATAACATGAATGCTAATTCATAATATGTTTAATGGTTGCAATTTGGCTCGTTGTTTTACAAACGTTTTTGTCCCTGCTGATTAGTGCAGAGGCCGCAGAAAAGGACTTTTTGAATATTATTCATGGGTATGCGTACATTTAAGATAACGATCACTACTTGACTTCGGCAGCTTTCCATTAGAATGAACAGTTTTCAGGGGGGGGGGGGGGGGGGGGGGGGGGGGGGGGGGGGGGGGGGGGGGGGGGGGGGGGGGGGGGGGGGGGGGGG
>JAOXYF010000024.1:6282084-6287084 GCA_028565775.1 Sternarchorhynchus goeldii
AGGGAAGGTGAAGGTTCTGTCTTTTCACACACACATGAACTGGACTAAGACTCATAAGTTAGCAGTAAAGACTGACATAAAACTAAGCTTTTTTGCGCACTTCTAAATCACAATTTTGCTAGGGCACTTATTCGTTTGTTTATTCAAACAGATATTATAGAAATCTAAATCTGTTCATTATCTCAGGCGTGTCAAAATTACCAGAAGTACAAGAATACAGAGAGAGGAGGGGTTAGAGAGCAAGAGAGGGTTAGAGAGAGAAAGAGAGCAGGAGACCCCTAGAGGATGTGTTTGTTTTTTAATGTTTCTTCTTTGCTGCGATCTGCCCACAGGCTGAAGGCTCCCAACTCAAAAGAGCCATGAAATTGACTTTCTACCCTAAAATGTTGAGGCGATTTGCTGCGAAAACACAATATTCTACCGACTATTCCTCAAAACCTCTTGATCTCACCTCTCTTTCGTTCTGACTCTTCCTCCCACTAGGGAGCTTGTGTGATAGTGAGGCTAGCCTGCTCCCATCCGCGATCCACACCATTCATTCATGGCTAATAGTGGTGGTACTTGTTGGTCATGCGAACAGCTTTTGATGTGTAGTCAGTTCGACCGTTCCACATGTGATCTGCCTCCAAACGGTCATCTGTGTCAGTTTTGCTGGGAATTGCTGACTATCAACCTAAAGGTTCACTGCATTTCAAGAAAGTGTCATATTTAAACCACAGACCAACAACAGTACCAGGAATTCGAGGGAACAGAAAAGACATATCAGTGTTACTTCCCATGATTCTTTCACACCGATGCAATTTTTTTCTTCCATGCAAATTCTTTCATCTCATTTTCCTACACAAACATCTGACATGTTGATGATTATTTAAGAAATAATATTAATATAATAAAGTTAATTAATGACATTTCACATAAATTCCACAAAGACATTCCACAAGAACAGCACTAAGTATAAGTATATACTAATGGGTTATATAGAATGATTGGATACATTGCATAATGTTCAAGAAAGACAAAGCCTACTCTCTTGTTTTGAAATAAAACAGAGAATACAGTCTGTTTCCAGACGTGTCAGATGATGTAACATTACTTTGACAGAATTGGTGACTCCAAACCATCAGTAGTCATACTCTTTCTTGAAAAAACATGTAAGGGTTCAAAATGTTTTTTTTTTTCCGTTTGCATAAAAGTGAGAGACTGTCAAGACAAATGTGAAAAGTTGATTTTAGCATGGAATTCCTCTTTAAAACCCTTGTCACCTTCACAGTGATGTCACAGTTTCGGCTCTAGCATTTTACGAGCACTCTTTGGTCTGGCTGCTCCGAGCACATTTTGCAGGGGGGAATCTGTACAACTGAGATATCTAGTGTGATCAAATATGACTCACATAGCAACAACAATGTTTTATCCATCACAGGTCACAGGCCTGTGTAGCCTGTGAGATGAAACGTGACAAGGGAATTTCAGTAAGAGGATCTTTCCTGATGATATCAGAGTTAATAGCCCAGACCCCTGGGGAAATAATATGGCTCAGCACAATAAGCTTAAATCAATACCATAAGAAAGAGTTTATAAAAGATGCACAATGCAATGTTTTAGCTCCCCATTCGCAGATAAGTGTTGTACTTCTTTCTCCCTCAGAGGTGCTGGGCTACATGGGGGGTCTGGAAGGACATGCATGAATGTACTTGCGGGCTGAGGTCCAGGGGCCATTCTGCTGGGGCCCCGGTGTTGAGGGCAGGCCACACTCGGACCATGAACATGATCATAGGGACGTTTAACACCAGCTGAATCACGGAGTCATTTAGAAGATTCTTCAAATGTGTTCCCAATGTGGGATTTGAGGTTAGACCTATTTCTACCACCTTAAATGACAGCTGATCCTGAAGGGTAACCGTGATCCTGAACCCATGTGAATTCTCATAATTAGCATATTCAGTCTGGAGCCCACGAGCTCTTTTTAGACCATGGAGAAATTCACACATTTGGTTGTGTCATGTTGTCAATTGTTTATAAAGTTACCCCACCCCCCACACATTACCCCACCCTATCCTAGGCTGTCCTGTCTTACACAGAAGACTCCGTTATTGCATGTGTACATAATGTGATCAATAAAAGCTCATGATGGTTGCTTGGTGCAGTCAGTGCTCGAGGCTCAGCAGCTCATATCCTGCAGTGTTCATTGATCTGGCTGGGGTGGATGCGCTTCTCCCTTTTCTTGGCGGGTGATTTTAAAAAGGCCAAAGAGTTTTGTTTACTGTAAGTGAGTGGGCTAAGTGTTTGCAGCTCATGTCATTATTACCGGCTAAGGATGTTCTGTGTCACTTGAAGTTGGTGTCTCCATCTGATATGAAGACAAGATTTTGTGGAGCTCTCCAACACTTACTCAATCATGCAATTAAATGATTTTTTAATGTCACATTATTTTGTTGTTATTGTTGTTTCTGTTGGTCCAGTGTTAGAGATGTATGGCATGTCCATTTGTCGGGGGTGATTCATGACATAATTTTTAGAAGCCGAAGTCACTGATTGGCCGGCTCATTAAGATTAATTAGGGTGGGGTTGCACAGTGGTTCGCCTGATTAAGAACCACTGGACATGGCTAACAGTGCTGAGGTGAGGGTGAGTGGCTCATTTCTTGCTCTCTCTCTCTCTCTCTCTCTCTCTCTCTCTCTCTCTCTCTCTCTCTCCCCCAGGCGTGAGTGAGAGTCGAATGGTAGGAGGAGTGGAGTGTGTGTGTGTGTGGGGGGGGGGGGCTGCCATCTGTAGACGGGTCCCTGCACAGAGACACCAGTCACCCCCATCTGTCACGGTCCTCCCCTGTCCCCCAGGGTTTAGCCATTCAACCACGGCTGGAGCCAGCGGTGGACGTGGACGAGAACGAGGAGCAGCCTGGCTCAGAGACACTGACCCCTCAGCAAGGGGTCTAGAGACAAGCTGATGCTATATATGGACATCAGCCATGAACAAAACACTTATGCATTCATTTGCTGATAACTAGACATCAGAGGGTAGTAAAGTCTTTTACGATTCACCGTCAGTTGAGAAAAATTACGATACAGAGTTACTTATCCCTAAAATTCCAGAAAAACACCATTTTTTACTGTGTATATGAATGTGCACCCATGTAGCTTTGTGTCTGTGTGTGTCATTGACAAACTGTAACAATCAGAAAGCACATTGAGGCATTGTGTGTTGGCAAGTCCCATCCCTTTAAAAACCAAACGACTACTTCTCCAGCTACTAATCTCTGACTGCTGTCTGCCAGAAGACTCCCAATCAAGAGGACGAGTGTACATGTCGTTTCGGTGGTAGAAGGACACTATTCACTGTACCATCACATGACCTTTCGTTGCGCAATGCTTCTGTGCTTCTAAAACTGTGAGCATTTGGTGTGTCCCATGACACGAGGATTCACTTTTTGATCAAAGACATGAATTAATTTCTGTATTTCACATATCAGAAGCCTCAGCCTTAGTCAGAACGCTTTGATTTCAGAGTAAATACCGTTAGTGACAAAACAATTTTTCCACTTTATATTAATTAGATTGATATTCTATCCATGTATTTCTTCATTTATTTTTGACTAATAACTATATTTTCTAATTTGTACAGGACTGAATATCAGGCTTTATCCCGAAAATATATGAAAGAAGAGGAGGGTGTAGCAGAAAAAGAGAAACGATTCCATCTCAGTTTCTTTGACATATCTGAGGTGAGCATGGAGTTGAAGAAGATCTTTACGTGCTGTCGTATGGAATATAAAACGCAACAAACACACTGCATAAATCGTTTGAGCGGTACAGCTCTTCTGATGAGACCCAACACCTCCACCAGCACACACAGTGGCTTTCACAGAGCGTGTGATTGCGAAATATTGGCCACATTAGCAATGGTGCACACGGCCGCGTGGTGAAAATAAGCCCACAATATCGGCAATGGGGGGGGGGGGGGAAGAGAAAGTCAAGAACATGGCCTGAAGCTTTGGAGCCAAGCTCTATTCCAAAGTTGTTTTCCTGAAAATTAGGCAACTGACTAATAGTGTAAATGCTGTTAATTAGCGGCGTAGAATCGTGAGCAGGCTTTTTTGCCTCTAACTAATAAGAAATCAATTAGCTAATGAATTGGTCATTAAGTGAAAAGCTAATCTTAGTCTGGGTATTTTTAATGATTTTGCCTATGATCCTGTCTAATTGCCGTTGTCATACAGAGCTCTCAGCTTTCAGCATGACTAATGAAGCTTCATTAGATCATAACAGCTACTCTTGGAAGATTTAGAGGCAAACCTGCTTCCCAATTATTTTTAATTGCCAGACATTCGCACAAACAAGTGTTGCACCTTGCGGAACAGGAGAGGGGATCTGGCATCGTCAGTGTCTCCTTCATTACTTTATTTGAAGCGATTAGAAGCAAGTGCAGGGTCGCTTCTGGGCAGCTGGGGTTTTTTTTTTTTCCCTAATCTAAAGAGTCTCATCATTTCAGACCTGTGGGATATTGTGCTCTCCGTCGCTTTGATTTGCGCCCAGCGAGAATGTGCTCGTTTCTGCCTGCTTCATGGCTGGCTCACACACACACGCACACACACATAAGAGCACAGGCAGACACGCATGCATCCAAACGCACACAGACAATAACACACATACTCTCTACATGGGCTACCACTCTACGTGTCAACTGATAACAATAGAAACGTCCTGTGCCTCCCAGCTTACACTAATTAAGACAAGACCAAACAGTGTTGGGTTTTTATCTTTCCTGATCAAATGTGCCTAGTAAACCAGTGTTTTTAAATTTTCAGAGCCATCAGGTAATAAACCAGAGAAGCGCCCCTATCCAGTTTTTGAAGATTCATCTCTTACTACATATGTTTTCAGTGCGACCAATAAACTCTCTACGAATTCTATGTTTGAAAAGCATAAAATATGTTTGGTGGCAAAAAGAGCAGCAAGACGTACATCTGAGCATAATTAATTTCCCTTTTTTCTGGTGTCTTTTTT
>JAOXYF010000024.1:6289584-6297899 GCA_028565775.1 Sternarchorhynchus goeldii
CCTCACCCGCGGCGTCCTCTCCGCCTTTAGGGATTCGGATCACACAGCGATACGTGAATCCAAATGCCCTGTTTGTATGTAAGGATAGGAAAGAAACTGCAGAGGCCAGGAAGCTGTCGAGAGTTTTGCACTGTTGTGAGGAGCTTTACAACTGCAACCCTGAACCCCCCTCCCCCCCTCAGCCAAAAACCCCCAGTGTGCCATACCTTATGGTTTATTTATTGCCACTGGCTGACACTACAAGCAAAGCTCTCCTGAGCAGGAGACTGCTAAACCAGCCATGATGTTTTTACCACGAGGAAAGAGCAAATCTTTAAATACACACTGGGACATCACCACACTGTTAACAAGGACTAACGACAGGCTTCGGTGCCCTAAAAGCCAGCATGGGCAAGCAACGCTGCCCCTAGTGGGCAGGAGGCTGCATGAAGCCAAGCCACTTGTCTTTCTCACACACACAGACCCGTTCTAGCCACATGCTTTCATTCTCAGTATGAGCTGTGAAGATAATGAAGTAAAAGTTTACAAAACCCAGCTAACAAAAGAACTTCTTGACGATTAAATGTGAGTTTCATTGGTTCCGTTCCGAATGAAGAATATAGCAGGACTGTAAAAACAGACACTGTGTATTTCTGGAATTTGTGTTTATATTTCAAACTGCGCATTTATGCTCGCCAGTTTTTTGGAAAAGTTATTTATGACTTTTGTGATTAGTTGATTTCACGCTTTGCTGAATGATTGTTGCAAATGTAAATTCGCTCTAGTTTTTCACAGCACTGGCATGTGAAGTCTGTAAAAACAGTTTATTTAAAGACCCACTAACCCTCGCGTGAGCTGTGTTTCCATGAAAAGAACTGCAAGCAGCAAATTCAACTGTCACAAAGTGCAGATAAATACGTCACATCCCAGAGTGCATGTCACATCCGTGGACATAGTGTGGGGAAGAATGGCTGTTCTTCTGACTCCCTGCATTGACTTTAGCAGCGAAAGCAACACACAGTAGGAGACTGCAAGGACACGGTGGAGAGACATTTTACAAAAAGTGGTCGGCCGTAAGTTTGTTTGTTTGTTTCTTTCTTTCTCAAGTCACTAGTGTCATGTAACCCCCACCTGCCATGATGATGACAGTAGAAACAGCTGAGCTACCAGACATGTAACTTGATTCTATGCACAATTACACGTATTATCTATATATCTGTTGTCTACATATAAGCAGATGAGCTCCCATCATGAGTTATCACACTTCCCTTAACAACATATTTCCACCTTAAATTGGTATTTTTATGAATTTTGGTATTTTTTATGAAGTTTTTATTTTCATTTTAATCATGTGTTTTTGCTGTACAACATACTTTTGCACAAAAACACAGGTTATGATGGAAACATAACCTGAACAAATGCAAGTGTACCCTATTATTACCTCATGATGTAGACAAATATTAAAGTGAGTTTGACACCGTACCTGTTGCGGATGGCATCTGCTCTTAACGGATCCAGGTTTACAGTAACACAATCATGTTGATCCACTCAGTCCTAATACTGCATGCTTTCTGGTGGAGCAACACTAATGGAAGTCTACAGTACGACCAGATGGCTACGTCTATCGTGTCTTTCGGAAACAAAAGACATAAACGTAATGAAAGTCTTGCGAAAGATTCCACGACGCAGATCGCCTCCACTGCGCTGTGAGAAGAAGATATTTCCTCTAAAAACAGATTCACTTTTTTTTTGAGCGTTTACTGCCTGCACCAGTTCTTGATGTTTGTTTATGCCTGGTTGGCTACGGCTCAGACATTATGCCTCATTTGACCAGTTTTTCGCCACGTTTGTCTGGGATGAATGTGCAGTCGTGTCAAAACATTTGACAGTTTGAGCAACATTCATTGCAATTAAAAGCCAAATGGCATGCAATCTAAACAAGGTGGACCCTCAGCCGTTGATGTGGTTTTGAATAGGAGACAATTGCTGCAGCACAACTGAGTTTGTGCATCAGCGTTTGGGCCATTTCCATAAATGCTTACGGCTATGTAGCTATTACTATTTTTAAATGCACTTGGGCTAAATGCCCTGTCACATCATTTGCGTTTTCGCCAAATGCGGCTGCCTTTTTCCTAAAGGCCATATTCTAAAACAAATGGCCATTATCATGAAGTCTGCCTCAATGAGTGAAACTTTGAGTCCTCGGTTGAGATCATTGACAGCTTGATGTGGTGAAGGTCAATTGAAATAACAGGTTTGGGCTTTATTATGAATGTAGCGCTTGTGTTTCACTTTGCAAGTGGGAGCTGGGAACATTGTGTCTGAGGGAAGGCAGGTAACCACCATCCGCACACGCTAATGAGAAGGTTATGCTGAGCCACACGTGGCCAGAACCTGTGATTAAGATTAACCTTGCCTGAATATTTTTAACCAGCTATGTAGCGCATGTGGATCACCAGGAGTCTATGTGCTGACATCAGTATTAAGCCATTATTACATCATAATGGGATATATGTTACTTGGTACCATAAATATGGCAGTATGACTAAATTATAGAATATGAGTAAATGACTATGATGAAATTTAGAGGCCCAGTGCTTAAACCACTCTCAAAGATATTTAGCAAATATCTCAACTGTCTCATACCAATTAAAGTAAAGCTAAAATACAATATTTAATGTTCTAGACTTCTCCAAACTGCAATAAGCACCTACTTCTGGCTGTGCATAGTTCTTGTCACATGGTCTCGTTTTTTTTTTTCTTTCTAAAAATCTTTTTTTTTTTTTTTTACTAAAATCAGGTCCTTTCCTTCTTTCTGTTGTGAAAGCTAAAGGTCTAAAGTTTAATATGTTGCCCATTAAGCCCTGAACAGTCCTGAACAGTTACTGTCTCCATCCATCCCACACAAACACACATACAAACACAGACACTCTCACATACACACAGTGAACAGGTGTGTCCCACCCCCACCCCACCACCTCCCGACCCCCACCGCAAACACGTAAACACAGCGTTAAATATTCTGTACTGTAATCCAGTGTGTCACACATCCTCTACCTTTACAAAGGTTACACGCATTAACGTCAGTCAAGGGGAGCCCCAGAAGCAGGGCCCCCTCGTAGCCAACCCGGTTCTTAAAGGCGCAGAGCTGCCGCACGTCACAGCCAGTATGAAGATACAAACACGATGGCAAAGCACATCAATCCGCCCGTGCCTCCCGCCACTTTGATCTAATTCCGCTCGTTGCTGTCTGATGCATGGAGCTGTCAGATTAAGGGCTGTTCCAGAACCTGCCACAGCTCTTCAGCATGACAGCCCGTGTGATGGATTACAGACAAAAAAAAAAGGGTTATCACCTCCACCGCCAACATTTCTATCCTCTCAGAGGTGCTCAGGGAGGAGGACGCCTCATGCTCCCCCACTGACAGAGAGGAAGAGTGGGAGAAGCAAACAGGGGGAGCTCTCTGCTCCAGAACCCCCCCTCTTCTTCTGTGGTTCTGGGGGAGCAACAAGACCTAGACCAGAACCCTAGACCTGGATTTCTGCTCACCTGTGCAGCCTCGCTCTCTAATGAGGGACAGGTGATAGGCTGCTACTTGGACACCTCTCAGTACCTCTCAGTCGTTCCTGAGGAGATCTCTCGTGTGTGGTGACTATCTCTGATAGCACACTAGGACCACAAGATCAGCCATAAAGTGGTAACTTACCGCCTCAGGAACCACTGGAGATCCAAACACGTCAACATCAAACACATTTAGAACAGTAGCAAAAATTCCAAATAAAGCTCACAGTAATAATAAATGTTGGTGGTTTGCTTTACCTGCCATTCGCTAGTCTCTGGAAGCAGCTTTGTGGCTTTCTTCTAGGAGAGAAAACCGTTCTTTCAATCACAGTTGAAGAGGACCAAGCAGGGAGAGCATTATTCCATAGTGTTCAGCAGCTGTCAGAGAGAGTGTCGGGTTTTGAAATGCTCCCAGTGCATCCAAACAAGGGAGATAATGAGAGTGTTTGATGTGACACGATCACTAAGAGGCTTTAACAAAAGCGGTCGACTGCACTGAGCCGCCACATCACAGGTCAGTTTACAGCGACACACTTTCTCCCCCAAAAACACCACATGAGTAGATCTTTCCATCGAAGCTCCTGGTGGTTTATATCACTCAGGTTTAATTCACTTACAGTTGATATGATAGCTCTGCATACACCAGCCCAGGCTTCTGAAAGTATGGGTGAAAATACTCTTAGAAATTTTGTTCTGCTCTTTTTATGACATCATTACAGATCTGTGGAGCAGTCTAACCTGGAGCAAAGAGTGTGAATCTATGTGTGTGTGTATGTGTGTGTGTAAGAGAGTGAGAGCATGTATGTACCTTACAGGCCATAAGCTTGAAAACAGCACTAACAAGGAACACCCCTAGTAGTGAGTGACAGTTGTGAACTACCAATGAACTGTGCTTAAATGATGGAGAGATCAGAGCAAAACACGCCAGGCACTGCCACTACACAAAATGACACAACAGACAAAGTGCAGTGTGAATTTATATCTGCATTTCTCTCTCTGTCTCTCTCTTTCTCACAAACACACACAATTTCATAGCAAATTCATTTATACATCTTAGGTGTTTATACTTTGTTCCTTTTATCCTGTTTAAATGGTTTTAGATCATTGTATTCATTTATAGACCTAACTTCATCGAAAGAACGTAAATCACAGTACAAACATTTCTACAGTTCTAAGAGCCCGACATCTCAGGGACTTCTTCATGTATTAAGAGATCAGACCTTTGAAAGCTGGCAATGTTGTATTTCATAATCATCATGAAGCCAAGGGGAACAGTCCCCCTCCCGACTCCCACCCACTCCCCAGGATGGGACTCCATGACGATCTCACCCTCCTCTTTCCTCCTGGTTGGCTGTATAGGCTTCACTGATCAGCACTGATGGGATCTGGCATCTCTCCTGGGAACCAGACCAGGTCTCATGACTGGCTTTAGATAGAATGATCTAATGGGGTCACACTTTAAGTCAAGAGTCTATTAATAAGAATCAATAAATATGCCATAAGAAATGCAGAAAATGACAGTAGATACTGGAGCGTTGTGACTGTGGCTGGGCGTCCTGGGAGGTGCAGAAGCCCAGGAGACAAGGGTAGGTGTCTACTCAGAGGGACTCAACTGGCCAAACACTAGTGGAACACGAGCAAGCAGATTTCCTCCATGAGGTGGTTTGGTGCATCTGCTTGGATAGACATTTAGGAACATATGAGGTCCTGTTGGAAGTATCTTTAATTTGAGAGCATTCTGGTGACGAAGTAGTAGTTGTGGAATATACAGTATAATCCAAAAAGACTGCAGAAAGTGGAAAATAAATGTGTATTTTTCCATGTTGAAAAATGAGTGATAAAACAAATCAATTCAATAACTCCTTTCATCAGTCAAAATATAAACAACATAGCTGCACTAAGAATTTAATAAAGACCCCCATCCAACGAGTAGGCAGAATTACTCAGCAGTCAGGGTGTGTGGGCGGACAGGGTGAAGAGGGGCTGGTAGTTCTGGGGTGCACTGGGACAGTGAAATCAGGCCCAGCTTGAGGTGTGCCCACCCCTCCCCCCAACCTATGCCCAGGGGAGCCTGGGTAATTGAGCATGTTCACTGCCTCAGTATTAAAGCCTTTTAACAGGGTGATAAAACTAGCACCGTGACTGTCTGCTGAGCACTGTGGGAAATGTGGTCTTACAGAGTTAAACTTAACTGCAATCTAGTAAGAAAGGCCTGGCATGTGTAGGGGCTTGTTAAGGCCTAAAGAATAATCTAAGTGTCCACAGAAAACACTTAGATGTTCAGTATGTTTTATTATGAATCACGTCAGACTGAATCAAAAAGTTATTTTCAAGATGGTAGTTTCTCCAAACTCAGCTGTTAGAACTGAAAAATACTGAGGGAAAATTAAGTGTGTGTGCGTGTGTGTGAGTGTGTTACCATGCACTTGGAGTACAGCTAGCCAGAGCATGCTGTGATGTGAAGTGTATAGGCAGGTATGAAAGCTAACTGTTGTAATATCAGACACTTTGCTGTACAGAATGTCAGCGTCTGCAGAGGTGAGACCCTCCCTGCTGGAAGAAAACAAGAAGACTATAAAACAAGAAGGTCTGATGCCAGCCTCTTACTACTGCACATTAAAGCTTGTTCTAAATTGCTACAAATGCCCCATAAAATGGCAATGAAACTCAAGTGTGTGTGTAATAAACTGCTGAGTCACGTAGCATTCGAGCGCGTTCCCTGTAAGCCTCTTTCTGAGGGCAGACTGCTTTTTCTCCCTTTGGTTATGGTTAACATTCACACCAGACGAGTATCTCCTTTAGAAAAGCCTCAAAAACAACTTCTGCTGGGAGTTTGCGGCACAGTCGAGACACATCTTAAAGGAAGACAGATGGGCCAATCAGCTTTGTGTATAATAGTCCACCTGTCCTTCATAACCAGAAGGGGTGGGGGGGGTTGGGTGCAGAACCCAGCAAAGGGCTAACAATAACATCGCTCTCCAGCCACAGATATTCTGTGATCTCAAATGACGACCCTGTTAATCAAGGAAACAGCAGGCCTTTCAAAACGCCCTGCTAAACAGGAAACGCGACTCTGAACGTGCGCTAGGTGCTAATAACGCTTACAAAGCTCCAGCGCGGATGACCTGAGCAGGATTGCTCGGTTCTTCTGTGTGCACATGTACGCAAGAAACAATGTGGCGGAAATTCACAAGGAGACTACGCGCCTGCATTCCATGACATGAATTTTTTAAAAAAAAAGAGGTCCTCATTTTGATGCCTAATTATTTTTTGGACTTGACAGCCTTGTAGCAGCCAGCACATTGTAGGTCACAACGGTTTCATTGGTTTCCTGAAAAGATGCACAGCGGTAAGCAAACCCATAATTACCACCCATAATGACGACATTCAGGCTTGCCTATAGAACTTTGTGCATAATTGTAAGAATTCTAGATTCTAAGAATACCTGCGCTGGTTTGAGACAGCCACACCCCAAATGTTTGTTGGACATTTTAACAATTGTGCTTATATAACAAACCCTGCATATGAACTTTTAAACTTCAGAGGTGAGACATAATGGGAATGTTCTTGTTTTTACTGAAGAAAAAAAAAACTCACTGTGAATATCAAATGCCATCCAAGGCTAATGTTCAGCCCCTTAACAAAGAGACCACAGCCTGGTAAATACGGTTTGTGTTCAGTCATGATCAATGGAAACTTTGCAAAATATTTTATTCCAGTTCTTCAGCTTCTTGGATCTTTTAAAGAGATTTCAATGATTTATCTGAAAAAGACTAATATGTGCATGTGCTGCCTTGTCTTCAGAGATAAGCCAGTGCAAACCCAGTAGAGATTCTTCGCTCATGATGAAAATAGCTTCTTCTGGTGAGCATGGTTGGTTTGATTCTGCCCATGTTTTTGAGAGGCAGGACGCACAGTGAAACTGATGTCCGTGACGGACGCCTGTGGGCATCCAATCACAGAGGTTCTGCAGCCCAGCCAGCTCAGCGAGGCTGGTGTCAGTCACATAGCTAATGACCACTTCAGTGACGGCTCGCTATCAGCGTAATAAGAAGCACCTGTTAGCAGGGAGCCCAAACCCGGAGAGGGGTGTAATCAACCCCGGGGGACTGATTGAATCTTTCCTCCCGATGGTGGAGATGCGCTCCAGCGCACGGCTGCCTCCTTCCCGGCTTGCTAAGAACGGATCCTTGCGGATTACCCCGGGACCCGAGAGCCGGATGAGCCTTATTGGTTTATGATTGGCCCGAGCCTGACCACATTAACCCGCTGATTGTTCAAGAAGACATTATTAAGGGCTTGCAGAGAGAAAAAAATCCAGCCTTAATCATCCCACTCCTCGCGTCGCGTGGAGGAAACGCAGAACCCGGGGAAGCCCCCCGGATGGTCACACAAGCATCAGGCAGAGTGAGTGCGGCTCCTTGTCGATTAAGGTTATTGTGCAATTTCATGTCATCTCCAGCACAATGAGGGATGAGATTAAGTTCAATTTGGGCCTGCAGTAGGATTTCCCCACCTCCGTCAGGGCCTAAGCTCCCGCCATGTCAGCCAGGCCCACTGGGAAATCAGCTATCTCCAGACAGGTCACCACTGGCCCATGTATATATTCATGGGCTTAATCTCACATCATTTCTGCGCTGCAGGGAAAGAAACGTATTTAATTTACACTCGATCCATTTTGGTTCACACAATGCACACTGGGGAGAAATCCATATTTGTGTCTTCCATAGTAAAAGCTCGTTCGGCTGGTGGAAAATATATCAGCTGGGGTGGG
>JAOXYF010000024.1:6297999-6308070 GCA_028565775.1 Sternarchorhynchus goeldii
AGCTCCAAATGCCTGGAGGGCTGATGAGAAACAGGACAAAGAGTAGCTCCAACCTGAAGAGTCTAAAACAGCGTGGCTTCTGTGGGAGTCAATTTGAGTGGAAGACTCCAACTTGTCTCCAGCAGATGCTGAGTGTGTATTAAACAGATTAATTATTAAAAACATGCTTGACAGATGAAACGGGGGACCTCGGGCTAAAGAGAGAATGTTTGTTCTTCTGCCATATACTGTAGTCATTTGCTTTCAGCTCGCAAGTTATTAGGCACCTTGTTGAGGTTTGTGGGTTTGGTGTCATATGGGCTGTGCAGAAATCGTTTGTGCCTGTCCAAGATGGGACATCTGATGAAAATATGAGACACTCTTTAGATTTGATTCAGGGAATCAAATAGTTTGTCAGCAGGTGGTGAAGGCTGTCCAGAGAATTCATTATAGGCTCGGAAACAGTGATAAACCACTGTATATCTAGTACAAAACACGAACCAGCATGAGCCACTATTAGTGTCTGGATAGTATTTTCACTATTAACCATTAAGCCATTAGAAAGTAAATTAGTGATTAGATTATCCAAGCGAATTGACAGTAGAGGGTTTTTCTATAATGAATCCCCTTTGCACATAAAATGGTAGCATAAGGAGAATCTCCTCTTGTGTTTGTCTCCATCATAAAAGCCTCATGCATATTTACCAAAGAGAGAGAGACCAGGATGGCTGCCAAAGTCCTAAACAGTGGTGGTTTGAATTGCTGTTTTGAAGAAAAGCAGGAGATGTGTTGGAGGCAGCAGCGGAGACGCAAGGGCCGAGGACAGAGAGCGCGTCCCGCGGGCTGGCCAGATCTGCATCTGGCAGAGCGTCTGAGAGCCACCTGCTCCGGCAAGCTTCCCCAAGCTGTCCCCAAAACATCTGACCACAGAAATTGAGGACAAATTATTCTGAGATGTGAGCAAAAACAAACAAACAAACAAACAAACAAAACAAGGGAGAAATGGCCAGACCTTCTCTCCTATTAGCCAGAGAAGCCGTGCGATTACCTGGCCGCCTTGTTGCCTGTGTCGTCGTTGGCGGGTCTGACACCCCACACCCCACCCCCGAACTCGCTCCCTCCTCACCAGGCCCATGGGGAATGGGCCTCAGATGCAGATCACCACGATTAGCGCAGGACAGCCCTCCCCTCAGAGCGATTAGCATTCCCCTGGCGTGACCTACAGGTGTAGCCCAGATTAAGTGAATAAATTCATCGCCCAGAGGATCACTGGGCCTGACCCCCTGCTGTTGGGGCCCGAATAAGAATGTGCTGGGAGCTTACAGCCATGGCTGCCACTGCAGCTCTGACCCTGGAGGACACAGGCCTGACAGCATGGTGTTGGTGGTGGTGGTGGGGGGTCAGAGGAATGGGGTGTATTTCCAAGGTTTATTATCAATATAAACCTGCTAGTTCTTTTTCGTTTCCACAGCCATCCTGATATTTTCCACTACATCTTTTGTATTTGCTGCTGTGTCTGCACGGACGTGTGGGGGTCTTCGGGTAATTCATGCTCATGTTTTGTTTCTTGTAATTTCATCTGAAGCTGGCTTGTTTGTCTTTCCCTGTTGGACTTGCTTGCTTGGGTTCTCATCATTTTATGTTATTTGTATACTGCACAGTGGTCCATTTTCCCACTTTATTAAAACCACTTTCCTCAGAGTGTGTCAGGATGTCTTCTCAATTTACAGTCAGCCTGTGACAGGGCGTCGATCGGGGCGGGCGCATGTGAGCAAAGGGAAGATTCCTTTGTGCCCTAAGTGTTTTAGCGGAGGCAAGAACTGGCTGTCGACACCCACGCTGCCACGTTGCTCTCAGATGCACCCCAAGTAAAGGTTGATCCCTTGAAACAAATGCATCGTGCACAGTGCTTCTTACAAAGGATTCCATCTCTGTGCTGATCTGATTGCGAGAAGCGGAGTAAAGAGTACATTGTGCCCTGAATAAATTTCTTTCTCAGTCTCAGTCGACATTCTAGGCTTCAGACAGTTGCTAATGTTGTTAATGAGTGAAAGTGGAAACCGCTGGTCTTTATTTCTGTCTCTCTCACATCTGTGAGCTCATCCAAGCCACCCTGTGGTTTTACAGGGCAATATCTGAATGATACATGGAAATGACAAGCACAGACTGTTCTGTGTGGTGTCATTATTTCCAGAGTTGCCCCTATTAGTCATATAGCACAGCTTAACTTTTTTCTTTTTTTGTCGAGCTGATTGTTAGTGGAAATAAGGGTGTTAGGATGCTTTTGTTTGTTTCTTATTACTTCAGAGTTGTATTGAATAAACTATTAAAGAGCAGCACTTACCGCAACAGATACCTTAAACACACAGTAGTCAAGCAGGGATCAATGAACCTTTACTGTCAGTTTCGCGTTTTATTAAAAATGGAAGACTCGTAGGTGCTGCTGAATCGTAGGGCTTCTCTTTCGTATGGATGACAGTGATTTGCCGTTGTGTCTCAGAAACATCAAACCGCTAACTGTCTGTGGCACCGCATGTAAAGCCAGTTCTTGCGGCTGCTGTTTTGAACTGCTAAACCGTTCGCTGCTAGCTATATGCAGAGCAGGTAACGTCAGAGCGAGACGTCTGGAAAAGCGCGGCTTTTTATCCAGTGCCCGCGCTTTCTTTGCTGCGTCACGTGGATCTGTACGAAGTAGCGGCGGCATTTAAAATGACCGAGTCACAACAAGGAACGAGGGCACGGCGTACACACATGGCAAGACAAGCGCTTATTTCAGTATTTACAGCCGGCTTGGTTTCACTCAGGAAACTACGACCGCAGTTTCAGATTCTCATGTCAACCCTGGCTAAAGAAAGTAGCTCTGAAACTATATTTGGGTTCTAAAGGAGCCTTGTGCAACTATGCATCTTCTCAGCTAACCTCTGTCACAATCTTCCTATTCAACAAGAGAGAGCTGGCATTTGTTTGAATTACAGTGTGGTTTTTCCAACAGCTTTTCAAAGGCTCTCTATTTTTCAGTTTTCCATTACTATTTCTTTTAGTCGTATTCTTTTGCAGTCAATCACTGAATTAGCTAGTACATTAAATGCCTAACTTCTTTCAGTTTACCAATTCGCTTTACATATTCAAGGCAGTTCATATTTTTTTCTAATTACTTTTAAATGTGAGAAATGAGTCCTCATTAACCCTGATCACTCTGCATGGGCCTGTATTAAAATGATCTCCTAAGTCCCTGCTGACTTCAGTCTTCGGACAGTAAACTTTTGGCCACAGACGCGCCATATTCGGTATTAATTGAGTGGTAATGAAGTGGGTTCGCTGAATATTGTCACCCGAGTTGCGTTTGTTTCAATAGCAGTGGGCTGATGAGGTCTGCGTAGGCTGCTCTGAGAAAAGCTGTTTCAGGGCTCAACTGGCCACAGATGAACATAAGGATCATTAGCATAAAGGTCAGACCATGTGCGAGCGCATGCATGAGTGTGTGTTTCGAGCGCACCGCATATCATCCCGTCCATTTGATTCGCAGTGTCTTGTGAAACACAGACGAAAAAGCAAAACTGCGTCCAAAGTGAAATATCTGGCTGTGGACATAATGAAGCGGTGCGTGTGAAGCAGGTTTCGTTCCTCTCCGCTTCTGCTGTTCTTATCAAAAGATACAGTTGCTCGAACGCAGCGTTTGAATCCTAAGGACCTTGGGGAGCAGATTTGTCTCTCACAAGCTCCCTTCTAACGGGGATTAAGGGGATTAGAAACCATAAAATGACCAAGCGTGGGCTTTCTGAGCGGCCCGGCCTTTCTCAGCGCCCCCCGTCCCGGGACGGACCTGAGGCGAGTTTACACAGTTCCCTTGAAAGGCCCTCGTTACCATGACAAAGAACCCGGCAATTCGCTGATCCCGCAGAATGGCAGACAATGAACTCGCCCCGGTCCACCTAGCTAATTTTCATCTGAACAAATGGCATTACACTTGGCAATGACATTGTTCTAAACTCGAACACGGCACTGTTCTTTCTTCACCGAGCTCAAGGTGTCATATTAATTATTTAAATCTCCAGAAAATTTCCAGCTCTATTCCTCCAAGGCCTTACCCAGTGCCAGAAGGTCTGGAATCTGCATTAGTTTTGTTAATTAGAGCTGAAACAAGGCTTTGATCTCAATGAAAATCAAAAAAAGGGAAACTTCCAGAATGAATTATTTTCTTTCTAACCTATTTTTTCTGTAAGGGTTCTTTATGCCCTCCTCTTGTGTGTTTATTATGGCTACGTGAAACTGTGATTTAGCGCACACAATGGTAGGTGTAAGGTGAAGGGTTTCTGCAGTTAACCAGCTTTATAAGGTCGAAAGGTATGAGAAAGGTAACCATTGCACATTTCTCATCCACTCCGCTTCACAAGGCCACTTCACACAAACATCAGTGTAAAGGAGTTGCAAGTAATGTGAATGTGTGTGTGTGTGTGTGTGTGTGTGTGTGTGTGTGTTCTTAAGGAGTTGGATGTTTGGGGGAGTAAAGGAGAAACCCTTTTTCTTTGTGTTTGCCAAAAAACCTTTTGTCTAAATCCTCCCTGAACAAGAATCTAAGACAAAAAGCGTGTAATTACAATCCTGCCAAATCAAATCAATATTCAGGCCTGTGCGGCACATACACATTTCAATCTCAAAATGTGTTTGACAATTAAACAACACATCTGAGTGGCACTTTCTGGTTGGAGAAAACAGCTTTGTACAATATGAAACTGTACACAGGGCCTGAAATCAATCATACACTTGACACACTTATCCGAACATTGGGAACAGCATGATATATTCCATCTACTGGCAGAATAGAGCAACCCATTTTATTCTTACACTTTTAAACTTTTTACCGTAGGTATTTTAGTAGCTTTGTGTTAAGTCTGAGCAGTATTTCACAGTTTAAAGATTTCCATTACTGCTAACAGAAAAGAGATGACAAAAAATTCCTTTAACAATAGTTCTGGAGGAACATTGCATTAATTTAACTCAAAGTAATCATGTCCTTGAGTTAAACATTATTTATCATTACTGGATGGAGTTGATTGTTTGTTTGTTGCACCAGACAAGAAATTTTAGATGCTGTGCAGGAAAAGTTACTTTGTGACCGATCATTTGACAAGCACCAAGCCAGTAAAACCTGCTCAGTGAATCGGAAAAATAGGCTTAGAGATGGGCTTTAATAATTAGTCGATTTGTTGAATTCTGTGCTAGAGGAAATAAAACATGAATCTTTATCTGCGCTATCAGGGCCCAGTTCACTCCTGCTGTAGCACATTACAGATGCGCAGTGTAAGTGGCATTCAGTGCCTCAGGGAGTGTACTGCTTAAGCACAGGTTGGTAAAACATTTTTAAAATTTACACATGATTTTGTTTGTAACCAACCAGGAGGTATTTTGGATGTGCTTTTCGTATTAAGGGCTTGTCCTTCCTGGCTGGCTGATAAGGAGCAGGATGGTTCTATATCAGTGGCATCTGTGATGTGTGTGTTTACTGGCTATTTCCATGACAGGCCTAAAACCTGCTCTGGCTTATATTGACCTGTAAATTTTTAGATTTTTGTTTTAAGTGAATGTAAAACTCTTAAATGATTCCTAGACTGTACAAAACCTGACATACCTGTGACCACTGGGACTCACCAACCCTGTGGTCAGCAGTTGGTCCAGATAAGCAATAGAAGCTTACAAGAGAGAAACTCCATATCGGTTTATTTAAATGCTTTGTGTAGGTGAAGTAGGACCATAAACAACTAAAACACGTAGGTTACCTGCTCTTAAAAAGCTTTTTTTTAAGAACATACATACACATTTAAATAACTAGTCACATCAAATCATTATGGCTACCTTTGTTTAAAAGTTGAATTACACATAATTAAGAGCTAATTTGGAAAAAGAACAAGAGTGAAAAGAGAATCGGTTGAGTTTGTGCTTGGGTGTGGACAGGAAGAAAGACTGCATCCTGCTTCTCTGTAGCACAGGTGTGTCAGGAAACCACTGAAACCTCGCAGTCCTGCTGATACACCGCAACCTGCACATATGTGAGCAGCTTTCATCAGGGAGCCATTGTTTTGTGTTGAGAAATGGTTAAAAAAACGAACTGCAAGTCTTCTAACGTGGAGTAAACTGTATTTTTGACATCGTCACAAGCTGGAGGTCATTCGAGGTCAATTCATGCGTTCTTGTTAGTTCTGATGCTCACTGTTGCGTTTGGAAGTTTTGCCCGTAATCCACACGCACATTGATCTTCGTCTATTTGCGATTCCATTTATTCATGCATCGTAGGCCGTGACTGGTTAACTGTCCCTCAGCAAGAGGCAGCATAATCAACGCGCTCGCTCCAATCACGGCTCGGCCAGTTAGTCAGCTCGGCCAATTTGGCCCCTCCATTATCCACAGCTTAGATGGAGATCAAACTCCAGTGGATGCTGGTCTCCCTCTGCCTCTCTTTCTGTCTTTCAAATCCCCCAATTTATTTACACCCCCTCCTGCAGCAGAGCCCACGTTAAGGTTTAGCACTGGAAAGTGAAATAATTACACGGGAGCCTCACTAGCCCGTGGCACACGGGCTTGATGTTGACCCACCGTGCCCTGGAGTCTGCCCACTCCCAAGGCTTCACCCGAACAGGCGTCAATGAATACAAAGGATTCAGGGGATTAGCCTATAAGACATTTGGTGGCCATTGTTCTTCCGTCGTAAATGAGTCTCACCAGTCGCATGCAGCCTGGGCCAGATCTGGGACAAGCGCTGTGAGGAAATCGAATAATTATCCCTCGCTTTCTCTCTCTCTCTTCCTCTCTCTCTCTCTCTCTCTCTCTCTCTTTCTCTCTGTCTCCTTCGAGCTCTGAAAAAAAAAATGACACTTTTGGTCTCTGATCCCAAATCTTGGACATTAGCAATTGAATAGAGAGCTTTCATACTGTATATGATTTTAATCTTTCATGTTTAGATGCACCAGATGGCTTATTGCGGCTCACGCCGAGGAGAAAGAGAGACAAATGGCCTTGTCTCTTTTACGGAGAGATCAACAGGAAAAATGGCATTCATATAAGGTGAGCTTTGGATAATTGTATATCTGTCTGTTTGGAGGCTGTGCCGCATCCTCCCACTGCCTATAAATCATAAAACTATTAATAACAGACAGATGTGGGTCCAAGGGAATGAGGTGCCTTTGGATACCACATAGGAAGCAAGAAATATGGTGGACAAAGTTTGGTGGAACATGTATTAAAGATTATTAATGTGATACTTTTCACCATAGTTCCTCGCAATCACCTGGTCAAATACCTTGCATACAATTCATGTTTTTAAATGTTATGCTTGGAATAGAAAAAACGGAAAGGTCAGATGGTCTCGCACTCTCTTCAGCGCTGATATGCTGTAATTCTCAGAATATCACACTGCTGTGTGCAACCTGACCTCTGCAACGTGCTGTTTGTGCAGTAACTGGGTGCAATGGGTAACAGAATATGCACAGCAGGAGAGTTTCACTGCAGTGTCTGAAAAAACATTTCCTGGTCAGCTCAGTCTTTTGCACATGCAGGCCAGTCTCAGAGTGGATAATCACCTCAGTCTGGAGGAGATTCAGGGTGGTGCTGGGTTTGTTTGTGCTGGGTGAGACTTTTGTCCAGGAGGAGGTGGTGGTGGTGGGGGGGGGGGTCTCCTCTGTTTTATTTCATCTTGATATACTTTGCATTTGTCTCCCTCCTCTCCACCTTTCTGTCAGACCTCCAAAAGGAAACAATAAGGTTTAATCTTCACTGCTGACAATGACGCATGGGCTTGGATGAAAAACACTTTTCAGGTGTTGTCATTAAAAAGCCATTTTTTTTCCATAGCCCCCACCCCAGTTGAAAGAAATATAAAGAAAGGCCCCAAAGTGTAATGTGTTAATATCTCTGAAGGGCTTCGTTGGCATCTGTGGCTTGCGGACTGCTGGGATTGTCTTCTCTTTTTCAATTACCTGGTCCTTTCAACTTTGCTCAAAATGAAAAACGTGTCTGTGGTTCGGTGGTGGTGGGCTGGGGTACAGACCGTGGCTCCTCTGTCTCTCTGTACAAGTGTGTGTGGTGTGTGTGTGTGTGTGTTTGATTTCTTACGCTCTGAAAAAACTGTTAACATGATATGCTAAAATCTGTTATTATGGGCATCAAAATGTTGTTATTAACCTTGCAGGCGCATACTAGATAGATAATGATGTCATTCATCGTGGAAGCGCTAATATTATCCAGTACAAGTTTGTATTGTGACCTCATAAAAAAACAATGCAGTGCAGATGATGAAATAGTTTGCAAAGACAAGTGTTTCTGAAATCATTTAGTAAACTGACTTTAAACTGATGGAGCTGTTGTAGGCTGCATAATCCATCTTTTAAGTCTGAAAATATGTGGTTTGCACTAAAGTGTAAAACAAACGCGCATGATGCACTAGGGTTATCCTTTTGGTTATAATAATGAGTATTTATCAGTATTTAATAAGCCTGTTCAGAATGGATTTAGAGAACTTTAGAGTATTCAACCATACACTCTTCAGTGCAAACATTCCTTTGTAGTTCTCAAGAGCGTTTGCACCTCCACAAAAAAATGTGACACTAAACATCTCTGCTCTGATGTTTAACTACAGTATCGGAGTGCATGTGCTTTGATCTAAGGAGGGCAGGTAATTAAGTGTGGAAATCATGATCTTTGTGAGAAGTGAGCATGTCTGGGTGATGACACGCAGTTTATAGAGATCACAGTTCCACAAATATTTATGTAGCAAGAGTTTGAGATGAAAAAGACACATCAGCGAGAGAGAGGGAAGTGAAGCCAGGTTGAGATTAGCCTCAGTTCATGGAGAACTCCTTTGTCCTCTAAAAGATACACACCACATTTTTACTCCTCTGCACACTAATACCTGAGTAGTTGAACAGTGCTTTGGGGACCAATAAAAACAAGACAAAAAGCCTTTTTTGATTTCAAATTGAAAAACAAAAATCCATGTGTGCAGGTGTGTGTGAGGTAAGTGACTCAATGTTCTCATCTTTCAGATTATTACTCTCATTGCTTTTGTTTGTTTGTTTGTTTGTTGTTTTTGGCAAGAGTGCCAACCTTTATCAGCTGGTTGAAGAGAAGGAGTGGTGTTCAGGACCTGGCCAAAGGGGAGGCGCGAACACAAGGGCTGGCTGAGAGGAGTGGAGCAGAAGCTCGGTCTGCGTGGAGCTCTCCACGAAAGCCTCCAAGCTTCATCTTCCACAAAGACGCTAGCAGCCCGTCATCGACCAGCGTTTAAGCCGGTCAGTGCTCTCCTCCGGGCCGCAGAGACCAACTCCGGCCATGCTGGTCGTGTTAGGAACACCTGAACGCAGCAGGAGCTCCTCCTCTCTCAGCGGGAGGCTGTGCACGCCACACCCCGAGCCGCCTGGGTGCGCGTGCACGTTTCTGTGTTTGTTATTTTGTTTTCTTGTGTTTTTCTTGTTGATTTATCCCGTTCACATTGTTAGTGTTCTGAATAATTTCTCACCAAACAAGTCACTTTATTTCTAAGAGCATGGATCCCTAGTGGCTAATTACAGCGTGTCTGCCGCTCTCAGTGAAGCTGTACCCAGACGATAAAAGGCCACTTTTCCCGCTCAACGTTTGTGTTCGGAGAGGCCTGCATCAAAACTGCTTGTTTCGCACGCAATTGGCCAAGTAATCTTTTTGTTACATGGCACTGTGGTAGAAGGCTCACACATGCTAAGGTTTCCTCCTACTGTGGCACTTTAAGAGCGTCTGATAAAACCGCCAGAGCTGGGTGTGGAGTGATGGCTCGCTGCAGAAACGCCGCGCTTATGTAGATCATTAGCTTTGGTCTCATGGTCTCGTTGGGAAAACACGAACGCACACACACACACGCATGTGTACACACTCTGTGGCACGCACACATGCTGGAGTGCTTGGACGACCTGGATTTTTCATGCTGGGCGTTTAGACCAGTTGAATACTGGAACTGTGGCTTCCAGATGGTGGGTTTGTGTTTATACGTGTATGTGTTTGTGTGTGTGTGTGTGTGTGTGTGTGTGTGTGTGTGTGTGTGTGTGTGTGTGTGTGAGAGAGAGAGAGAGA
>JAOXYF010000024.1:6312827-6335304 GCA_028565775.1 Sternarchorhynchus goeldii
TTCCGAGCTGCCGGAGCCAGAGAGCCACTCGTGCATGCGCAACGAGGATATTCCCCGCGGAAGAGCTTCACGCAGCGGCTGGAGACCTGCTTAAGACGGGCATCATGCGCAAAGTGGGTAAACACTTCTTGACATGTTTTCAATATGATTACATTAGAACAAGCAGCGTTTGATTGAAAAGCTAATATTCAAGCCATGCAAATCATCAATCACGGGGAGCGACGTATTAATTATTCAATAAAACAGTCTAATTCAAGAATCAATGTTGGGACTGGGAAGAGAGATGAGGAAGCTCCCAGCAGAGAGAGAGAAGGGAATCATGAAAAAGGAATAGGGAATTACCCCTCTCTCAGAGCTGTGGGCCACTCTACCCGAGCTGTCAAAAACAACTGCCGCTCCTCTGTTTCATCTCGCTAAGTTTAAAGATGACTTTGGAAACACTCGATTTTCCCCCCCCTCACCAAACTCATTAGGTCTTTGTACCTCATTAGTTTGGGGGGTTTTAACCCTCCCTTTCCATCTTTCTCTGTCTTTCTCACACTTTTCTTTTGCTTGAAAATCGTCGTTACTCACCCTCACCCTCACAGTCATGGTTTGAAGTTACCAATTGGTGGCTGTGATCTTGGGCAATTACCAACTGGGCCAAATTTTATCCTTGGGAATTCATTATTTACATTCAATTAAGTAAACTGATCAATCGGCTCTACTGTATGGGGCCGCCAGTCTAACGAAGGCAGTCGCCAGGGCAAGATTAGCCTGATCTAATACAAAGGCCTCTAAAGTTTGTCACTCAAGAACAGCCTCAAAGGTATTTCTCCAAAGAAAACCCACGTGGCACATTTTTTATAGTGATAAGGGTGCACTTTATTAGTTCTGAAACATGCATTATTAATGTCATAATTGGACCCAGAAGTCTGCAGAAAGTTGGAGACCCATGAATAACTTCATTTAGTTTAGGCCCCTGGATTCATTTGTGAAGGGTTTGAACACATCTGAAGGCCAACGTTAACAACCCCTGTGTTTTGCAACTTTGTAAACTTTAACGATGGGTTAGAGCAGTCATATGTCTACCAAACATCACGAAGCTTCAGTTTGCTGTAGATTAATCCCAGTCATCCCTTGTCGTGTGTGAATGTACAGCTGACCTCGACGGTGTCCTGTTTGATGTTGAACCTGATGCAACCAGGACACCAGATGCTTTTGTCAAAGCACTTTATTATACAAATGTATTTATCTGAAGCAAAACGCTAGAATATGACATCCTAAAGCATCTTGGTTTTTGAGGTTTAGCTACTGGATTTCCCACAGCAAGACCTCCGGTTATCTGATAAGCTTGTGGTTAATGAATAGCTAACAAAGTCAATAGCTGAGACCTACTGTCAGGATAATTGCTTTAACGCCAGCCGCAGATTTGTTGGATCTAGAGCCTCTACAGCTTCATTCTTCCTGGCCGGCATTAAACGGCAGTTTTCCTTTTCCCCTTGTCGGGCGTTTTTCCTGACTGTGGTGCCATCATTCCCTGTAGCGACATTTTTCTCTTCAGTTCAAAGATGAAGGCTTGCCATTTAATGTGAGACCTCTCAACAGTAAACAAGTACGCAAGCCAAATCTTCAAGTGGAAAAACCATTCCTACAGCTGTGGTGATCTTACAAAATTGTACCATTCTTTGTTCCGAATTGGTGTCTGACTACTACGGGCCTAAAATTTGCAAAAGAAGGTACACATAAACTTTAAATAAAGGGTCAGTGGTCAGATGAGATGAGTCCATCCTGAGCATCCACTCTGTGAACCTTTTGGTCATCGGTGCAACCTACTGTACACCATGTTGTTTGAGGGAATAAGATCCGTGCTGGTTTGAGGTCCTGTCCTGACAGGAGGCAGAGCCACGAGCTGACTAGCGCTTCCCATAATCCAGACAGGTTTGTGAGAAGCCCCCATTGATTCCCCCTTAATCTCTCTATTGTTCACAGCTATTTGTCTGCTAATTTATCTCATCATTTTCTTATTAGTCTCTATAATGTTTCCAAATATAGTCGGACTCTGGCCTTAAACGCCCTCTGCATACTGAAAGCACAAAGTGAAAACAGGAATAACAGAAGCAGGAGCAAAAGGGTATTAGTTTCAGACTCTGACCAGAATGGAACCCAGCCTATGGCCTCATCTAGCCTTATTCCTACACACACACACACACACACACACACACACACACACACACACAGGCATTTCTGAAAGGCAACACCACAGCCCCTCACCATGCATGTTAAACAATACTCTGACTGTCAACAATGACGCATTTATTAACAGCTACACCCTCCTCTGTATTTATTTTTATAATTACCTCCCATGAGGCTTCACCAGCACCGCAGACACACAGTACACAGGCGCTATCGCCTTTGCTACGCATGGACGTGTGTGTGTGTGTGTGTGTGTGTGACTGCACTGGTCGACAATATGAAACGGCAGTCAACAAATCGGCCCAAACCGAATTAAGAAGAGATTTATGTATATGGTACTGTGTTCTGCTGTACTGCGGGACTGTGATACAGCAAGTTCTCAAAGGGCGCTTGGATGATTGTGGATCAGTCGATGCCCTCATCGCAGATTGATGGCTCTGCAGAATGTTCTAGTCCTTCACAAAGGAAAGTATTGATTGCTGTTGGCTTTGTATTCAGCCTCCATTTGTTGGTCAGGGTTGGTTTGAGCAGTGTGACTCTTAACAGCCCCGCACCAGTGTGAACGAGTGGACAGTCAGGGAGAGAAACTCAGGAGCCTGAACATGGAGGACTTTTACCTCAGTATGTTTACAAGAACGTGTGCTTACAAGTTGCTGGCAGTGGCCTAACCCTGGCCAAGGTCAGTCGTCAGTAAAATTGTTTTGTTCCACTGTTTTGCCAAGAGTTTTGATGTGCGTAGATAAAATGGCTTTGAAATCAAACAGTGATGTCATTAGACATGTTTTTTTGATATATTTCCCAACTGAAAGACATCAGTTTAACCAAACCTTTAATACAGTCAGATGCCTTGATTTTTCGGAGTTCTAACATCATGTTGCTTTTCTCTTTGCGCTGTTGTATAAAGATTTGTAAAAATAATTTTCAGCACTCCCTTTTGCACAATAAAAGCACTTCAGTATAACACCAGATCGTTAGGCGAGACTATAGTCTGACACGTGGAAAAAGCCATCAGAAATGTCACTGCAAACATCTTTGTTTTCTAATTTATAAACAAAAGCAAAATGCACGTTTTCTCCCTTTCAAGTCCTGCTTTTGGAAATAATTATGACTAGATGAAAGCACCAGGATTCCTTCCTCTGTTCTGTGAACTCTGGATATTTTCCCTATTGTCAAAAAATGGGGATTGGACTTCATGTGGCTGTCAGCCCATGCGGTTCGCCCTGTCTCCTCTCTCCTCCTCAGTCCCACGCCTGAAAGACGCCGCAAGCTCTCGGAGAGAACCTGGCAGCAGTAGCTGGAGACAGGCGATAGCTGACAGGGTGGCGGGACGCTGCTGCAGCTGTATTGGCATGTTGATATGATGCTGAGTTCAATCTTAGTGGCAGCCTCTCTCGCCTGATCTACTTACGCCAGCCTTAACGGAATATTAATCTGCGAATAGACTTCAATATCAGCACGAGATGCAAACATGTTGTCAAAATATTTTAAAAAACAAATTTGAGAGAGACAAGTGGGCTAATTATTTAAACACAATGTCAAGGGGATTGAATATTCACATAGAGGTTTTTACATAAAGCGTGCCCACTCTATTTCTACTGTACTGTATATAAATGCATGAATGTCACTTTTATCAAGTGTTTTGTATAAACCAGTGTTCAGAGCATTTATGTATAAAGGTAAATGTAAATTAAAAACATTCAGCCAACACCACAGAACCAGTTCATTCATAAAGGTGGCAAAAATCAGCTCACAGTTCACAATCAGCTGATAATAGTAATGATTGTAGTGGATTTCAACTTTGAACTCACTGTAAAATGTATGGAATCAGATTAACTGCAGCTGTAGACTAAGTGTATCTAGAAAAAAGTGATCACACAGTGCCTAACTAGTTCAGTAATATGCATGGAATCAATTTTCTGAAACAAATCAAACGTCACTGGTCTTATCACGAGCTCCCAGTCAGTCTCAGGGGTTCCCACTAAATTTCACATGAACAAGAGACTTGGAGCACAGATGTAGATCTCATAAATCCTCAGCTAACAACTAAGCTAATGAAAGCAAATGAAAATAAATGCTCCTGGGGCTCCTGGCAGCCCTGTGAAGATGACCCGTCTTGAGCAGGGTCCGTTTTGGCTGGGCAGACTGTTTAAAGCCGTGGAAGAATCCCTCCCCAGCGCAAGATTGTACATCAGGATGCCTCTAGTTAGGTCTTTAAGTAGTCCCCTGTCGTCGAGGATGAGATGGGAAACGAACCGGAGCCTGTTTAATAGGGATTTCAAGCAAACCCCTTATAAAAATGTCCATTTCTCATCCCTGGGGCCTAATTGGTTTCCGGTTCCTGCGTCCATGCGGTGCGGCAAATCGAATGCGTCCTTTCTTCCACAGCTCAAGCGTTTCGAGTGCTGTAATCAGCTGCGTTCGGCTCCAGTTAATATGGGCCGAGAGGATACGAGCAGAGGCAAAGCACGCAGAGCACATTCCACCCGCAATTAATGTTCATTAAGACCTTAAGGAGGGAAAACACTCTGGCTCCTTTGTGTTGCGTTCCTGGCCCTGATCTCTGCAGAGATGCCAGGTTCTGGTTGGACCATAACATTTCACTCCAGATCTCCACCTGGCCAAGTTAATCAAACTCAAACTAACCCTTATACCATAGATGTACAACAGCTAGAAACCATTACAACCAACTATTCATATACTAATCTCTGATGAGTGGTTTTTTTTTTCAATGCATAAATTATTCTGTGCTCTTTATTTCCGGTTTAATGTTACTTATTTCACGCTACTGGTGAAATACTTCTTAGTTTATAGATAAATCTATCTTAAGAAGTTATGTTTTACCAGAGAGGTTCTTGGCAGAGGTGAGAAAACAGATTAAGTAAAAAAAAAATAAAGTGTTTGCAGTGTTATAATGAGGTCTGTGTGTAAACGCTGCACAGATTTAAAGGGTGCTAAATGCCCTTTAGAACACATGGTTTCGGTGTCATAGTGGTGAGGTCGTACAAACCTCACCTGGTGCCGAGACCGGAAAGTTCTAAAAAGGTTCAAACTGGACCTGGCGCTGAGACAGAATCGTAGGGTTCAAACTGGACCTGCTGGACACTTGGGCATTAGTGAGAACCACATGAAAACATAACAAGGCACATGTTCCGCAAACTCATTAAGCAATGCTAGCGATGGCCATTAATCACAGGCCTGTAAGACGGACCTTCACACCCTGAGCTAGGACTGCGAGGAGGGGGAGAGCTCTGAGGTTAATGAAGGAACAGAGGCAATCCAACAGGATACAGGCACCAGTTACTGATGACCATTCCAGAGGCTGCCGGCCTGCCCACATCGCTCAGACAAGGCCGGGGATTTAGGGCACATGCCTGTGCGGCACATTACATCGACCCTGTACATTGGCTCAAACGTGTCCGCTGGGAGGAGCAGGGGCAGGATTTGCTCTGTCCAGGACAAGAGGAAGAGCACTCAGCTCTTCCTCAGCGGTGATCATATCAGACTGCCTCTAAGCAGGACTTGAGCAAAGCTTCACAAACGCATGTCATTATGACTTCATGGTCAGCGTGTCTCTTTTTTGAAGCCATATGTTATTTTAGCTTTGGGCCTTTTTCGTTAGTCTCAGCCAGGACTGAGCCGGGCCGTTTTCTCCCATACACAATCAATTCGGTTCGCTGAACATTTCCATGTTGTGCAAAATTCTCTGCTTCTTCTCTGCCAATCAAAAAAAAATAAAAATCCATTGCAGGTAATGAGCATAACTTGAATTATTATGGTCTGCCAAATAATATATTAATTGCAGTCAAAAAAGACTTTTATTTTGCTTAGTTTGCGACAAAGCAGGCACAGAAAAAAAAAGGTCAAAAACCACAACAGAAGAAAAGAAAAGACAAAGCTAAACACCTACAGGTTTGTTTGTTCTTCTGCCAGGTCAAACACTTTTGTTTCTTTCTCTCTCTCTTTCCCTCTCTCTCTCTTTCCCCTCTTTTTCACCTTAATTCTAGTTTACAGCCAAGGGGTAATCACTTCAGAATAGGGCGTGCTTTCCATGCAAGTATGAATCTCAACTAGCCAGGGTCCAAGTCCATTGCAGCGTTATACTGAATTCTAATGGTCGGCTAAGAAAGCCTGACAGCAAAACTTGACATGGGCATTAAATCATTGCCCCAAGGAATCCTCCATCCTGCACCTCCTGACAGGAACACTGTCATCTCTGCCAGGGCATTTCCTATGCCTCTTGACAACACTGGATCAGAATTAGTCATTGCATTAGATGTAAATTGGTGCTGTTCAAGGATAATAATGAGCACCAAGATACATGTCGTTGTCACTGACATGACGCCATTTTGATACTGTCTCCCACCGGTTTATTATGTCTAATGGTATTCAGGCCGTGACTGGCCGGAAAGTTTATTTTCAGGTTATGCACTTGTATTTTTGTGTTTGTTTGGACACTTTCTCTGCACAAAGTGTCCAGAGCAGAGCTCCACACAGAGGGTCAGTCTGGCGGTGTTTACCCAGCTGTCTCGGTGACGGCTGATGGCTTTGCGTCTGACATGCTCTGGCATTAAGGTTGACTAGCCAACAAGTTCGACTACACGGACAGCTGCGTGCTTCCACAGGCACCGCTATAGTGCAAAGCGAAACCTGGTTCGAACTCATGGTGCTTCATCATTTACCGTGCTTATATAATCAATATCCTGCCTTGTTGCCCCGTCATTATCTTGAGTATATATTTCCTGTACCAACCAAATGCGGATGTTTAAACCGTTTAGATTATATAGATCCTCAGAGTGAAAATATCTGACAAGGTAACCCTCCCCTTATCTAATCCATTTCTCGTCGATTCACAAACTCTTGCAGTTTAATTAAGATAGCTACGGGTTATTATTAATTACGTCTAAATTTTAAGTAGGCATGATATAATTAAAAACCGCTAAATATTTGATGCTCTATTTTGGGGAGTAATTGCGCCCTCTTTCATATGTGGGGAATACTAATTGATGCTCTGTAATAATCACTTTTTCATGCTGTATGTATTTCACTTTCTTTTTCCACATTCTACGCCAAAAGCCAGAGCAGATAAACACTTAATTGAAAAGGCGGCATGACGCAAAAACTGGTTTTAAGGACAGAGATGGACGACATGAGTTGTCGTGGATAGAAAGCCAGTCTCCCTGCCAGCCACCTAATTGAAACCATTTAGCAAACATACATTCAGGAGGCTGAACGCTGAAGCATATGCCAGAGGCTCTGTTCTGCTATTAACATGAATACCCAACTGCTCAAGTTAGTGAAAAAAATGGAGGCCTACCACTGAAATAATCTCTGCCAATTACTACACTGCATACCAGATAAGGATATATTTTACAAATGTAAAAAAAAAAAAAAAAAACCCAACTCAAGCGAACGGTCCTGGGACACAAAGATGCTGTTTCAGCACAGCACAGCAGTTTGTGATCAATACGGGTCTTGCCTTTTAAAAGAGGCAAACGTGCATGTTTTTGATAGCCGAGTTAAATTACCGACAGCAGCAGATATCGGCCGCGTCCAAGGCAGGGAGTGACCAGGGAAAAACGTCCAGCGCGCAAATCAAAGGGGACCACAAGGCCGCGGCGCTCTCTCCAGAGCCAGGCTCCTACGGTTGCTAATCCGCGGCACGGATGCACCAGAGAGGGCCTCGTGGAAGCACGGCACTCTAGAGTGGAACTGAGAGAGAGGGCTGATGAGTTCGTAGGAGCAGTCAGAGCTTAGAACAAGCCCCGTGTCAGATTCCCAAATGGGGGGGAAAAAAAATGTGTCCAACGGTGAACAAAGGCAAGTCGCTCTCTACGGAGTTTGCCCTCGCACAGTTTCAGGTCTGACTAAGTTGTCCTATCACATGCCTGAGTTAATTTCGTGCAACAGTGCGAGAATATGGCAGTTCTGTCAGGTCTGCGTGGAGGCTGTACATTTCGATTCTGCAAGCGCTTTTCTGCAGGGTAACACATGAACACTTGAAAAGCTGAGCGATTGTCTTGAACATCTCCCTCTCCAACATTATCATCTTCTTTTTCTAACCACGGCCCTTCAGGCTTCCTGGCTGCCGACAGTTCAACATTTCAAGATCTTTTTTTTTTCCCTGTCTTCTTTTTTATCGCCTTAATTAATTGACTGGTTGATTGATTTTCTCTAAAATGTTCACAGCAGCGAAGAGACCAGACTGCACCACAGGACGACAGAGTTTAGCATAACACCTTCTGTCTGTTTTCCTGGAGAGGTGGGTCTGTGGGTTTGTTTCCTGCAGGGTGCTGATTACACTCCTTTATTTTGGTGAAATGTTGCATGGCTTTGAAAATCATATCCCACCTCCCCCCCCTGTTGGCTTCCCTTGTTTTAGGGAATCAGTCATGCAGGTTAGGTAAAGCATAACAGTAACTTGGATGGCAACACATTTACCAGGAGAAAACTCCCATTCAACTTTTAGCACTCAATCTAAATTAAATTGACATGTCTCTCAATGCATGTGGAAAGCATGTTATTGGAAGAGACATGCTTTATTCTCTAGCCCTTATATCACATTCACTTGGCCATACACTTAGATCATTGTTCTTACTAGCTGGGGAGACGCAAGCACTAATAAATAAATAAACAAAGACAAATCGATTGATAAAGTGTGTTCTCTGAAGTTTTTTTTGCTGAAAAGTTCAGTTCTTTTGTTCCAAGCTGATATGCAGCTTCTGTTGTGAATGATACAGTGTGTTTTATCATACATGATTTATAAGCGTGTACGAATTCTACGTTATACTCTTCTCCATCCTGTGACCAGACCCAAAAGTGCTTCTCTTTTATCTCTGACTGTGACTTATTGTGTCCAGTGTTACTCTGCCTTCTCGCAGCTAAACCCAAGTCTCTCAGGAGGGTCACTGTTTGCGCAAGGACACGCTGATTGTTACCACATGACATCACCGCCAACACAGAGTACTCTTGTTCCCATGGCTCGGAGTGCAGAGGGCTTCTCGGCTCTGCTCCACAGCGCGCTGGTGAAAAGAAGGGGAGCAGGTGCGCTCCGCTCCGACGCAGCCAGAATCGTTTGTAGTCTCGACGGGTTCTTGGCGCGTCTGGCCCAGAAAGCCGGAGAACCAGACAGCCGCGACCTGGACGTCCAGGCGGGCCAGGCGGCAGACGAGCGCGGCAGTGGACGCGAGCGGCCCTGGGCTCCAGGCCCGATTTCCGCGGAGACGGCCTGGGCCAGAGATGCTGACGGAGGGCAAATCTGACACGTAGCTGACACAGAACTTTAATGAGCGTACAACTTCCACTGTGAAGCTATTAAACGAATCCGAGGGGGGGGGGCAAGGGAAAGGGAGAAATATTTGAAAGTGAATTTTAGATTTCCGGTCGAAAAGCTTTCGCCTGAGAATGGGTGTGAGAAGCAAAGGGGATCGGTGATTGTGGAGCGCCCGGCAAATCCTTCCCCACCCCCCCGGCCCTGTGCCCCACGTCTCGAGCACCAGGACCGCTCTCACACAGCACGGATGATCAAACGAAGCGAACGGCGGTCGGCCATTATGCCAATGACACTTTCAGTAAGAGTCCAGAGAACAAAATGACATGACAGCCATTAGAGATTGAAAGAGGGACTTTAAAGAGTGGCTGAAGGATGAGTGTCAACGGGGAATCAAAGGGAAAAAGTAAAATCTTCATAACGTCTGCTGCTCCCACCGAAAATGTGCTCACCGCAACCTAGCTCCTACTCAAGTCCAAAAAAACATGAAGACGTGTCTCCATGACGAACAAAGAAGTGTGAGAAATTGAGTCTGCAGGTTGAAACATGAAAACTATTAGGAGCAAGTGTGTCCCATTGTACAGCTGGTTGATCATTAGGAGCAGACTTAGGTTTCAGTCACTTTTCCACAGAATGGCATGCAGCTACGGCCTGCGCTTAGATCGGCTTAACTTAGGAGCTACCTGACAATTTTGAAGTTGGAAAGCCAGTGATAACACAAACACCACGTCCAAAGTTACAAAGATATCTGTGTTTTTGGTTTTTTTTAAATAAATGTCTTCTTGCTCTCAATCACTGAGTTTAATATCAGTGGGAGGGGACTCGATTGGGGCTCGGGGCAAAAATGTGTTTCATGGTGCTTCCCCTGATCTCACTCGCTTCTGAGCTGATCGTTTAACTTAATTGCTGACAGAAATCAGCACTGTGTAGTGCTGTTTGTGCAGTTTTGAACTCCCGACTCCTCAGTCAAGCTCTCCATTCTGCTCCAGTGTCGCTGATCAGCTGGATCTGCTGGCTCGTCTCTCACTAACGTCATAACGCGTCTAATGTCTCTTCCTTTTGCATAATCAAGGATTTTAGAGTGTAAATCTTTGATCTGGGAAGCATATTCTGATGCGATCACCCCTCCCACCCCCACCCACCCCACCCCCCTGCTCTCTTGGCTGAAGCCTTCTGATCTCCCTCCAATTACGGGTGTCAAATAAACGTGTTTACAGGCTGATTAGATGACTGCCGCAGTGGCAAGACCCCTCCCCTTCCGCTGACAGTCCCAACGTGTCCTGCAGCACGAAGTTGCAGCCAGACACATTTCCACCTATAGGATCACACCCCCCCTCCCCAACCAATACACACACACACACACACACAGCTTTCCTCCACACAGCTGGGCCAGTTTTGAGCTGCATCAGAGCCAGTTGTATGGCAGCCAAACTTGGGGGTCTCCTGGGTCTCCCATCTGGTGTGGTAGGGCAGGTTCCGGGACTTGGCTGACAGGGAGAGAGAGGGAGAGAGAGAGAGAGAGAGAGAGAGACAGAGAGAGAGAGAGAGAGAGAGAGAGAGAGAGAGAGAGAGAGAGAGAGAGAGAGAGAGAGAGGGAGAGAGAGAGAGAGAGACTAACTCACAAACCTGTCCGCTTTACAAGACTCCACAAATCTTTTATTTATTGGCCAGCTCAGCTCACATTTGCTGTAGTTAGTTAATATGCGTAGCAAGCCTGGCGCTTCAAATGGAAGTGTGGAGCCATGCCCCCACCTCCCCCCACCTCCCCAACTCTGGGCTGATGGAGGGAAGAGATGAGCATCCAGCTGTGGATGCGATCTGGGGCCTCTCACCCTCCACCTCTTCACACTGAACCCACCCCCACCCCACCCACTACTGATCAGAACGCACACCCTGGATCACTCACAACAGAGCCGCACTACGGCAGAGAGCGCTGATCTTCAAAACCATTTCTTGCATCCTCACAGATCTTCATGCTGTCCGGGCTGGCCCTCGAGGGATACGGGCCCGGTGAACTTGTTTATCGGCATATCAGCACGACGGGAATCTATTTGATTATGAAAGAGGAAAACCGCACGGATTCAAACGCCGTGATTCATGAGCAAGTGGGATTGTGATGGTACCTTTCGGAATGATAGTATGTTGCTTCCTGACCAACATACGCTGTGATTTTACTACGTTTAAATGTTTAAATGTCTGCTACATGTTTAAATGGATCCTCCGTTTACCCTGATATTTCGTACTGCCACCTAATCTTTTGATAAATGACTACAGTTAAGGTAATAATAGCCAGATAGCCCTTCTTACCAAATAATGCACCTCGTACTGCCCTTTCTGTGCATTAAAGATGGAGGTTGTCTCTGTTATTGTTGTTAATAATGCCTCTGTATTGCATTATGACCCCTTTTCAAATAACACTTGAAATATTGAGGTCTCTGTTGAGGCATCATTCAACAGACAAATAAAATAACATATAGTCAAGACCCAAGACACATACCAGCAGATCCCAGCCAGACAGAGAACACAGGGTAAAAAAAAAACACACACACTCAGACTGCATGAGATTTAGCTTCGCCTGGTTGGCCACACCAGCACACCCACGACCCTTGAAAAGAAACTCTCTGCAATGTATGTCAAGTTTTATTGCAGTGACAGAGAGCAAAATTATAGTGTGTGAATGTGATGGAGACTGAGTCAAATAAATCACCGTGTAAGGCACACAGGCCAGGTTTTGGTCAAATAAGGCCTTCGACTTCCATGAGCACGAGCTGCTTTAGGAAAGTCGTGGACATGTTGTATCGCCCCCTACAGATAGACGTCTGCCGAACTTTTGGAGAGGACTGAACAAACGTGCATAAAATTAATCTATTCATTGGTGTAGTTGTTTGTTTTAGTATGCAAGTCATGTAAATCAAAGACCGTCAAAACTGGTATGCTGATTCAGAGCCAAAAAGAGAGAAAGTAATTACACATACTAAATGTTTTTGGGGAGTGTCAGGCATGTTGTAATCAAATTACGATGTAATTTGGTAATAATTAACATTGAGGTTCCTGTGAGTGGTTTGAATACAAACGCATGAAGGTCAGTTCATTTTATGTATTCTGGACAATCTGTATTTTGGAAAAATTCAGAGATGTTCTGTGTTTTCATACCAAGGGGTCCAAAACTAGAATTATGATTCTATTACTAAGTTTTTGAAATAAAATGCACAGAAATAAGTACATCTACATACACACACACACACACACACACACACACACACACACACACAACATTAGACTGCTGGAGATATTTTTATACCCTTGAATAACAGTCTCAGAATCACACCAGTCCATCAGTCTATCATAGCTACTGCTATGTGAAATATAACAAAAAATGTGAACAACAGGGTTCTTACCTGAATAAGCACTATTGCTTATAACGAAATAAAATCACTCTTTCCTTTTCATTATGATCACGAAATAATCGATATAAATGTAAATGCATTGAAATAGTTAATTCAGTAATTTAATATGCTGGTGGAATAATGAGCTCTTGTGTGCCTGTTTTGGCACTACAATGATAAATGTTGGCAAATTCAAGGTATTGACATTATCCGATTGTATGACCATGAAATAAAAAATTATAAAAAAATAATAATAACATTTATTTTTCAGAAATTGTATCACTATAAAGTCCCTGGGCTGTATAAGCAGCCCATGTCCAAGTATATTGTCACCTCATGACACCAATTTGACACGAAGGCCCTTTACACTGACGCCTCTCTGGTTATATAGTGCAAACACTGGAGATACTGGCTATCATCCACGGCTCAGGGAGAGCCATCACTTCCCACACACACACACACACACACACACACACACACACACACAGATTTTGGTCCATGGCAGTCACTCAACTACACATTGGCACAATCTAAGAAACACAAACACACATACATACACAAAACCAGAAGCTGCCCGCATATTTTGTAAACATGTAGTCATGTAAGACAACCCACCGGGGTGGGGGGGGGGGGGTCTGGAAATTCACTACCCAAGTGAGGCAACGGAGAGTCTCTTTCTACCGTTGAACAGGAACAGAGGGACCCCACTGCGCAGAGCCGAAATGCTCAGCACTTATTAACCAGGTGGCACCTGCACCGGCGCTCGTGGTAGGCGACAGCTCCCCGAGCTCTTTACGAGGCTCGAGATGTATTCTCCACTGGCCCTCTGGAGCATCAGTCTTCTCTCTCTCTCTCTCTCCACCCCCCCCACCCGGCAGCATCCGCTCAGATCGCCATGGATCCCTGGGATCTGATTTGTGACTCCACATCACCCCTGCTCGCCGCTCTTCCCTCGGTCTTTTCTTATCTTGTTACCCACTCTTCAGGCTTTGTGGTTAAATTATGTATTAAGGTCAATGTCAAAACATGGAAGATACGTAATCTACAGGGAGCTTCCTTTTATTCATTATTACAGTGAAGGCTGTGCATGACTGTCAGGGAGCTGAGGATGTGCACAGCATGGGATCTTGCTACTCAGCGGGGCTCCTCAAAACCTCCTCTCTCCTCCCCCACCTCCTCTTCTCAGGATGGACCCCTTGGTAGATTTACCCAGCAAACCAATCTCACTTAAAAAAAAAGAAGTTCTCTCTTCTTTGCTCCAATCTGAAAGCTGTCAAGTGCACCTACGTGGTGAAGTTGTGACGGAGCTAATCCCTGTGTCATACACCCAAAGCACAATATGGGTGCCCGAGACATGTGGAGGGGTGGTTCTGCTAAGAGGGGGATTCACGTCACGATCCGCCGGGTGGATGGGTGGGGGAGACGGCGTGCTGGCCGTTTCTCTCCACGTCTCTGATTAGCTGGAAGTAACAACGGAAACGCATCTGTGGCTCTTTGTCTGGGGAAAATCTGAAGGCACATCACTCACACGTGAGCATGCTCACCTTTGACCCCACACTCGCTCCGTAGCGACGCCAGGAGCAGTTTGGACATCTTTAGCAACCCGCCGCGCATTATGGGGTCATCCAGAGAGCGGCAGGGGACCGAGGAGCCCTCACTGCTGCCTGCCTGACTGAGGGACCTTGATAAATTGACGCCAAGTCTCTTTGGGGCGAGCATAATTATTTTCTGATTAGATTAATTCAGTTATGCTTTGGTCCTCTGCAAAGCCACTGGCATGCCTGGGACAAGCTCATACAGTCATTCTAACAATTACACAATTAGCTGAGCAGCACAAACCAGGCTAGGAGACACAGCTCTTGTTAAATGTCTACCCTCACACACACACGCATACACACACACCCTAATAATTACAATTTGTGGGATTTTCTGGTTCTGTGCTAGGGATGGGGGTTGAAATAATGCAAATTTGCCCTGATATTTAACCCGCCGAGTCCTCCCTCGTTCTTTCTGCCCCATTATGAATACCATAAACAGCCCAATAACTGAAACAATAAACAGCTCGAACTGTGCACTGATGATTTCTGGTACAGGCAAGGTTTTTGAATTCAGAAGTCTCGCTTTCAATTTCTCAGTAGTTTTTGTACCTGTCTGTCCAAACTGTAACAAGATGTTTTCCAGTAGCACACATTACCCTAAAATGATTGAATCTGATGACCTAGATAGAGCTTTGTGATGGCTCTCATTATCCATGTACTAGTGAATACAGCTGTTTGCTAAATGATGGAAAATGTGACTGGTGGTTCACGTCTTATACCCTGAGGAAACTCAGGTTATAAGTCTTTTTCTCAATAATTCTCTACCAACCTAACAATCCTAAAGCACCGTCCTTAATGACAGCTGACAATGACTGTAAAAAAGAGAAACATTTGAATTTATCCACAATTGTTGTTCTTACCTAAAAGAAAAAACTATTTTCAAACTTTGCTTTGACCTGATGTTGACAAAAATAATTTTGTCAACATCTGAAAGCTTAAAAGATGTTTGTTTGTTTGTTTTACATCCATCAAGATGGAGTCTAAACTAAAGGACACCAGTCCAAGCTCTGATGCCAGTGAACACATCCGGCACCAGCTTTAGAAAGTGCTTCACAACCAACAAGACTTCTTGATTTTGGTAACTCTCAGTAACACCTCATGGACAGAGTATTTTTTGTTTGTTTTTAAAAGCATATACCTAATTGTAAACTTAAGTCAGATGGAAAAAAAAGACAAGAATCCCAACTCGAAGAACGTGAAAAGAATGCGATGAACAGCAAAAACCCTTCATTTGGCTGAGCATAATGAATGTAGCCCACCGAACTAACAGGCTCCAGAACAACTCATGTTCACTCTTCAACCCAGCATCTCCCCATCTCCAAAACCCACAGAGACAGGCTAGGGAAGGGGTGAAGGCGTTTTCCATCTCTCTCTCTCTCTCTCCCTCTCTCTCGCCCTGGCGGAAGGCTAACCACTGCGCTGCTCTTAACCTCGCATACAGACGCTGGAAATAACTTATGACGAGTAAGCCTAATTAAGGCCTCCTCCCTGACCTGCACATCCCGGCCTCGTCAGAAATCCAGCACTGCTACAGATTTAACATGAGCTACACACCGGCCAGGACCTGGCACTAATGAATACTAATGAATAATAATTACCGCCTCTTTGGCACCCAGACGCACTGCAGGGACAAATGCTAATACGCTTTAAACGTACACCGCTAGGACTGACTGCCGGGCTCAACACGCGGCGGATTAGCCGAGGGGGCAGCGCAAACTCAAGGTGAAGGAGAGAGAGAGAGAGAGAGAGAGAGAGAGAGAGAGAGAGAGAGAGAGAGAGAGAGAGAGAGAGAGAGAGAGACGGCATCTCCTGTGCTTTAATTGCGCCTTCTCTTCGACCAATTCGAGAGCGTATTGGTTTGTTTCTCGATCGTGTTCAAAGTAGGCAAGCCGACATTATCGTGAATATAGGTCACGCGAGAGCACGTCCTCAAGTGGAAGGCTGTGACGCCTCCTAATTGGCGGCATTAGAGCTCGGCGCTACGAACTTTGTTGTTTGCGAGAAGACTTTTTCCAAAAAGCTTTTGTACTCGTTCTTGCGGGGAAATGAAACTTCTTTGCCATTATTTTTTTCTCTCTCTCTCATCGCTGTTTATTCTTTTGATGTGCGTGTACATTATCCGTAGCTCTTTGAATTTAAATTTCACTGTCATGTTGCTCTTTTCATCAGGCTGACGGTTGCAGCTCTAATAATATTCAACTTTTAAGCCGTGGCAGAATGTTAATTACATTCACGCTCTCTTGCACTCACTGTTGTTTTTTGCCCCTGCCCGTTTAAATATCGAGTCATTTTTAACATTGGATCGTGCACTAGGAGCTAATAAATTAGTGTATAATCTCCAAATAAAAACACAAAAATCGAGGTATAAAGCAACACCCACATCTAAACTGCGTTTACGCGCACATCTTATTGTTTAATCTCCTGCGTATATTAATCCAAGTTGTTGAGCTGCTTTTACAAAGCCCGTGCCAAATTCGAGCTGATGTTTCAATCTCTACAGAGAGACGCCCAGTGGCACAGAGGGGCTCCGCGAGGACTTGCGAGCGCTTACGCGTGATTCCGGCTGGATGGGGGTGGCGGGGTGACCGGTGCTTTCTCTGCTCGGTTAACCATGTGAGATAAGCGATTACGTTGTAGGGTATTAGTGGTAATATGCGTTGCCCTGTCTCCCTAAATGCTTGCGTTGTCCAACAATCCCTACTCCTCTATCTATCATCATGGGGGAGGGGTGTCACGCATCCCGGGTTGGAACGAGCCAGCCGACAGGCCTGGGAGAATGAAAGGTCACGCAGAGGGTGAGGTGTTGAAATTGCTTTACTTCTCGACAAAACACATTTGAGCCCAGCCTGTGTCCCTCTCTGGTACAATTCTAAGTGGTCTCTCAATACAGACTGGGAATATATTGTTTTGAGCACCGTGCTAAAACGGTGAACATACTAAAGGGCCCTTGATATAGTCATTTGATTCATTTCAGCATGCAGCCACTTTTTTGAGCTTTCAACAAAAATGTGTGATGATTTTATCTGTAAGAATTTTTTGTTATTGCTTTGATCATTTTCAGCGCAAGAGTTAATATAATTACTTATAATTCCAATAAATTTTAAGAAATGTTTTAAGTTTGATTTAAGTTTAAAGGAACACGCTCATAGAGCAACCCATTCATTTTCCAGTATTTGTAAGAGGTTTTTTTTTTAAATCTTCTTTCTGATAAATGATTTTCAGTTTGTCTAACATGCTTAAAAATCAAGTAGAAATACAATTTATGCTTATTAAAAATTAGAAAGCTACTATTTACATACATGTCATAAGCATATATGTCATATTGAGCAAGAAACCTCGTACATTGGAAGACTGAATGTCTAAAAAGAACAAGAGTGGTGCATTTTCCGCTCACCAACGGAAGTTGATATTCACGAGCTAGAATAAAATATTTGATAATTATTATACTTTAAAATGAAGTGATTCACATCTTGCTGAGAGGTAATTAATACAGGGAAATCTTGAATTAAAGATGTAAATCTTGACACTTTGGCAGGGGCCGGGAAGGGACAGTGGTCTCCAAGGTCTGAATTATTCTTAGTGCAGACCAATTAACACTGTGTGTCTGCTTTTATGTTAACTTCAATTAAGAGCCTTTACAGATTTTAAGTTCTTTTCTTCTTTATAGTTGGAGAGTGTCAGCATCACAGATCAAAGCTGAACGCTGCAGTCCGTGTGCCACAGGTAATGCTGCTTTGCATAAGAATCTGCATATTGCTAAGGAGGTTTTCCTTCCATTTTGCATGAATTAAAAACGTGGCACGAGGTGCTGGAAGAAGGTGCTACGGAGAGTGATCGTCTCCACAGCTCCCAGCTCCCTCACACCTACCGCATCGGCACTAGATGCAGCCCAGCATCCCAAACCCCCACAGAGCGCTCCCTCCAGAGCAGCCCAGCATCCCAAACCCCCACAGAGCGCTCCATCCAGAGCGGCCTGTGCCTTCGCATTTTGTCATTAGCAGGATGTTTTTCTGGATTTTGTTTTGTTTAGCTGGGCTTTTGTTTGTTTGTTTGTTTGTTTAGTTTTTTTTATTTTTGTAAAAACCAGACACCTTCTGGCTATTGAGGTGCGGCAAGTAGCCCAGATCAATTGTGCAGTGAGAATTATTTCAATTTTTTTTATATATAAGTTGTCTCTCACAATTCTGTTCATCATTAGTGCCAATTATTTCATGCAAAAACATCACCTCCCAGAAGGTATTACAAGCTGTGGGTTTTGAGGTTACGAGTGGTTATCCGTGCCGTAAATGTAAAGGCCTTCAGCTGATGGTCTTGCAGGGCATTCTGTGTGCATTTTCAATGCTTTGTGTGTCTAGTCCTCTCCTCATCTGGCCAGCTGCTCTACACCACGGGAGCTCAGCCTCTTTCTCGCTGCCGCTTGCAGCGGTTCGGCCCGAGGAGCCTCGCCGTTCCCCTACCGCCTCGCCGTTGCCTCGTTTACTGTGCCGCCTCTTCAATGATTGATGCGGCCAGTGACTGACTGACATTTTCATTAACAATGAAAACGTTTGCGCTGTTCCGTCTGGGGGTAAACAAGTTGTGGCGCTGTAGCCCTTCGAGACGGGTGCGGGCGAGCGTCTGCGAGCCTGACGCTTCCGCACCCGTGCCCGGCGTGGAGCTGTTCTCACAAGACGCAGCCTGGCACGTTTGACGGGCTGCTGCAACGATGCGGTTCGGTAAGCACACGTCGTAATTTGACCGGGGGAAGGAACAGGAGGTGTCGCGCTGAAGGCCCCGCCGCTCGGGCAGACAGACTCTCTCCAGGCGAGAGGCAGCAATGTACAAACAACCTGTTTTTCACCACCCTTGATCACCGCACTTTAATTGCGTTAAACAGTGGCGTGTCAATAAATCAATGGGCAAATGAAGTGTGCGAGGACGAGAGATGGCCGTTTAGCGTTGCTGTGTATTATTTTATTGACGTTCCACTAAATGAAACCGTGGGATATTGAAAGCTATTTAAGTGGAGTGCTGACATCGTAATAACAGGCACCAGTGTGGAGCCCGACCATTTGGTCAGTGAACTCCTAGATGAGGGACAAATTCAACACGTACACATCTTCATACATGTATTCAAATAACTGAAATTCACAGCACGGGAATTTTGCGTTAAAATACGTTGCTTTTAAAATAACTGAACACAGATGTCCCTTTATGATATACTTACTTACAAATATAATTTCATGGCTGTATTCAATTACACTGTCACTTTTGTCGTGACCTCAGATGTAACTAAATCACACTGAATTTAGTGTGACAAACATCAAATTATTTAACTCTTTTAAATAATTAAAATCTTGTATGCATAGAATATTCTGGAACAGATGGAGCAGAAATGGGGAAGCACATCAAATTTTGCGTGTTATATTGATTCACTGTCGCTGTCTCTCTGGTTCTTATTGTACTGTGTGTTTTTATTTCACCACCATTTCAGCTCATCTTGTTGATAATGAGCACAAAGATGCATGTGCTCCTACTGTTTGAAATGGTTTTTCAGTAACGCCACTGAGCCAAAAACTATGCAGGCAGCCTGTTATTGACCTAAATAATCTTTACAAATTCACATGGTATGCATTAAAGTTATCCTTTAATGTAAGTTTTAAAGATGATTTTGATGTACTTTTATCCACGTGGATGCATAGCTTCTCTCACAATAGCCATTTTAATAAATTTAAAGAAAGCTTTATAGACTGCCAAATATCAAAACATTTTTGTCAGGTACAATTTCTTTGTTGGTTTCTTTTGATATCCTTGGTGTCTCATGGCATTATTAACTAAAATCCTTGGGTTTGTTTTGCATTACGAATGCTTGCCAATAATTCATTTGAGTAATGTTGCAAGGCACAAGCAGGAAATACTGCCATCTAGTGGGAAAAGGAGGCAATTGCACTTTTATTTCTCAGTGGATTTTGCAACCAGTGTTTCAATTTTTCAGTATTTTCTGCATTCTAACCCTACTGTAATTGACTGAGCTCTATGCTATGCTATGTACAAATTGCTATGTCCATGTAATCATACTGAAATTGTGCTTTGGTCTTGCAGATTAGTTATTTGTTTGTTTGTTTGTTTGTTTTGTTTTGCTTTAGCAAACAAAAGCTGACAAAGGATAAACAAATAGGTAAACAAATGTATTTATTTATTCGTTCCTTATCAAGTTTCTTCATCTACATTCCTGCTGGTAGCATCATGTAAGCAATGAACCATTAAAAATGACAAAAGATACAAACGAGGCAAGTAAAACCTGCACATGCACATATTTGTGTGCTTTTTGATAATAAAGGTATATAGTGTATTAAATATGTGTGTGTGCATGCATGCATGTGTGAATGCATGCGTGTCTGTGTGTTGGTGTGTGTGTGTGTGTGTGTGGTTGGCAGCCCCGTCACACAGGCCTCTGGCAGCTGGGAGATGCGAGAGGAGGGGACTCTGCCTCTTTGACTCTATTCTGCACAGGTAGCCCACTCCGTTTCCCGTGCTGCTAATGGAATTGCTTTTCATTGATTCTGTCTGACTAGGTGGCTCGTTTTCATCCGTTTTCCTGGGTCTTCTGCCAAGGCCTGGGACTTGCCTTGATGTGAAAAGTGTGTGTCCTTTTCAGCACACATAAACCAGAAGCTTCCTCACCGGACAAGATGGCACAGAGACAGAGGTGATTTTCTGGACGGCCAACAAAACCTCAATCAAAACTTTGCCTGAATTGCGCCTGACGGAGTGGAGGGTGAAGTCTTCATACCGCAATGAACCGAACAGCTCTGTGTACGCATGCGTGTGTGTGTGTGTGTGTGTGTGTGTGTGTGTGTTTGGGGGAGGAAGAGGGGAGGGGGGGTGTTCGGTAATTGTTATGTCTGGTTTGACCGCATGGTCAACAGTGATTCTTGCCCTGGAACTGTGTTTACACATGAAAACACTTTCTGCCCTGAATGGAGTGAGTCTCAGGCTCATTACCGAGAGCAGCAGGGCTTTGTGTGGCTGTACCAGGGTAGTGCACACGCGGCTGAGATGGTGAGCATCTCGGCCATGTGATGTCAGTGCCAGTGGCCTCTCCAATGTGGAGCCAGCACACTTGTCTCTTCGTCTGTTTGAATATGTTGGCAAGCACGCACCTCCAGGAATTAATCTACCTCCTTACCACACTGTAGATCCCTGGATAGAACTTTGACCATGACTGGAATAGCTGAACAGAGTCCTGCGCGATACTGAACGCAGTCACATGTCTGGGCGAATTTTAATATGCAGTCCAATTTGGGGCTGGGATTAGATCAGTGGAGGCGCTCTTAAATCAGATCAGGCTGTTCCAGTGGTCTAAAGGGACATTCTTTGGCATGGATAAAGAGAATGTTTCCTTCTTTCGGAAATAACAGTTAGCTGTCTTTGATAAGACTTTATTGTCTTGTGATACTCATTAAAATCTTATGTTTCATTTCAAGGTCCTTATAGGGCTGTGTTGAACATAATACAGTAATTACTGCCAAATTAAAGGATTTCCATTAGTACTTGGCTATGCAACCCATTTTTAAATGTCACTGATGACTATTATTTCCTTGCTCTTTTTCAAGCTGACGTGGTTCCAAAATGAGCGGTTTTTAAAGGTACTTCCCCATTGAGCTCTTTCCACGTTTCATCATTCAACATTTACATCAACATTTTTACATCAGTTAAACTGGGCACAAGGCTGAATTAATAACAGGGATAGAAAGTCAGTGGGAAAAAAAACACACATTTATGTTGGTACCATGTCAAATTTATGAGGGTATATTTGTGACAAAACGCATAAATCAGCCCGGAAAGTGACTGATAACAAGCCATTAAAGACCCATTACTGATCACTCCTCACGAGTACAGCTCTAATTATAAGTGTAATGCATTGCATCAATCCTCTTAGATTAACCACCACTCTGCTTTAAACATCTCATCTGATTTGCAGACAAAATGCATATCCCCTGTCCCCATACGCCTGCTCCACCAGCTGGAGCTGGTGCTGAAGCCTTTGCTGAACGTAAAAAGACACCCAG
>JAOXYF010000024.1:6335323-6345408 GCA_028565775.1 Sternarchorhynchus goeldii
GTACACTATTACAGAGCACAATAAAGTGCTAAATGCACTGGCTAACCTTGTGACTTTCCCAGTTGGCTGAACTGGGAGTTGTGGGGCTCATTCTTCACCCAGTCCAGTCTAATGACGTCCCTGTTTTTTTTCTGAATTATTCAAACAGTTTCTTGAAGCAACAGCGGCGCCTCGACGGCAAGCGAATGCTCTCAGCTGCTCACGAGCTTCAAATAATGTAAAAACGAATGATGAAATTGGCGCGGCTAAAACGAAAGAGCGCTCGTGATGCGTTTTCAAAGGTGAGGCCCAGGGTGATAACGAACATGCCCCCTTTGGCCTCCTTTAACGGCCGACGAGAACCGGGGACGCTGCAAGGACCCGGGCAAAATGAGCCGATTTTCCACGCTCGTGTTGCGTGCGAACATGCACATAAGGGAAAGAACAGGGATTTGTCCAGCCAAACGTTTGCCAGTTTAAAGGGACATTGAATGCAAAATTTCGCTCCCATGTTCCAACCATTAAAGCCAAGATTGAAATCTCAAGTCAATTAACGGATGAAACGCATTTTTGGTTACTCATTTTTGCAGGCAAACAATTTAGGGGGCAATTTAGTTGATGCATGAAATAATTTGTGCTGTGATGTAATGGCCATTGCTTTTGATCTTCAGAGTAAATCATCTTATCTGCCCTTGAAAGCAACTAATAACACATCATCAAATAAATAGCTTGAACACATTGTTCTTTAGTACTTTCTGAAGACACAATGCTTGACCCCAATAATTTAGTGTGATTAAATGAAACAATCCCAAGGAATATGCATGTACATATCTTTTCTACTGTGAGCCAAATATGGAAATATATTGTCATAGAATTATTGTTCAAACTGAACTTTATATCACGTTAAACCCTTACAAAAAAGATGTGAGAAAAAAGACAAACTTTACATGTTGCAATTTACTACAATTCTGGCAAAACGCTCGAGTAGCATAGTTTTAAACTGTGTGTGTGTGTATGTGTGTGTGCTTTAGTGTAACTGTGGTAAATTATGACTCCTGCAGGTCAAACCTCCCTACACTGCTCAGCTTATGAAAACAATCAGGAACCATTGTTGGCTTTTTACACAGCGTGCGGTACAGTGAAAGTGGGCGCGATCACTCTTTTGAAACTACTGCATTTGGGTAATGCAATTTTAATGTCAGCCCTGCTCTCTACATTTAACACTTATATGGTAAAAAAAAAGAATCTCCTAAGACAGAATCATTGTACTCTCTCCCAACTGCAATCTCAAACAGAGAGAGCAAACATCTGAGAGCAATTGAAGTGTTTCATAAAAGAGTTTCTTTCCAGTGCAGCTCAGTATAGCTGTGTGAATTGAGAATCTAAATGTTTTCTGAGCTGGGTATGATTTCTTGTTTGCACTTTTATTAAAAATAAGTGTGGATGTGTGTGGTTTACAAATAATGGAACACAATAAAGAGTACATGCAAACATTTTACCTTTAAGTGTTTCATCAACAACAACAACAACAACAACAACAACAACAATAATAATAAGCTTAAATTACATAGACATTTTTAAACAAGATTTATAACATACTTTATAGAGTAGATATAACCTAAAATGAAATGGAATAACTTAAGATTAAAATGAGATAAACTGAAATAAAAAAATAAAATAAAAAATAATGAAATATCATAAAATACATAGTAAAATATCCCAAGATAAAATATAATTATAGAGCAATTAATAAGATAAAAATAAAACAGTAGTAGTTCTCTAAATACCAGTGATGCCATCTGTCCACACGTAATATTAAGGACTGTTGCTATTGATAATTCCAAAGGTATGAGTTCAGGTTTGTGACAGATAGCATTAAAATGTACAGGCTATAAATATACAATTTATAAATGTAGTTACCTGGTCCAAGACCAGTGGTCTGGTTTTTGCTGGAGACTGCAGGAGGTTACTCCTGTGTACAACTGATGTACCTAATGGCTGCTTGTACGCTGAGGTAAAATCGCGGAAGTATTCGGATAAAAGTATTCTGGGAAATGGATTGAATAAAAAAAAGTGAAGCGTTTGTAAATTATGTTTTTTTTTCAGAACTCAGGATAAAGACTAGAAAATTATGTAGAGCAGCAGTAAAAAAAAATCATCATATATGTATTTAGTTTTTAGTGTAAGTGGAAATAATTGAGATTAGAACAGCAATAAAACACAAATATTGTGGTTTTCCAGTAAACATTTCATTTCTTCTCCATGTGGTGTTATACTTCACGGAACCAAAGATGGAGCTGTGGGGTCAGTTTAACTGTCAAAAATTATTATTAACAGGGGTGTCCAGCTGTCGTGGAACAGCACCGTGCACTTTTACCGTTTAAACAGCTCCAAATTAATACTATAAACCGGATCATTAACTGAATTGCTATGTTAGCGTGTTTGAGCCACGAATTCGCAAACAACACTGAAGTTTCTGATCCACACCCCAGAGCAAGATTTGAGCCATCTATGTTATCATGAAGTTATATAACCTACTGTCCGTTAAGTCCAACTGTGCTAGCTAGGACACTTTACAATGGCAACAAAGTATTTTGTCAAAAAAAACCAAACTTGTTTACAAATATAGGTTGATAAGTTAATGATGATATTTAAGTTATCTAACTAAGGTATTGTGGCAACAAACTCTCGTCAACAGCCTCGCGAGAAACGATTTCCCGGTTACCTTGGGAAACGAGAGTTTGATTCAAAGTAAACCCCGGTGAAACGGGTACGGGATGCTTTTAACTAGCGACTAGTGGAGGTACGTTAATACAAACATTTACCTTCGTTTATATAGGTACTATTTTACAACATATATAACAATAATACAAGTCGCAAACCGTGTTTCGCTAGTTAGTAATGCACGCTACTTGTTATGAAATTACAAACTTCCCTTCAAGGCCGTAGCTGGTTTAGCTTAGCTGACGCTAAGGCTGTTTAGCCGTGCTAACACTAGCTAACAATCCTGCTGGCTAACGTGGGCATCGTACGAGGAAGTTTTCATTAACTTCGTCTTTATTTCTCGTGTGGGTAAAATGCTTAGTTGTGAAGTGGAGTTAGCTAGCACAAGTCTAGCGTTAGTTAAAAGTTGGGAGGTAATACGTGGCTGGCTATATTGACAGCTGTTTAGCTATCTTACCAGCCACTTTTATAGCTGACCTCGCTAGTTAGGTACTAGAACAGCCACTATAGAGTGTATTTGGTCCCCACTGATCTAGCTGAGCTTGTATTGAAAGCTTTACACAAAACCTTCACTGCATTTCTCTGCACATGCGATGAACAGGCGGGACTAATGTGATAAACACAATTAAAGTGTCAGCTAACAAATGCATACTTTTAAAATGCTGCTTTAAACGTGGACTGAAGAAACGAAAGGTAGCTGGCTAGCGCCATTTAGTTACTGTTCTGGTTTTTCTGTTCGAAATAAAATAACTATAACAGGGATTCTTTGGAAATGTTTGCTAGTGGGTTAGTTATAGTTGTAGGACATAAGCGTTGTAGACTATGACGATCGTTACTCTGCGTCTTTGAACTTTACTCACTGTACAGGTGAAACTGGTTTCCCTAATTGCTTTCCTAAATTCACACAGAGCTTTAGGTGATTTTGTCGGGACGAACCCAGTTAAAATGCCATCACCTCAAGCCTTGCAGCCAGTTCTAAAGATGAAGGTGGATGAGCTCTTCCTCAACTGGCTGAGTGAGCCCAACACGCAGGTGATGCTGAAAGACTACCTCAGGAAGATCAAGAATGGAGATGAGTTAGACTTTGCACAGGGGGACTGTAATGGAAGGAATTCTCTTTTTCTCACGGAAAACAACAATATCGCCTCAAAGAACAGTATTACAGAGAGGACCTCTGCTTCGTTCAGTGCTACCTGCAGCCCGCCTTCTGCCACGCTGCCGTCAGGGAGTGGTGGTGCTAACAGAGTGGGACCCAACAGCAGGGCACTGAGGCGCTCGGTCAGCGTTAAAAAGGTAAAGTTCCTGTGCTCGTCACTGGCATCTGATGTCACAAAGGAAAGAAGGTTTCGTTTATTCCACCATTAACGATCATCATGGTATTAGCTGGTCTAATTATAATATTTGTGCATTCAGTACTTGACAGTTGACTGGGAGTTGTCAAGTGCTTTGAGTTTCCCTATTTTACCACAAGAGGCTGCTGAGCGACTGGTTGACTGTGGCCTCTGGATTTAGGGTCTCTAGGTCAAGCTTTGTGGAGTCCTTTGCACTGTGTAAATAAATACTTTCCATGTGTTCTCTTGGACTTGGACTGGCCCAGAGAATGAAGGATGGAAACATTTTAAATCCACCCATGCCTGGAATGATAATGACCCTCCCACTATGTCCTAGTCAGTGAAGTGGGTGGACTTAACCGCAGAGGTCTGGATAATTCAGACTTGTAATGGGTATGCAGCTAATCATATTGATCAGTATTATAACCAACCATGTGTTGGCCTGTAACTAAAAATTATATAAGGAAACTGAGATCCTTATTTGTACTGATTATCCAGAGCAGTAAAAGAAAGAAGACATTTGTGGATGTGAATGTGTGCAATGTGGGGTCAGTGAGTTGGACAAACAGCTGCAGCTTGGAGTAGTAGAGTAGCATCTTGACATGTTGGAGATCATTTACCAATCCTGCCTACACCTAAAAACTTGACACGCTTTGTTGGAATGTATAATTCAGTATGTGAATAGTTCATAAAATAAACTTCCTATTGTGTGGGAAGCTGTACGGTTGGTGAAACTTGTCGTGGGGGGTTGTCTTCATGCTGAGGAAGATTTGTCTTGCTGGGGTGTGATACTCAAAACTTTATTGCCAAAGCAAGCGTGTAAACACTCTCCAAAGCCAGCCTCCTTCATACAGCGTGGCAGCTGTGACGGAAGTCTACTTTGGTGGCAGGTCACGGGCCTGTCGTGATCTGCTGACCTGAATGACAAGACTCTCAATTTGACTGAAACGCTGTAGTCTCAGCACACACACACACACAAGGCTGTTGCAGGGTAATTTTAGGCTGTGTCAGACCATGTTAGTGTCCTTTTGTGCAACAGACTGAGAGCAGAGCTGTCCTACAGCCCCGATAAGGGAGGAGTTGGGTAAATCCACAGTCCACTGTGTCCTCCGTTTTTCAGGAGAGCCTTAAAATTTCCTTATAGTTTTTAGTGGGGTTTTTTTTTTCTTTAGTAATTTTATCAGCAATTTTGTTCAGGGTTTCAGAAAAGATTGCCATTATGACCATGAAAGAGAACTGCATGCTATGGTTTTTGCTATTGTCCATGAAGACAGTTTAGATAATGGGACATATTTTTATGGTAGGCATCTGTTTGCAATGAGTGCATGTTATGAGCATGACCAGTTTCTGTCCAGTTTTTCTGCAGTTCCTCATTTGTTAGACAGTAAGGGTTTTGACAGATGCGACAGGGCTTTGATTTCCATAACCGGTCGTCTTCTGCCACTTGAGTTCTCCCAGGCTCTGTCGAGGCTGCCGAACAACTGTTGTGCATTCCGTGTTTTTTATGCTGTGACGTAAGCAGCATGTGCCCAGAACTTGTCACGATGTATTAAAGGGATTCTGCTCCTACGTGGAATAATACTCTATTTTAGGAGGACCAAAGGAATTCATGAATACAAATTCATTCTTTAAAGGATTAGTTAGAAATTCAATTAACGTCATGGTCAGAACAGCTGGTCCGAGTTTAACACGAGACACCAGCAAAGATGGAGATTTTTCCACCTATACAGGAATTAACTACTCAGAAACTGGCTAGTTGGTTAGTTTGCATTTTGCAGAACTGTCCTTGGAGTACTGTTGGCATTAACAAGTTTGTAACATGCTGTTAATTGTCGGATTTCATTCGTCATTCTTTGATCTTTTGGATTTCCAAACACTGGTCTTTGTGTGCAGAGCACATTTATACAGTCAAACTGAATGTCAATTCATCGTCATAGATTTTAATGGCAACGGATTCCATTATTGTTAATATAGGCATAGTTTTTGTTCGTGATATCAGTTATGTAACTGATGTTTCGTGTTTCGTGGGGAAACTGTTGGAAAATGAGCTCAAGCCAAAACATGACCACAAATGACCCTTTCAGTTTGGTCAAGAGCTTTAAAAATTCAATAAAAACCTTAATTTTTTTTAACCAATTTTTTTTTTTTTTTTTTTTTAGCTAAAATGTTTCCATTTTGGAGATTCAGTGCAACAAAAAGCAGTCCATACTGTTGTGATAACAGACCTGATTCTGCTTAGTGTCTAATACTGACGGATTTTATCTTCTTCAAATATAACTGAAGGGGAAAAGACTGGTTGTCTTAAAACCGGTTTAACTTATAAGTCATTGTGATGTAGTTCTACTGTATAACCTTTTGTTCTCATGCTTATGGGTGAGCTGATCAAACAAACCATAAAATAAAGGTTCTGGTAAAGTGAATGGTAGGTCAGATCATGGACTGAATTACTGATGATAATTCGTTTTTTTTGTGTTCTAAACAAATGTATAATTAAATGGTATACATTTGGTGCAGTAATCTATAAAAAGACATCTTGGTTTTCAGATTTTGGTTTGTGATTTTCAGCCCAGTCTGTCCCAATTTGCATTGTAGGTTTCGGCCAAGACTCGTCTTTCCAGTACATCACTAAAACAGCTTTGTAATTAAGTTAAATATATATTCACTGAAGTATGAGCACTGTAGATCTTTTGCTCATCATCCCTTCAGTCGTTGGCTCTGGTTTAGCAAGATGAGCAAGTTTCATAGTGTTTTAACTAGTATGGGTGTGGTGTTTCTCTGCATGGCTTGTTAATATTCTGCAGACCTAGAGTAGTTTTACTAGTAATTTACTAGTGTGTGACGGGGGGGTAGATTTTCTAGGTGGAGAGCAAGTAAAAAAGTCTAGTGTAGGTAATGAAGCCAGTTTGTATGTGTGGGCCTAACTCGTACTGATGATCGTGAACACAAAGTGCTGGATACCTTAGTTTTTTCAGCAAATGTCTCATGAAACACAAGAATGGACAACTGTTTCTGATTGCAAAAACACAAGCCTTTCTCCACTGTAGGGCCAGACAGCTCCTAAGGCCATGTCAGGCTGTTCTGCACAATTATGGACTCCTGAGGCCAGTTGGGGTTTCTTTTTCCACAAGTGTTGTGCTGTAAATTGGGGCCCGGGAAGTGTTTGTGGCAGCAACGGGTTCCTGTAATTACATAACAGTCGCTAAACTACTCCAGTTGCCACAGGTGTCTGTCGAGATGGATTATCTGGTGGTGTTTTGCACTGTTTTTACTTCCTTTTGATTCGGGCCAAACAACACTGGCCATGTTAAAATGGCGGCGATTGTAGAAACGAGCAGAGAGTCCCTACATCATCTCTCGCGTCATCCCACCTGGATGATTTGTGCAGCAGCGAGAGCATTTGGCAGCGCAGACCACGTTTTGTAAGCGCTCTGTGTCAAACCACATGTGTGTTAAAGAGATTACAATGGCTCGGCCTATCGTTCGTACTCAGAACTTTTTGGCTGTACCGTGGAAAATGGACCGTATATTCCAGGGCTACAAGAATGGTTTTACTAAACACGGCTTGCTGTAACACTCCATACAATAAGACTAACGTTCAGCTCTCGGACCTTTAGGATATCAAATAATTTAATATAATTACTGGTTCAAGTAATGATGGTGTGTTCAAGCTCATCCTTATGTAGCGTTGCACACGAGGCATAGCAAGATAAGACTATGTACACTCTTAATGTGATTATTGATGTGCACGTGCTTCGTCTAAGCTCTGAGTAGGCAGACCATCTAATTAAAGTTCAAATCATATTTAAAGCAGTTTCTCCATACCTTGAGCCAGCAGGTAATTAAACCACTGGAAAATGAAATGGTAAGGTTATCAGGCCAGGACTCTACACTGTAGGGCCCCAGAATTTAAGCATTTCACTGTTTGCCTGCTCCAACAGACTTCAACTCGTTTGCCAATTACTGAGCTATTCGTTAACAGAATCGGGGGTGTTGAGGTAAGTCTGTTCTTCTGGCCCTCCATTGGTGGAGCTGCTGAGGGAACCGTGTTCGTTAGGATCTCCATGTTCTTTATTTAAAAGAACGGCATGCTTTACTTGTTAAGGGACTTGGTCTGCCTCCTTAAAGCCCACATCTAATGTACATTCCTGTTGAGATGATGCAGAGCTGAACCACAATTTCGTATACCTCAAATATTTGGTGGGATCATGCTGCTTCTGTTATATGAGAAGGGGTTAAACAGGACATTACGAGGGACTCAAAGTCCTGACAGCAGCTGTTAAAATCCAGTGTAACCAAGTGTACCTTTTTTAAAGAGCATTTTCTTCATTTTCAGACTAATTTTGTTTTGTAGACTAGTCTAATCACTATTTGGATGGCAGATTCTCAACACATCACCACATGCGGTAGTCACATGGTAATGGGTCTTGTATGTTTATGAGCCTGTCTGGGTCGGCAGTGTCACTGCTGGGTTGGATTCCTCTATTTTCTAGTAATGATGGAAAAGCTTTTGAGAGATGTTTTAAATACTGATACACAATCCACATCATAGTCATCAAACCACAAGGAGTCGGATGACTATGCCTTGTTTTGTGTCTGTAATGACTCTTACTGATCCAAAGAAATAATTACTATCTGGTCACAGGTTTTCTCTGGTCTGTGACCAGTCAAAGGCCAATAGGTTTCTGTTGTATCTATGCGTATACTGCAGACTACACCAGCAAATGTCCTGTAGGTAATGCAGTCTGCATAGAAGTGAAGCCTACAGGACCGACTTCAATATGAGTACAAGCTCCACCTGGGACACTGATGAGCACTTAATGGGTTTTTACTGACTGCCGTGTCAAGGAACAAGAGAATTAAGCTTAGTTACTTGTTCAGGCCTGCTTTCCTCATCTCGGAATAGTTTGTAAAGAATCTGCTACTTTTGAGAGTGCAGTCAAGCAGCAGATCGGAAGCGGGTGCCCACTAGATTTTACAACATCTATCACAATAAAGATAACTGCTCTCTGTTGCTGCCTTCAAAGTAAGATGAGTTTCGGCCTTTAACGCTTGATGATGGGAATGTTTTTTTTGAAAAATTCTGTGGCAACTGACCAACTAAAGGCGACTGCAGCCATGTTTGTTGGTATGTCCATTTTTGCTTTGCTGATCAGTGTCTTTGTGCAGTTGTCTCTTCGACTGGACACAAGGCTTTGTTTGGAAATTGGCACTGTTTGCACTGACAGCTGCCTCCTCTTGGACAGACAGGCCCCAGACTTGTTCTGTTAGTGCTAGTGTACTCGAACAGAGGAGACTTGTTTTTGCATATGAAGCAGAGCGATCGGAGGCCGAAGTGTTATGACTGAATGTCCACACCAATTCAAACGCCCAACACAAAACCGTCCTGGTTTTGCCAGCTAGTTTACTAATAACGGCCTGTTCTTCTCCCTCTTCCTCAATCTGCCATAATTGACCAACATGCTTGGACAACAAAACCAGGTGAGAAGAGAGTTCTGCGCTGATTAAACCCGGGCAGGATCCTTCTGTTGGAGGACAACAGGAGCTGAAATGAGTGGAAGAATGTGGACTCTGATCTGCCATCTAAAAATACTTATCATTTAAGCCAGGCATGGTTTTATTTTAGCCTTGGTTTGGTAGAAGCAATGGCAGGCTTCCCTGTGAGCGCATCCACTCAGTTTTCCAGCGCTCCAATTTGTCGATAAGATTCGTTCTGAAAACAGTAATGGTCACGAAAAGGGCTTTTCACAGACACCCCCCTTCTCAAACCCCCACCACCATCCAGTGGCTGGGTTCTTGTGGATCAGCACGCTTACAGAGAATTGATGTAATTGCTGTCAGTCTGGGTGCGTATGTTTGCCCAGACTAAAGATACACTTGTTTCTCAAGATCTTGTTTCTTGAGATTGCCCAAACAGTGCATGTGGAGTCTTTTAATAGTCCTAGACCGTTGGTTAACATCATTCTGTGAATTCAGCCCTGTTGGGGGGGGGGGGGGGGGGGGGGGGGGGGGGGGGGGGGGGGGGGGGGGGGGGGGGGGGGGGGGGGGGGGGGG
>JAOXYF010000024.1:6345508-6361327 GCA_028565775.1 Sternarchorhynchus goeldii
TTCTGTGAATTCAGCAATCTGGCCCCCCCCCCCCCCCCCACTGTAACACTAAGACTTGTCATCTATACTAAGGTATGGAATGGCTGGAAGCTGAAGACAGGAAGTAGAATAAACAAATACTGTAGGTGGTAAAACACGTGACTCTTCCATTACTTCCCATTAAATTACTATGTCTATGATATACACTTGGGTTTATAAGACTTGTGTATCATTGGTACACCTTTTGGTTTAAAATTCTTTAGTCTCTTCTGTAAAACATTTAGTGTGGTTGTAGTGTTTGGGGTTCTTTTACACACACTTACCAAGAATAACATGGGCATAGAGTGACTATCATTCATAACAAAACGAGAGTTTCAAGTATTGCTTTGTCATGGAAGAAGTTGAACTGAATTTGCCATGGTTTATATTTGTGGCAGCATCTGCCTAACGGTGAAAAGCACAGTGGTAACGCGGGGCTCTGAAACAACAGGTTTGTCTCTTTGCATAACCTTCTATGAGTGCTTTGGAATGCGTGCTAGAAAGGGCAGATCCACCCCCTGCCTACAGCCTCCCCACCCCCGCGCGCGCGCACACACGCACACAGGCACTGTGCCTCGCGCAGAGAGACACACAGACACCCTCGCGCTGTATCTCCGGCGACTCCGCCGGACAGGGTCGCACGACCTCAGCCAGCCGGAGCCGGACGGAGCTCGTCGAGAGAGAGCGTCACGCGAAGAACGCGCGGCCCACGCGCCGGCCGGCAAGCATGAGGATGAAGGAGCTGTCTCTGCGGCAGGACCCAGACCTGAGGAAGGAGCTGGCCCTGCTGGCGCGGGGCTGTGACTTTGTCCTGCCCTCGCGCTTCAAGAAGAGGCTAAAAGCCTTCCAGCAAGGACAGGCAGGTGGTCTCGACCCGCACGCACCTGTCAGGCGGCCCGGTCAGCCTGCGCAGGACACTTGCGGTGGACGGTTTGTTGGTCTTTGCTGTTGTTGTAGTGGTGGGTTTTGTTTGTTTGTTTGTTTGTTTGTTTTTTGGGTAGGGGTGGGGTGTACGGGAACATGTGATTAGGGTTTGCCTGCCGTGCGAAGGTCATTAAGCTGCCCTTGAAGGACGCGTTGAGCGTCTGTGCGTCTCCGTCGTTGAAGCTGTGAGGCGGTATCAGCAGGGCTAAGCGCTCTCCTGTTGTTCATCACCAAGCAGGGCACTCACCACCTTCTGCTGGCCTGCAGGATGGCTTTGCCCTTTTATAGCCATGGCTGACAGAGGTGCGTCGTGGAAGATTAACAGCGTTCGTCTCTCACACTGAATCCTTGTCTGGCACATCCGAGCAACTATTTTCCAGTATTGGGATGCCATATAAGGGCTCAAAGTTGCCAAAGCGTTTGCTAGTTCTAAAAAAACTTGTAATGTTCTTGAATATAGACGTGCAGAGGTCTCTAGTTCACAAAAGCCACAGAGAGTTCAACAGTGAAGGAGCAAGAGTCATCCTTTGGAGCGAGATGTAGTCATCAGTGGTGTGTGATCACCCCCTCTGTTGTCATGAGGGAGGATGTGAACAGGAGCAAACACAGGAGCAGCATACTATATAACACAACAGCAGGTCAAGTACTGCATGAGGGCGTTCAGCTGTTTTTAGCACACCGAGTTCCTGCACCTCAAGAAGGTTCAACTTGCTATTCAAGTTCAGACATATAAAACCACGTTGTCAGTTTCACTCTGCCACTAAGATCTTGTTGGAGTAGTAATTTTTTATAACCCAGTCTAACAGGAAAATGCTTGTAGTGCTACTGCTTATAAAGAATTACTCACAAAAACCAGTTGTGCAGAACTTTTACCAAAGCACAAATCCATCACGCTAGTCAGGAGCCCTCGCTGACGACCTGTTCCAACGCTGTGAGCTGTTTGAGTCTATGATCACTTATCTCTGTCCCTTCGAGCTCTCACTGCATCTGGTCGACCAGAACAAACCTGTGCCCTCATCACCAGACTGCTGATTTTATGTAACAGTATGCTTTGTCTGTGATAACACTTCACGTTCATTTGTTGATCAGAATGAGACTTGTGAGACACTAGCGGTGTCTTGTTTATCTCTGCAAAGACTTGTGGCATCTTACAAGAGTGAGAAAACATCATTTTATAGACTGTTGATGTGATTTACAGATGCTAGAACAGACTTGCTTAGGTGCATCATTCCTTATGTTCAGAGAAGTCTACTTTATTTATAAATCCAAAGCTTTTAGCTCACTCAGTATCACACACATCTCTTCTACTGTATCTCAGTAAAGTTTTTGGTCAACTGGTATAGCACTTTTCAAGTGCCCAAAGACGCTACGGTCAAACGAAGGCACAAAGCAGATAACCGAACCAGGGTTACAGTGAGATGTTGGTTAGGTTGGTGTTAAGTTGTATGCTACAGAGAAGAAATTAGTTCTGAATGAAGAAAGAGAATTACACTGACATGTGGAGGAAGAGAATTCCAGAGTTGGGGAGCTAATCTGGAGAATTCTCAACCACCATGACTATGGAACTTAGAAGGAGCAGTTGGTAGATCAGCTGGAGATGAGTGGAGGGTACAGGGCAGGGGTGTTGTAATGAAGGAGAAGATCAGCTGAAGGTGAGTGGAAAGTACAGGGCAGGGGTGTTGTAATGAAGGAGATCATCAGCTGAAGGTGAGTGGAGAGTACAGGGCAGGGGTGTTGTAATGAAGATCAGCTGAAGATGAGTGGAGAGTACAGGGCAGGGGTGTTGTAATGAAGATCAAGCAAGTAGGAAAGAGTGAGGTTAAGAGTTTTGTATGCAAGTAGGCTTCTGAAACGGATGCAGTATTTTGCAGGAAGCCAGTGGAGATCTTGGATGATGGGTGTAATATGGCTGAGACGGAGAGTGCAATGGAGAACACGGCGGCAGAGTTCTGGAGTGGGCGGAGCCTGAGACCTGCAAGAGAATTACAATAATCCAAGTGAATTAAAAATGAAGACATGATGGAGAGTTGAATTTTTAGCTGTATTACAATGATGAAAGAACTTTTAACAACAGACCTGACGTGGGAATTAATGGAGTTGAGGTGTTCGTGTTCCGAGTCAAACTTTCAACTTAGGGTTACAGGTGTGTGCATGGAGGTGAATGTTACTCTGAGTTTGCATCAGTATATAAGTACTTTCCATTACTAGTATCCAATCAAATATTTAACTTGTAGCACAGTCCTGGTACTGCTAATGATGCACGTCCAAGTCAAAGGTGGGCAGTCGTCTGGCAGAGATTTGCCTTCAGCCAGCCAATATGTTTCAATTATTTTTAGTGTGTCTCTATTTTAACCCCTTAAACCCACTGCTGCTCATTTTAGTGATGGTATTTTTAGTAAGTTGGAACAGCTTTAACAGGTTCGTTCTGTTTGCTGTCCACATCATGTCCACATTAGGCCTGTTCACGGAAACGGTATTAAAACCGTTGAAAACTATTCCGCGCACAATGAAAATCGCATTATTTGCATCAAGTTGGTGCTAATGAAACCGTAGCTTTTTACTTTGTCTTTACAGTGAAGCTCAGCATTATGATGGCGGGTCAAAGTGAGCTTTGTTTTTCGTTTTTGTTTTTTAGACGCCTGCACCACTGGACATGTCTTAATTAAAAGGCGTCACCCCGAGCAATTTACTGGGCGGTATTGTGCTAAGGGAGCGCGGCAGGATGTCCAGTGGGAGTGGAGCCTGGGACCGCGAACTGCCCACTGGCTCACTGTTTATTTCCATCTGTTTTGGCAGGCTCAGGTTAAGAAAGAGGAGACCATCGTGCCGGCGCTAAGCGAGAGCATTCCCAAGTTCTACTTCCCTCGAGGGCAGCCCAGAGCCAACATCAACATTGACAATCTCATTTCCAAGATAGAGAAAATATTTTCCCAATTCCCCGATGAAAGAGTCACCATTGAGGACATGGGGAAGGTTGCCAAGGTAAGTGCGATTTCGCAGTGTGAAGCCTGCAACCACCCAGCAAAATGGGTTTCATTTGTGTAATTAGTAGAAGCCTATAACTGTTTACAAGTTTGAATGGTTTTCATTTCCTTAATCTATGGCAAAATATTATTTCTGTTTCAGAAATACATAACTTGTGTTCCAAAGGAGAACGTGAAGAACTGACTTCTGAGTTCTTAAAAATGGCCAAAAAAAATATTTTTACAGGCAAATATTTTATTCAACCTTGAGGCCTTCAAAGAGCATCATTTACAGACATAATTACTGTTCATTTGGCCTTATTTGAAAGTTTACTTTGAGTCCCGTTGAGGAATTCTTACTGGCAGGATAGTTGGCTTGTTTTGCAGCAAAATGACTTTCATACAATGAAAGGCAACATGAAAATTGCGTTTATCAAATGAATGAAGCAGCCATTGTGCTGCTAAGAGTATGTTGGAGTATGTTACTATACTGCTGTAGCTTGGAAAGAGCACACAGTAGAGTAACGGGGGTGGGGATTCCCTCTGAGGACTATTTTACTATTCTCCAATATTGGCCATCTAGAATGATTTGTTTATCTTAATATTTCAGGCGTGAGTGTCAGTTTTCTTTTTTATAGGGCTTCACCAACAGTCTGGTGCTTTGTGTAGGGCTTCACCAACAGCCTGGTGCTTTGTGTCTCCCCAGGTCTGCGAGTGCCCTCTCTATTGGAAAGCTCCATTGTTCTACGCTTCTGGGGGAGACAGGAGGGGATATGTGTCCGTTCACAAGTTTGTGGCAATGTGGAGAAAGTAAGACAATGGTGCTTTTAGCGTGGAGTCTCTCACGCTAATGTCAGTCGCACTTGTATTAAACAGTGCCAGCATGTTGAGATGTTTGTGAGAGGATCCACACACGAGCCAAGTGCTCCGACTCTGTTCTGAATTGTTTTGTATATGCCATACATGCTATTGTATTAACCCGAGGTTCTCAGAATAGCAGAGAGTTGGCAAGTGCCCGTACTTCATTATTTCTGTATTCCAGCACCACTTTAGGTTGAAAACGACCCAGCTTGCCTTGTGGGTGCTTATTCGTGGAACACCTGGATCTGGGTCTATGCGTTTGAAGTGATCAGATTTGGAATCTGCGTTCTTTGATACGTGAGAGCCTGAAACCATCCGTTTCCCTTTTAGAGTGCTGCAGACCTGCCACGATGACGCGTCCAAATTCATTCACCTCCTGGCCAAGCCTGGCTGTCCTTATTTGGAGCAGGAGGACTTGATCCCATTTCTGCAGGTAGGGGCCATTAGCTTGGGAAGAGGAGCAGGGAGCTTGCATATTGTGACAAGCCTCTTCAGGCTAACCCAGCTTACTCGCTGAGGCAAAGATAAGACAGCCATTAACACATGGCCTAAAAGGCCTTCTATGCCTACTGCTTAACTGATCGAGCATTCCATCACACCGCAGCAGACCCACAAACATTCCTTGTGTGGAGAGGAGCTTCAAATGACTTTGGATGTGATTATTTGAATACTCATCCACCTGACCAGTTCGGCGAAACGGCGCGTTTAATTTTGTACACTTTGGAGGATGTCTTGGGGCGTGTGATCGTTGCATTCGGGACTAGGGCCCCCAGAAGGTCTCCGCGTCCTCTCCAACAGCGCACCGATAACGAGGCATTATTTGCCGCGCTGGCTATTCCTCTAGCTGTTAGCCTGTTGGCCCATGATGGACGCTTCACCGATATTCAGCCTGGCAGGACTAGCCGCTGTGGCCTGCAGCTCCTCCCCCGCAGAGGAAATGGACTCTGGCGTCTGCGCTTTAATTTGTATCGTATGGCTTCGGCAATTGCTTTGACCGTTTTGATGAATGAAAAAAGTATTGTGGTGAAGCGGATCTGACTTCCTGTGCCTGTACACAAACAGAGGTGATTTATGTGTTTTTCTATTATTTAATTTCTTATGGGAAAAGGTCAAAGAGTCCGGAACTCCCCCCCAAAATAAGTCGCTTACATTTTATTGTCAGTTTTGCAGACACATCAGTATCTGACTTGCAGACATGCTTTAAAAACAACCAACTGCATATTTTTCCCCCTATTTTCGGAAAATTCGCTAGATCAAAAATTCTGCGTGCCACACATGTGCGTTCTGAGCCCGAACTACATAAAGCCTTACCTTGCATATTGCTTTGCCATTCAAACTCCCCTCTTTGTTCTGAAAGCTTCTATACCTTTTAAAATGTCCACACATCCTCAATCACCATGATGGCCTTTTCAAACGGGCACACCAAAAGATGGCTATTTTTCTATAACACAAACCAGAGACCCTCGGCACACAAACGGCTTTGACGCAAAGATTTTCTTCTCCCCTCATATGACAATCATTTGTTCTACATTACCTTTGATGTTGGAGTGTGAGAAGCATTTCTCAAACTCGGCTCTCCTTTTTTTTGGTAAGGATGTGGTGGACTCTCATGCAGGCCTTGCTTTCCTGAAGGAGGCTTCAGATTTCCACTCACGCTACATTACCACAGTAAGAGCAACACAGTATAGCAAACATTTGTCTATTTAAAACCAATTCACTCATTGAGATATAAAGCTAATTATTGTACGTTTATTTACTCATGATTTTTACCAACAGGTAATTCAAAGGATATTTTACAATGTCAACAGGTCATGGACAGGAAAAATAATGTATTCAGAACTCAAAAGAAGTAGTTTTCTTCAGGTAAGACTGGCTACTTTATAAGCATATTGAACTCTTTTGTACTGTTTTCTCTGGATTTGTGAGGGGTTTTTTTGTGTGTGGATATTTGTTTCAACGCTATAAATATATAATACAACCTTATATTGCTTCTGAACCTGGGTCTGACGGTCACTGTTCTCACTGGCAGAATGTGGCACTGCTGGAAGAAGAGGAGGATATCAACCAGCTTACGGAGTACTTCTCTTATGAACACTTCTACGTCATCTACTGTAAATTCTGGGAGCTGGACACTGACCACGATCTGTATATAGACCAGAGGGACTTGGCACGGCACAATGATCAAGGTATCTGTGAGCTCCCTGTGCCCTCTGTAAACGGAGCTGTTGACATGATGTTGAGCATTAGATCGTATTGTCACAGAAACCCCCAATAGCTTTTCCTTTCTTTCCACATCACAGCACATGTTCCTTTTTGCTGCGTTTAGTGGAAGGGATTTAGATCAATAGAACAATAACTCCCTCTCACTGTGAATTTCCAGCAGTGTGACGCCATGTCTGCCTCTAAAATTGATCCGTCTCTTCTAAACCATTTATATTTTAGTATTACAATGATAAAAGATGGAGAACTTTATCAACCGCTACTGCAATTACAAAGACAAAACCCAGTAACACTTGACTTTTTTGGTATGTAATGTTTTTGTCGTTCCTTTCCTCTCCTTGACAGCTATTTCCCACAGAATGATTGAGAGAATATTTTCAGGAACAGTAACAAGGTACCTTGGAGAAATGCCATTTTGTATACTCAAAGATTCTGAGTAATGTTTTTTTTTTTATAGAGATTTAGAACAAGCATTACTTGTCTGGTTTATTTCTGAATATATTTTGTCTCAGAGACAGGAAGGTGCATAAAGAATCTAGGTTAAGCTACTCAGACTTTGTGTGGTTCCTCATCTCAGAGGAAGACAAGAAGACCGAGACCAGGTACCTTCCATGGTTCTAACTTTTATCTTGATGTTCTTAATGTACTTATCTGTTAGACTTTTTTCTTTATGATACTCTACTGATCATGTTAGTGTTTTAGATTACATCTTTATCATCTTGCCTCCACCCAGCTAAACTGGTTGTTTTTGGGGTTTTTTTTATGAATTTGCTTTTAGCGTTTTGCCAGAAGACTGCAAACTTATGAAAACTGTCCTTTACTACAGATGAGCTTAATCAGTTCTCCTCTGTTGGCTCTACAGTATTGAGTACTGGTTCCGGTGTATGGACTTGGATGGTGATGGAGTTCTGTCCATGTATGAGCTCCAGTACTTCTATCAGGAGCAGTGTCAGAAGCTGGAGACCATGGCCATTGAGCCCCTCCCTTTTGAGGACTGCCTCTGCCAAATGCTGGACTTGGTCAGGCCAGAAATCCCAGGTAGGCTTGGTTTGTTTGTTTGTTTAATAAACACAGTAAGACCTTGTCAATATTATAACATGTTTTTAAAAAACAAAGATGTGTAATTTTATTGTAAGCTCAGAAAAATGTGCTAATTTTTACTAATACAATAATGTTCTCCATAGGAAAGATCACCCTCCGGGATCTGAAGAGATGCAAGCTGGCTCATATATTCTTTGACACTTTTTTCAATATTGAGAAATATCTGGATCACGAACAGAGGGATCCTTTCATGGTTGCAAAGGTAATGTCCACCAGCGTTGGGAGATTCAGTTTGCCACGACGCAACAGCACTGTGCAACAACCAATCCTCTCTCCCCTTTCAGGACGCGGAGACTTTGGGGCAGGAGATCTCGGACTGGGAGAGATACGCTGCTGAGGAGTACGACGTGTTGGTGGCTGAGGAAGTGGCCAACGAGCAGTACAATGACGGGTAAAATGCTGGGATTTCGTCAGCATTTCACATCGCCATCAGCTTGTCCCAAGTCAAGGCAAAATGCCTCATTAACTGCATGAAGCATCACAAAGCTCAACCTCTCAGCTTAAGATATGTCTGTTTTCCAGGCAGAGAAGACCGTCGAGTTTAATCTCTACTGTGAGATTTAAAACAAAAAAGAAAAACGCTAGATATTTTCTGTTTGAAAAAATGTGCAAAGACTTATATTTGGCATGTAAAAAATATCGTTTCTTTATTTAATGGCACAATTTTTGTACTAAATTTAATGCATTTGCTTTTACTAGAAGTACATATGGTTCCCTCATGCCCATAAAAGATGAGCAGTATGAAATTTAGGATCGTCATTTCCACTATGAAATTAGTGGTTCTGAGATCACTGTGAAATTCACAACTTGGCCAGATTGAGCACCATGGGTCTGCAGTCCTTTACAGAACCTAGAAGAAAGTTCACCAGCAACCGCCTTTTTAATGCCAGTTTGGTTTTTTGCTTTACTAGTCTGCATTACTTTTGTATTACGCTGAAGAAAACGCTGAAGCTTTTTTTTTTTATTTTATCCGTTATGTGACGGTTTCAGGAGCACCACTGACTTCTAAACGCAGCCTCTGTGTTGAGGCGTTGTAGGTAAGCCACAGCGATATCAGGGTGTGTTTTCCACACTTGCACTGTGGAGTGGTCTGCTGTCTCTGGCTCCCAGGAGATCTGCCTGTTCACTTGCTTCCCCTTTACCTGGTTTTCCCAATGCTGAAAAGGTTTCAGAATGGCAGGGTGTAGGTGTCCACATTTACACTGTTGGACTCTGAACCAAACAGCAAGGACAAACTTCAAATCCCTAAACTTGCATTTATATCTTGTCCATATGGTATTAACTGAATCTTGTCAAACATGGTGGAGGGGGGGCGGGGCGTCTTGGTGACTGGTTCAGTATTCTAACAGTGGAAACCTGTTCCGTCTCTCCTCCCTTTATCCAGTGGAATGAAACATCCATAGATAAGTTATTCATTTTGCAGAGCGTCAGTTGGACTCACTGTTAAAATTCCGTTTCCAGCTATGAACACGCCTTGGATCCGATTGACCCTCGCATCAACAGTGACTTCATCCTGCACGGGGAGAAGAGGCGCCTCTTCGAGATCCCCAACCCTCACTGTAACCTGGACGAGTACGAGTACGTGGATGATTTTGAATGACGGCTTCCGGCAGCGATACAGATGTCAAAACCGCCCCCTCCAGAAAGCCAACATCTGGCAGAGCGCACCCATGCAGGCCTCCTGTTCTGAACCATGCCTGGAGCTGTTCTCTGAACAGGAAATCAACTGAGCACCTGCAGAAGCTCTCAAGACGACGCCCTTTATAACCGGCCAAGGCACCAATATCCTGGTCAGACATATCAAGTGCAAGGGTTGTGCTAGCCCAGTATATTAGCAGTTTCAACACGCCTATAAAAAGACTGACTGCTAATACCTACATCTATGCATGATGGGCGTATGTGCCCAAGGCCGTAGGTCACTGAGGTACATCTGAAACGCTCGACGCACTCGAAGCACATAACATTTTTAACATCTAGAATTGGCTAATATGACATTCCAGAGATTAACTAAAGTAATTTCTGACTAGCTTGAGTTCATGAACAGTGTGTTTCTAATGCAGCTATGAATAGATGTCTTGCGTGTCTCACACCCTCAAAATCCCTGGTGCGGGAAAATCCTCTAAAAATAATGTACCCATCACCCTCTAATTTATGGTGTTTCACAGACGTGAAAACTGTTTTAAATTATAGACATATTTATAAATAGTTGTAAATATTTATTTTGCGTTTGCTGTGTTCAAAGTGTTTAGGTTTATTTCAGCTAAATGTTTTCAACAAATCATGTTTGGATTTTTTTTTTCTTTTCTATAGACTTTAAATTACTGTCATTAATAAATCCTTTTTAATGTTGGATAAAATGAAGTGAAATAAAGGATTAAAGTTCATTCATCCTGTCTGTTTTATGAAGGTTTCCATACATTTAAATGAGTGCTGCTGCAAAATTCTTTTACAAAAAGTTACAATTTGATTTTAAAAACATATAAAGGTTATAGCAAGATTTGACTCCATTACACAGAAGTAGCTGTCAATACCAGTTAAGTACAGTACACAAGCTCCTCATTCAGAACATTTCAACTGAAATGCTTGTTTAATGGAGAACAGTGTAGAGCCCTGTGTGAAGCTGTGTGTACCAGTGTACCAAGAAGAGCTGCACTCATAACGCTGGTTATCCTGTCCTACAAATGCATATCTTTTTGTTAAAAATATTTTTGTTACTATCCCAAACCTTTCTTGTTGCTGAAAACACAAAAATAGATTTATTTACATTTTCTATCAGACTGGAAACTATTTGTCCTCTGTACTTTTCACTCCTGTACCACTGTTTTCATGTTTGTACATTAGCAGATCATGTATAATTCAGTATACATGATTTGCTATAACAAATATATGCTTATAAATTTCTTTGTTTCAATTCTGGAACAATTTAAAGACTATTTTGTTCCCACTACCTGTTTTAATCCCCTAAAATGTACAGTTCCTTTTTGTATCGTTTGCAATCCCTGATTTAAATACTGTTTGTCAATAAATTTTCCTGTAATTTAGGCCTATAAAACATGTATGACAAAATAATTGTATATCTTAAAATATACAGGTTCACAAATGATGCATATGACCTGTAAATGCTGAATAGAATGATACAAACGCATAACTCTCACATGCTAGTGAAGAAAATATTATGCAAAGTGCCCTCAGATATTTGCAAAACTGCCTAAACTACTGAGCACAAGCATCTATTATTTCTGATGAAGTAGAAAGTATTAAAAAAAGGTTTGTGAGAAAAAACGATGTTTGCATAGGTGATATTCTAGGTTATACATACACAATGTAATAATATTTCATGCGGATATAATGCAAGATACTTATTCAGTTTGATTATTACCTTTAGCAGGCAGTCAAAGATTACATTTTGATGAAAACAATGCTATTACAAATGCCATATCCAAACTTTGTAATATTTATTTTTTTTATAAATATAATTTCAGAAAACTTTAGAGAATCTATAGCAAATAGTGGGAGCACCAGTCTGTATTTTGACAGATTGATAATTCAGTTTTAGGTGCTGCTTGTCTGTCACATTTTGGACAATTTACCTTAAATGTACCTGCTGTTTTTGTCTGAGAAGCAAATTTGTCGTTTTTGATGTATAACCATAATTTCTTTGATGTCTTACATCACTTTGAAATCTCAGAAATAAAATATGGTTTACAAAGGTTTGCAAAGATTTCAAAGAGAAACAACAGTAATAAAATGAATGAGACAGATATACACGCTGCTTTTAGTTTTACTCATTTTCCATATACGATACCCTTTTTCATATGGTATTTCTTGCTTTTGCCCAGTACTAGTAATCTATGTACAATCGTCATATGGTCCTGCACTAAACTGTATTTTAACATTGACAGAGAACATCTGTAAAAGTGCACAAACGTCCCATGAAGGGCATTACAGGGACAGGCCTTATCGTTTAGTCTATTACTCCAAAGGAACTGTGACCAAAGATTTAAACAGTAATGAGAAAGCAGAGGTAAGGTGGTGTGCCTTCTAAGACTGTAGCTTAGGTCTGGTTTTGTGGCTGATTTTGTGACTGTAGCTTAGGTCTGGTTTTGTTTCACCACAAAGCTTTTGCACTATAATAATTACCACTGATTAAATTATAAATAATGTGTGTCTGCAGCACCAACATATTAATATTTACATCGACGGTTAAAATACTACTAACCGTTCCCACAGTGAGATTCAAATGTATTGTTGTCTTACAGGGTAGGACGTCACTCAACTCTCCTTACCTCCACCAAACACCTGGAAACTCTGGCCTCCACCACGACCAACCTGGCCATCATAGATCTAAACATCTATCTCTAATGTGTCCTCATCCACATCTTCTGCTGTGGTCCAGGGCAGGACGGCTGTGGTTCCACCGCTCCCTGCCTGCTCTCTGGGTCCCAGGCTCTTGTCTATCGGTCCTTTTGCATCTTCGTGACTGCAGGTGGAAAAACAGCCAGTGGCGTCAAACGTTTGTTTGGTTTTTTTTTTTTGTTCGAATGACGTTCATCATGAACCGTGTTAAATGTCCGTTTTTAATGTACAAAGCAACTTAACACAACACATTAAAATCCTCTGAGGTCTACCACAGCACAGAATACTATACAACTTAAAATTGAACAAAAGACTATTAATTACAACAAGAAATAACTGACAGCAGATTTTTAACACTCAGTGCCTTAAACTGCACACATCGTTCATTTGGTGTGAAAGCTATTTAGTTCGCACTGTCAAGAAGCACCGTCCCTCACCTCTTCAGAGGTTTGCAGCCTTTTGTATCCACACAGGGTGATGGAAACTGCAGATCTGGAAACACATCATGCATTGAGAATTCAAACTGCTGTCAGTTAAAGACACTTCACGAAGGTCCACTTAGATGTTCTGTTCTCCCTCAGATTTATTCACACCAAAAGCCACTTCTGGCACGTTGACCCGAGTGCTCGTACCTTCCACTTCTGGCACGTTGACCCGAGTGCTCGTACCTTCCGTGGCAGCTTGCCTGACCGACGGCGATCTGGAGTGATTGGCGAGTGAAGCCTGCTTGTTCGTGTCAGAGCTGATGAAGGACACGGTGTCCTCTCCCTCGGCCGTGGCCTGGAGGGATGCTCTGTAGTAGATGAGGGGCATCCAGGACTCCTCTCTGCTGCTTATGGTCTGTTCGCCCGTGTACCTCTGCAGGTAGCTGTATCTGAGGAGGGGAGGGGAGGGGAGAAGAGAGGAGAGGAGAGGAGAAGAGAAAGAGCAACAGATCTGCTTGTTAGTTTAAAAGAAAAGCATTCAAGTCATATTTGAAACATATATGAAGATATTTATAAAGTCAGCTCCCTTCAGCTAATTTTGTTACTGTTCGTACTATTGTACCTGCTCCTGGACTTACATCTCAGGAACACAACTGCTCTCCTGGATGGTCAAGGTTCAGCACAGCACTTTACCTGCTTAAACACACCTGATCCACTGGATTGGCTAAGTACCAAGTTTAGGAGGTGTCATCAGCTGGATCATTACAGCAAGTAGGTCATTAACCTGCTGCAGTCTGGCCCTCCAGGACTGGACGCAGACACCCCTGACTTACATGGTCTTCTTGTCGGGTTTGAGGAGCTTGTTGGAGAACTCGCTGAGGATGGTGAGATAGGAGATGTAGGGAGGTGAATGCTTGTCAGAACGCTGGACAAAACCCTGGAATACGAAGTCAATGCCATCCCTGTGAAAGAACAATATAACTCTGTGTGGATACGACTCAGAGTAGTGCATTTGAAACCACTTCAGACTCCAGTCCTGTTCACATTCTCAATGGGTTTTTTTTGTTGCTCTTTTAGCTTAGCAATCTCAGAGTAGCAATAAACTGGGAGCTGCTACCTCCCAGTTTATTTCCACAATACACGTGTTTACATCAAGGTTTCAGCAAGTGGGTCTGTGGAGGTGCTGCTCGAGGACCTGTTCCTCGGTACCTGTGGATCATGGCCAGCGACTCGCGGGATTTGATCTGGTCCCAGCCAAAGGTGAGCGAGAAGCGGCGAGCCAACTCCTTGATGCTGCTGAAGGTCTGCACTCCAGAGCAGCACGGGGTCCCGCTGTCCTGTTCCTGCTTGAGCCGCAGGTACAGCTGCACAAAAAAAACGACACGTGAACCAGCTGACTCACCCCGTCACCTCCCGACCGCGCGACAGCCGCAGACCTACACCGGCCGGGCGGCCGTGCGAATATTTATATCGGCAAACCTAGGATTCATGCAAAACACAAATTCATCTTGTCCTGAATATTAGACGCAACAAAACTAGTCTAAATGGATTGAGTGTGATCAGTGATTCTGTCTTTATCCTCCCTTGCTATAGGGGTCTTCTACTAAACAATCTAGAGAATCTGTTAGAACCCCCCGGGTGTGGAACATAGCAGGCGAGAGGGTGTGGCCTTCATGCCTGCGAGGTGGTAACAGCTGCGAAAACCCACCCACAGGAGGAGGGCAGTGATGCCCAGCGCCAACTGGACCAGACAGATGTGTCCCCAGAGGAGTGTATGAGAGAGAGAGTGAACACCAGCGCTACACTCTGGATACCTGCTGTAGGCAAAGCACTAGGGTATGTGCACTCTCTATCTTGTCCATCTGCCTGGTCCTGTTCAGGGTCTCTTTGATGATATCACCAAAATCGTTGTAGTACTGCAAAGGAGAAAGAGCGTCAGTGAACATCCCCGACTCGGGAGTGAACACACCCGGGTTCGGCTGGACGGGCTTCACCGCGCCCGAGCTCCACGCGACTGGCAGGAACCTCCGCTCCTTATGCGAGGAGGACAGTACTTTTCATCACCTGTAACAGAAATCCCGAGGACCTTATTTGACACTGAAGTCTCCTGACCACGTAAGAGCTACTCAGATATTAACAGCACCAAAGATATCAAGGGATCAGCTGCACCATGCTTGCGCACTATTAGCAGACATGTCCACGCAGAGAGAATCATCTTACAAGAAAAGGAAAGAGACTATAAATCATCGCTAGGGTTTTTACGGTATGAAACACTGGGCCAGGGTCCAGCGTTAGGCCACGCTATACAGTGCTCACCTGTTCCACTTCAGTCAATCACCAGTTAGATCCCAATCTCCCCATCGTTCCTCCATAGGCTACATCATCAGCCTTCATGGATCAGAACTGCAAGTGCTGCAGTAGGTATCTGGTCCTGTTGTCTGACCTGGTCCAGGCCCGATCAGTGCCCAGGCACGAGGGCTGACCCTTGAACCTTCTCGGCCAGGGAGATTACCAGACCGCATCTCCCACTGGATCGCACAAGTTCCTCGGGAACTGGCGCTCTGTGCAAGGCAGACGACTGGTCTATGAACAGTGTCTCAGGTACTCACGGAGCGAGTGGACAACACCACCCACTGTATCTCCGTCCAGCATAACAGCCGCCTTTTACCGCCGCCAGATTTGCGTTTAGAAGTGCGTTCAGCGCGATGTAATTGGTGGCGAATCTGGCAAAGGTTCGAAACTGGCCAGGCTTCGCTCAGAGAAGCGAGCGGTTGTTGGCGAGCCTTGCGGAAACAGGAAGTCAAGCAAATACAGGGTTACAGTTGGACGCCAACTTTCTGTCGTTTCCTGACTTTGAAAACCATCGTTCACTGTGGCAGCTGTGTGTGTGTGTGTGTGTGTGTGTGTGTGTGTGTGTGTGTGTGTGTGTGTGTGTGTGTGTGTGTGTGTGT
>JAOXYF010000024.1:6361427-6387073 GCA_028565775.1 Sternarchorhynchus goeldii
TTTGTTTGTGTGTGTGTGTGTGTGTGTGTGTGTGTGTGTGTGTGTGTGTGTGTGTGTGTGTGTGTGTGTGTGTGTGAAGGCCTGATCAAGAAGAATGTTGATGAGAGATTGCTGGCTCTGCCAGGGCCAAACCGAACAGACATTTCAAACATGTCAGTGTGTCAAATACACACACACACAAATACACACAAGATTCTTCTCAGTCAACTCATAAATTCAAAAGCAAATTGGCATCTTTAAGAGTACAGGACTTTAGCCTGTTTGATCACTAACAGAATAATGTACTCACTGCCATTACACATTAACCCACAGACCATGTGCATCATGGTCAAATAACCTGGAAAGGCTGCTGAACGTGTATTTAAATATTAAATAAAGCCCCTTTTTATTTCAGGTAGTATTGAATTCTGGTTCAAAACCACACAACAGACTTCCAGCTCTATGTGCTACACCCAAGTAACTCCTAATCGTGGCAGACAACCTCGGGATGGATGGAGTGGAGAGGTGAAGGAGCTGTCAGCGTCCTGCGCGGCAGAAGGGCCGGTACCTTAACGTAGTGCGTGAAGATCTGCGCAGCCGTGCTTATCTCCAGCACGCCGTGCACGATCAGCTTACAGAAGGCAGCCAGCAGGTTCCTCCTCCTGTTCAAGCCCTCCAGCCGACGCAGGCCACACTCACCCTCACTGCCTGGGGCGAGGGGAGACGGGGGGGGGGGGTGGGTAAGAACAATACAATCCTTAAACCTTATAAGAGAAACGCTGTTCTTAGGTGAGTGAACATTAACTACATTTACCCACACAAGAGTGGGACTTGGGTTTGGCTGGTCATGAAGTCATTCCTTCATTGAGGAGATACGTAATATTATTACTGACACAGAGAAATCGAATGGTTAAATTGCTTTTTATTGAGTTGGGTTGCAAAAGCCTATATTGTATCTTCACGGGGTTCAACTCTGTCCAGAACATCTCAGGATATCTCTGAAATATTCACAGAGCCCAGGCCGGTTTGCTATAGTCACTCTTTGTTAATTAAATATCCGTTATTCAGTTGGAGTCTCGTATATTTGTTTTATTTCCTGAAGCTAATCAAAATCACCTTCCATTAAGCAGCAGATATTTATTTAATGATTTAGTCTTGAGACGTGCCATTACATTAGCTATCATAAGTGTCATTTTGCATATATACCTTTCAAAAACAAACATTACCCAATATTAACAACTTAAAGAAACCAGGCTTGGTTGCAGCAGCCAGATTCAATATAGCCAGTCTTAGAGTAACTAAAATCTAGATTATCCACAATCCTTTTTAATCTAGGATCACTCCATTCAATTCTATTGCCTAATTTTTCTGTGAAAGTTCTAAAGTGATTTCATAAATAACAAAGATTGTTCATATCAAGTCAAAAATGACAGCAAATGGTGTTAATGACAAATCTGTCTGTACTAATCCTTATCCCTGTGTAATATAGAGGTAGACTGCCATCTACTGGAAATAGACTGCATTTACAGGACAATATATCAGAATTCACTTTAATGCTGACCTTTATTATACTTTAGTAAGCGTGTTTCGCAACATTTTTAACAGAAAAAAACCAAGGGCAAATTGTGCTTTGTACATTTTTAACACCTTCAAAGGGACACTGTTCAAACATCAAATGACTGGGCAACCATAAAAAAAATATATTTGGCAGGAGATGAAGGGCCAGTACCTCTGTTGCCGGGGCTCTCTGACTCGGCGCCCGTGAATACGCACTCCAGTACAAAGCTGAGCAAGGTCTTCTGGAGGCGGGGCTCAGGCGTGTAGAGGAGACGCCCACCCGCTAACCCCTGCCACACCTGCAGCCGGTGATTGTGGGCCACCAGGACGTCGCTCAAACACAGGAACGCCTGAGTGGGGAGAACGGATACAGAAACACATGCTGTGTACACACACGCGTACAGTTTATACTCCATACCCGCATACAGTGTATACTCCACTCCACCAGAGGGCAGTGTATACTCCACCCCACCAGAGTGCAGTGTATACTCCACCCCACCAGAGTACAGTGTATACTCCACCCCACCAGAGTACAGTGTATACTCCTCCCCAACCAGGGGGCAGTGTATACTCCACCCCACCAGAGGGCAGTGTATACTCCACACCACCAGAGGGCAGTGTATACTCCTCCCCACCAGAGTACAGTGTATACTCCAACCCACCAGAGTATAGTGTATACTCCTCACCACCAGAGGGCAGTGTATACTAAAGGCTTGTGTTGCCTGCTCTCTCACCAGCTGCTCTAGTCTTGTGTTTAGGAGCGATAGAGCACACACTACCTGCTCTCACCAGCTGCTCTAGTCTAGGTGTTGAGCAGCGATAGAGCACACACTACCTGCTCTGGTCTTGTGTCTTGGAGCAGTAGAGCACACAGTACCTGCTCTCTCACCAGCTGCTTTGGGTGTGACAGACAACGATGGCACTTTTCACAAAAGGCTCGTAACTGACTTCTCTGATGGAGGGCTAATTCCTAGAGATACACACAAACACACAGACACACAGAAGCTCATATAATACAGGTTTTACTCTGTATGTTCCATTTGCCAACTTTAATGTTTAATAGTAATTATTTAAGATATTTTCACACACACACACACACACACATATATATATATGTGTGTGTGTGTGAAAATATCTTAAATAATTACTATTATATATACATAATATACATATACATAATACATTTTTTTAATGTATGAAGGTTTCCAGAGAAACAGGACATTTCGAACAGAGTCTGAAACTACATGTTTACAGTTACTCATCTGGAATATATATACTGAATTTCTGGGATTCAATCGATTGATCAATCTATCTATATGTAGAGAGAGAGAGAGAGAGAGAGAGAGAGAGAGAGAGAGAGAGAGAGAGAGAGAGAGAGAGATAGATAGATAGATAGATAGATAGATAGATAGATAGATAGATAGATAGATAGATAGATCGATCATACATGCTGATGCAGATGCCTGCACACACCCTCCCCCTCACATTCGGACTCGCCCTTGTTCACAGTCGAATGCCACTGACGTTAGAATTGCAGACTGGGCCAAAGTCGTTACCTGGGCCTCACATTAGAGATGCTGTGGCAGTTATTGATGAGGAGGTCGCTGAGCGAACGCACCCGTTCAGCTGCCGCTCCTTTACCTACAGCATCCGTAATGGCCTTCAATATCTCAGCGCGGAAAAGGTCAGGGGTCGGGAAATATGATTACCCCACGCGCCGCGTGAGAACATGGCTTTAATAACCACGCCACATTCGAGATTAGCACAGGAACCTTCACGCGAAGAGCTAGCATTATTCACCCTACAATCCATCACCTGAACCTACTTTCCCTAATGACTCGTGATCAATCACAGGCTTCTCTCACCGTTATTAAAATCCACTGGACACAACCCAAGGGGCCTTTCGAGGTATCACGGAAAATATTTCAAATGAAACGCAGCGGGATTAAAGGACATGCTTCTTGTGATGGATCATAGACGAATTGCACAGACAGTGAGTCCGGCACACCTGAAAGGTTCGGGTAATTCATCACTTGGGACTGATTTTTGGCCCAAAGCGGGAACATTAGCATTCCTGTCACTCCGCTGCACACCAGCGACGGGGGGCCCCCCGCTGCCCTCTGAGAGTGAGAGTGAGAGCGTCAGAGTGACGGTCACGCGTACCCTGGGGTTGGTTCCCTCTCCGAAGGTGTTCAGGCTCCACAGGACGCTGCAGCACACACACCGCAGGGCCTCGCTCGTCATCTGCAAGCAGCACAAAGAGAAGAGTCCATCCCTGGCAGTGGCCCTTCAGATTGGCCCCCGTGGACGGCTGCGACCGGTGGCCTTACCTCGGGGTTCAGGCCCCCGTGTTGCGTTTCGGCCCCGAGGAGCCTGGACACCAGCTCAAAGGTTCCCCATTTGGACAGATCCTGAGTACTAGAACCCAATGTTGGAGAGGGTGTTAGGCTGACCTCAGATCAGAGCAAGGCCTTGTGTCTACAGCAGCACATCCAACTGCAAAGTCATTGAGACTTACTTGTTGAAAGCAGTTAGTTTCTTCAGAGTGGACAGAATTTCTTCTCTTTTTTCCTCATCTGCTGTAAAAGCTCCATCCTAAACATACAGGAGGGATAATATTAATTCACCCTCCCCAGGTGAATGTTTGCGTTGAAACAGAACCCAGCACAAATGTCAATCCACACTGACACAAATTCCGAGATATTCAGCCCCGTTTGGCTTTAAATCTCAAAAAAAAAAAACAGATTCTGCAGCAGTTAAAACTCCTCAACTCTCTCGGTGCTCACACTCAGTGCCTCTTCCAAGCACGTCTCCAGTGTACGGGTCCAGCGCTGGGCGAGCTGTTCCACGGCGACCACAGCCAGGTGGCGACAGCGCGAGTCGCCCGCACTGAGGCTCTGGTACGAGCGGGCGGCTGCTTCAAGTAGCTCCGCCTCCGAGTGTCTGTGCACCGCAGTCTCCAGCCCTGCCAGCAACGCCTGCACAGACTACGGTCATCGAAATACTGTCACGCTCTCACCAGCAGGGGGAGCTCTAGGAGGACCACTAAAATATTTCTAAAAGTCCCTCTCTACTGGAGTGCTGGACAAGTACCACTTTTTTTGTTACCGCTGTGAAAATATTTATATCTCCATAGTAACAGGTTTTAATGGCATAATGGCATAAAAACAGGTTTCAATGTGCTGTATTATTTCAGTAGATTAGTTAAGAACTCTAAAGTTTAAAAATAACTGCAAATTAAAAGGTATTATGTGTAACTCCTCAAGTAACTAAATAAAGTGTGAGAGGAGATGTTCTTTTAATGACTTGGAGCTGTAATGTGCAAATCAACACATGAATCAACACATGAATCAACACATGAATCAACACATGCACACACACCCCTCTGCTACAACCCTGCAAAATATCAAAGATATAGTGTAGCACTTTGTATAGCACAGGCCTCACCTCTGAGAATTCATCACCACAGGTGTCCATGTGGAAGTACTGAGGTATTTTGAGAAAGGAGGTCAACTTCTCAGCATCTTCTAAATACTGCAAACGAAAGACAGATGAACCTTTCAGAACCTATCAGACAACAAAGGAAATGAAAGGAAGTGAAAGGAAAAAGAGAGTAAATCCCTTACCTTGGATATCAGCTCAGGTAACACCTTAAGGAAGTGTTCTGTCAGTTTAGTACAGTCATCGGTCTGCAGCCTTTTCTCCTTAGTACCAATTACCTTAAAAGACACACACTGAAGATCAGTCTTCTCCACACACACAGCTGCTCTGGATGACATGGAGAACTTTACTGGAAAAACACGTGGCAGTTAGCCCAGCACCCTTCTAAAATACATATCCGTGAGTGTAACAGATTCAGTCTCCCATCACCACCCGGGCACCATTTGAGGAATTAAAAGCAGACATTAAGAAAATACTTTGGTCAGATATAATGACACTTCGACAATGGAAATATTTGAAACTGCGAAAAAATATTACTAATGTACTGCCCCTTCTGAAAAGGGCACCACAAAAGATAACTACAACATGGATGTTTCATGTTTAAACAGGCAACACCAGGTCAATAAACATGAACTCCTAGTAGTGAGAAGGTGGTCTGTAGGAGCCCTGGTGTGTCTCTCTGTCTGGGGCATGGTAGAGCTGGGAAAGGTTGAAGGAGTGCAGAAGAGAACCTTCTTGCCCAAGCTTCTCCCCACCAGTGGAGGTCCCTCTGCTGCCTGTCTCACTGACGCCACCAGGATCTCAATGACCACAGCCTCCTCATCATTGCTCAGTGCTGTGGAGCGTGCCCATCCACACACACACACAAACACACACACACACAAACACACACACACACACACACACAAACACACACACACACACACAAACACACACACACAAACACACACACACAAACACATGCATACACACACCCAGCAGCCAGAGGAGAAGGAAAACACTGTTACATGGGCTCTTAGCAAGTGTGGCGTGATGCGAGAGGGGAGGTACTAGCCTTGGTCCTGTGCAGAGGCCTTGTGTGTGAGCAAGGAGGTGAGAGAGGCCCAGTCCTTCAGCAGTGCACTGCCACAGTCCCACAGACTGTCCACCAGATACAGTACATGCTGATGCAGCTGCAGCATGGAAGCAAGAGCATACACACACACACACACACACACACACACACATGCACACACACAATGCAGACATATACAGCATTAATGTAAATTCTTTCTGGATGTCAGTGGACATCTGTAAGCACTCTATGGACACATGACGATCAGGTTCTGTTCTAATCTGCCTTAGCTTCTCCCTAGACCACTTCTCAGGTTGGGAGGTCAAGTCTAGACATGTATATATCTCTCCAGACAGCAGCTGTGGAAACTGCATCTAGTAGAAATACCATAACAATGCAGGAACTGTCTGAGAAACAATGCAGACGTGTTACCCTGAACAACACGCTGATGCATTTGTAGTGTAAGGGCTTTGACTCTCCTCTCATGCACTACCTGGTTCTGAGTGTAGAAACGGGTGAGGGCTCGGACCCTGGCCAGGGTCAGCGCTCCTCTCCTGACCTCCTCTGTCACCTCGTCTGTGAGCTCAGGCACAGTGGGGTTATGGAGGAGCCTGAGAGAACATCGGAAAACTGTCTATGAGCAGAAATCACTCTTATTACGTCTAAAGTTTTCTAACGCAACTTATTACGTACAATTACAGAAAAACACAAATATCAGTGATAAATATAATACTACTATTTCATTTAAATGCAATGGAAATCATATATGGGCCCAGGATAGGATACTGTAAAAGATGTTTCTGGATGGTTGTCAAATTACAGAGGGTTTTACAGCTGCATTTACTTCATATAGAGGAACTCTCCAGCAGTGGCCGCCAGAGGCCGATGAGAGGAGTAAACAAACTTCAGCATGTGCTCGTGGTCATCCTGGCTCAGTATTTCGTCACATGACCTGCCAAAGCGGAGGGCAAGACAGTCGGAAAGGCGATAAGCACCAGTCGCTGCACGGAGGGCAACCGTACAACAAAACAGAGTAGTTTGAGCACAGCTGGGCTGTGAGAGCGGAGCGGAGAGAGAGATGGAGCCTCACTGGGAGATGATCGTCAGCAGTTTCAAGGTCTGGACTGCTACCTCGTGGTCCTTATCCAGTGTCATGGAGACAATTCTCTCCTGCAGACAAAAAACAACCAACCCTCAGTCCCTCTTGCAAACCAATATGCTGTGTCCTCAAAACACCTTAACTACCCTCTCTGAGAGCAATCACGTGTGAAAGTACACAGTTTATTTGTTAGGACTGTTCTTCAGTACTTAATGGTGTCTTAAACCTGAACTGTGCCAATCTGCTGGCCACTGAAGACTATCTGGGTAAGAGCAGTGGTGCGCTGGTGACTAGCTCCTGAAGTACATTCCAGACCCTTTAGGTACACCTGAGGGGCTTCACCAGCTGTCAGGAAACCTGCCAGCCCACTGGAGCCACCGCTCACTCTTGTTCGTGCACAACCTTCTACACGGGCTGAAACTTTGACTTATTTTGACGCAGTTTGAGAGAATATACCGAATGATTTCTACCACGAGTTCCCACCTCCCGTGCTGTTTACTTGGTCTGGGTTAAAGGTGCAAACAAATGCCTAACCATTTGAGAACCATAAAAGCATGTGGTACCTTAAATCTGCTGGTGAAAAGGTCCATTTTGGAGCTGAGCTGAACATCCTGATAAAGTCCCTGAAGACCCAACACACACTTCAAGCGCACATCAGGTTGCTGTGAAACCAGTAAAAGAAATCACTCTGCCACGCCCTCAAAAAGCCCATGAAAAGTTGGTTTGAAGATACAATAGTTACACATATGACACTAGAAAGGCTACTGGAATTTAAGAGGTGTATTAACTCAGTAAATGTGTGTTCATCCAGAACAAAAATAAATCCTAAACCATCCACATAAGATGAACCTGAAGCACCGAACCAGCAAAGCACCCAAACACAATATTTATTATATGTGAGTACGCAGAAACTAGTTAGGACGCACCTTATCGTACATCATCCATCCTACATATTTCAGGTAGGTGTCATTCAGAAACACCGTACTGTACAGTTTCATCCATATGGTCAGTTCCTCCATACAGATTGACCTGATCTCAGGTATCACATCTCTGCCGATTCAGCAGGAGCAAAAATAAACAAATAAATAAATAAGTTGTACAGGAGGGGAGAGAGAAAAAAAGATAAGAACAGATGGACACAACCAATGATGAAGTTACCTGTATCTTTTGAGAAATACTCCCTTAAATATGGCATCCATCATGTCTTCCGTTTCAAGCTTTCTGTCCTGCAACTGAAAAATCAGCAAAAAGCACCTGAGTTCAGGAACAGCTCACAAACTGGAAATTACTAATCAGTAGAAGCTTGTAATGCATCTGCCCCCACAAAAAGGAAGTAAAATAACTTATCATCAAATCAAGGAAAGCAGGTTCAAGGTTCATGCCACCCCCACCTCATTAATCTTCCTCTGGATCTTCTCCAGTCGTGGCGAGGCTCGTTTGCTGGAGGCTTTGGCCATCTCCACCTCGTACAGCCTCTGGCTGTTCTCCACGCCGACGCTCAGGCTGAGGGCCACGTTCACCAAGGTACTGAGCAGCTTCACCGCTGCAGGCGGCCACAGAGAGAAGCATAAGGGGGGTAAACAGCATCAACAGGGAGGACCAGTCCTCCATCATCGCTGTGGGCCCAGGTGTTGCGGCGGCGAGGGCGTCAGTTACCTGCCAGCGTGCAGGTGTGCCTGAAGGCTCGCACGCACGACGCTGAGAGCTCGGTCAGCAGGGAGATGAGGGTGTTCAGGAGGTAGTTGTCGAAGATGACGTTGTATTGGCACTGAGAGACGAGCACCTGGACAAACTCGCAGAAGTGCACCCGAAACTTCTTCCAGTACAGGCCAGACATGACAAGAGGATATTCACCACTGTCCTGGGAAGGTCAGGATCGAAAGGGTGGGCGTTTAGCATCCTCCTGTACGTTCAAGAACACCATGGTCTAAGAAAGACGGTCAGGTTTACACCAACCATGTCTATGGGCCATGTGACAGTGAGAATCCATGGAAACGCCAGGAATTTCTTGTACTGTAAACCTGAGCTCTGTATTTTGTGATACAAAGAGGTGTCTCACTTCACAAAGCACAAAGAAACATAAAAGCAACAGAAGAATTTTGAGGGTTTTGGTGGAAGTAGAAACCTCATCCAGGTCCTCCACCATCTTGCTCATAACATCACCATCTTCCTTGCTCTGAAACATCTCAGCAGTTACTACACCTAGAGAAGGCAGCATTTAAACCCAACAAGTAAGATCATTAGGAAAGTGATTAAAACTATTACTGAGTCATTAATAAAATAATAATAATTATTATTATTAATTATCATTAAATGTTTGCCTTTGCATCCTGAACACTGGATGAAGAAGCTGATGAGGTCAAGCAGGGCTGGTTCTCTGTCCATTATATAAGCTTCGATCCAGTCATCCACCACTGCCTTCGGACGGTGTTCAGAACAGACAAAAAAAAACTTCGATCAGACTTCAATCAGCCTCCAAACCCTCCGTCTTCAGCGAAAGAAATTACACAACTGGTATTCAACCTATCAAAGAAATAGTCCAACCTGCACAGTCAAAACGGAAAAGTGTTTTTGTCTGAAGTGGATAGCGCGTGCATACCTGCATTGCACTGCTCCCCAAGGCGACCACCTCAAACAAGGTGACAGCCTCCACATCTCTGTTTTTGTCCTGCCCATTCTCTGGCCGGGTCTTGAAGTGCTTCCGCTTAGCATTCTCTGAGCCATCTCTGGCTTTTCTCTTTCCTCTCTAGACGTTTAGATGTAGTTATTTTTAAATTAAAATTACGTTAAAAGTAAACATACAATTGGCCACAAGGGGGCACTGTAAACATTGAAATAACGTCGGTGCTTCAGTCACAGCGTGTCCTTGTTAAAGTAGTTTTCTCATTAGATGGAGGAAACCACACGTAAAATTAAACGGAAAAGATAATGTAACATCGTGTCTTACCACATTCTTCTGTCTATTTTCATTCCTCGCACCAGAGGTCTGATTCACAGATGTACCAGAAGAAACGTCTACAACGGAGTTCTCTCTTCAAAAATGGTTCATACAGTATTGTTAATTACTGTTAGTCAGTACAGAGGTCACTGTGTCACCGGCAGGCTATAAAAAAGAGTCTGTCTTACTTTTGCACTGATCTGGACAGTAATGTTGGTTCAGCTATCATCTCTTCTCACATCATTTTGTGGAACAGGTTTGTGATTTTCAAGTTTTTATTTACTGCAAAAAATAAGTATTAAACAGTCACGACAGGTTTTTTTTCAATAATACCGTTTCAGCTTCATAGTTTATTTTATGCTAGAACTCTGGAGTACTTATATAATAACAATTATGTTACATTATAACTGGTATGAGGGACTTGTTACATTGTTACAATTATGTTACATTATAACTGATATGTGGACTTGTTACATTGTTACAATTATGTTACATTATAACTGGTATGAGGACTTGTTAGATTGTTCTACAGTAATCTACAGGCTGTAGTCACGAGTAGGATAATGCCTGTTTGAGATCCTATTCTAATACTATGGTCACTAACGCGCACAGCGATTTTAACCTGTACGCAGCTGCTTGGACATGACAACTCATTTCATTAAGCTCCTGACGCACAGTTCTTGTTCCGAAGCTGCTTCTAGAGCCTGATAGGCGACTTTTTACGTGCTATACGCTTTATCACATCAAATCTACGTTTTTTTTTACCACTTCGTGGTTAAAATGCTACTAGACGCTGTTCCTAGACTCTTCGGTTTCACAATAACAGCACTTAGTTAACCTAGGCAGCAATTTCACGATCCGACTTGTACCAAAGGTGTCATCCCCTGACAGTGCCGCTTTAAAGATTGTCGAGCCCTTCGTCGCTACTACCAGTGGTTTTCTGAAGCGACTGTGACTCTGCTCTTGACATTTATAACCCTGGTAGCAATGGGTGTGGCTGAAACACCTGAACTAAAAGAAACTAGGAGGGATGTCCACATTCTTTTGGTCATATAGTGTACATCGTGAAATCGGACTATAAATCGCCGGCTCATACTTACATAGAAAAGAATACCATAACCTTGATAGCTGTGAAAATCCAGTGCGAGACTACACTGGGAATTTTTTGGATTTGTTGTGTGACTCGGCTACTGCTAGTAAACACAGAGATAAAAAAAGCTCTGACACAAAGAAAACCGGTCATCGAAATAAACATCTAATCACGGACCATTGGTTAGATATATGTACGTAAAACGAAACCTAAAAGTTGATTGGATATTGCTACTATCAATCAGGATTTGCTTCTTCCTTATATTCTGAGGTCTCGATGTTCATTCCAAAAACAACAGACCACCGTCGCGGTATTGGGTCTTGACCAAGCATGTTCACCAGAACCAGACGAGAAGCATTGCTAACGCATTAAGATGCTCTCGGGTGGAACTACCCTGAAGTTTAACGCTGAAAATATCCGACTGAATGGTTATGGGTTAAACAGCCGCTACTGGCAAACGTTTCATTATCTCGATTTCAGTCGTTAAGCCATTGTTTTTAAATGTCTATTCAGTCAGCATATACAAATGGAGATTCAACATAGTGGTGCTCTTACCAGTGGAAGACGACACTGGGATTCGAGAATATATTATAAATAATATAGCAGACTAGGTACGCGGCTACTGTAGTGCGCCATCCGGTGGGCCTCTTATGTTTGAACAAAGCTATTACGTGCCGTACGTAAAGACGTCACTCTGTGAAAGTGTATAACTACGACTAGACCACGACTATTTCATCACGCTGTCAAATTATATTCGAAGCATATGGAATGTATAATTTCATAATTCATGAGAAAGCATTCATGTTTATTTAATCAAAGGTGGAAGTAGCAGAGAGTGCAGCTCAGTTGTAAAGTACAGACTTTTAAACGTATTCCAAGTGAGATCACTGAATACTGTAGCACCATGAGCTATATAGTATAACCAAATGGAAGTAAATAAACATATTCAGTAGTAAACATTAATCATGCTTATATTCTTATACAGTCTACTTTGTGCTACTCTTGATTTATTTGAGGTTTCGTTTCATTTTAACGGTGGATGCACCTTTGCAGAGCCTGGTCCTGTAAACACCCATGTTTTCTTGTTCCGTGCACTTAATTAGTTGTTTGACACAAAACCAGTAATATTTGCTTATCAACCCACAGTGACGGTTGTGGTCTGCTCGGTCACCAGGTGAACGCATTACTGTTTGGGCCGTTGTAGTGGTTTGCTTCTAAAATGCCACCAGTCAACTGCAAACATTGGCACTACAGATGAATGCTGTTGTGTCAGGACAACTTCGAGATGAAGGATGTTACTGGGCTGAGTTCCTCAGTGAGTTCCCCGGTGACTGAAGACACTGTTGATATTATGTTGTGTGTTAAGCGTGACACCCTGTAAAGGTAAAAATAATTACCTGTAAAGAACAGCAACTTATTGAAGCAGTAATAGCATACTTTTAATACACTTACCAGCTGAGGTAATGTGCTGGTAAGTGAGGTTCTTGCTCAGACCCTTCCTCTGTTATCAAAGATATCTTCATCTGCTTAAAGTTAGCCTCAATGTCACTCGTTATACTGGACAGTGGTAGAGTATCTCTGAGAGAGATCAGCACTTGCTGTAACAACAACAAAACGTTGTGCAAATAAGGTTCATGCAGAACCTAACAGCACAAAAGATACATGCAACATCCAGACTTTACTGGAAGTCTGACTAGTGAAATGAAAAGCTGATTAAAGTGATACATAACAAATAGATTTTTCTTACATTTACAGCATTTGCATTCATGAAAAACTCACGTATATAACAGCAAGCTGATGAGGGATGTATTTGTGGCTTCCTAGGTGCTTCACATCATCTTCCAGCTGCTCACTCAGAACCAGCAGCTGATTCAGCCTCCCGTGGTAAGGGAAGTACCCTGCGGCCATGACTACAGTGGGTAACGAAGCCTCAGGACACAAAAAAATGCTTTTCCTGACGGGAAAAACCCTATGTGTTTTTTTTTTTTATTCCTAGATCCTGGAGCTTAAAGCAGCCCCTCACCATCCAGTGGTGGTGTCTCCAGCATGTCCACAGCTTTGTTGTAGATAATGTAAACTTCTACTCGAGGGAACATGACAGACAGTCCCGCGATGTCCAGATAGTCCTGGTGGAAAAGGGCTTTTATTCCAAACATCAGTCAATTTTTCCATTTTTTTAAATTGACTAAAAAATTACCTCCAAGAGGGGTGTCGGTTTAGGCAGGTGTTCGAGATACTGGTTCATCTGATCTATAATTTCAGCACCTTTGTGCATGGTATCAGAAATATAGCATATTTACAATTAGATATATTTATCAAGTGCAATGCCAATATTTCTAAATGCTACCAATCACAGGAGGCTGATGGTGTGACGTTTACCTTGTTTTTGGAAAGAATCCGATTCTTCAGGACTCCTGTCCTGCTTTAGCTGGCCCTGAAACTAACATAGGGAGGTAAGAATGCACTGACGCTGCAGACGAGCTGCTACTGTCTTGTGTCCGACTGCTAGCTGGTTTACCTGGTAGACCTGAGCTCTAATGAGGAGGTCAAGCTGACTGCAAAGACAGAGCATCTCAAGTGCCACCTGCTCAGGGCTCAGGTGGACAGGAACCAGGGGCTTTTTCACGTACAGTTCAACTGGACGCACAGAAAAATATGCTCGGGTGACCAGCATCAACGCGACATTACAATTTAGTGTTGAACTTCTACAAGTGCGAGACATCATCAAATTATGTCTACTAGCGGTCTAATTAGAGTAACGCGACACAAGCTCTACAGACAGAAACCAGATCAAACATAGTCGAGAGAGATAAACACGTACCTTTGAAAGTCACATTGTAACCACACGGCTGGCAGAGCGGTTCTGTTAAACTGACAGCTGACATTGTTGGAACTGCGACAAAATCGTGCTGTAGTGGTTTTGTTCTATTTGCAAGAGGTTCTCATGCGCATCTCTCGGTTGCAAACATCTTCCGTGGCTATTATCTGCTCGACTTATTTTTGCTCTCTGATGCAACTGATGCGCATCGTTTCCCAATATTTTACAATTTTACACACTAACCTACATTTTACTATATCACGTCATCCTCATCCAATCTACGAGAATATACGAGAATCACGATTTTCGAAATCCCACCGAACTGTATGACGTAATCGCCTAAAAGCAAACAATTTTGTATTTTCCAGTGCATCAAATAGAAATTTGGTCGTTTAGAAACACTGAACACAACTTTCCAAGCGAAAAGACAGAATACAATCAGGATTTAAACAGGAATCCACGTAATATGTATTCACGAGGTGTTTAATGGGAATGTCTAATAATAACTATGGTGTAATATTATTATTATTTATATTGTTGTTGTTGTTGTTGTTGTGCTAGTATATGATTTTACTTCTAAACAAACAATATATTCCTACATTGCTGAACGCAAACCCACATGTCTGCAAAACAATTCACAGCTTATTGAACTCAATAACCAGAAATGTATGTATAACCAGATACGTATATTAATATGTATGTATAACCAGATACGTATATTAATATGTATGTATAACCAGATATGTATATTAATATGTATGTATAACCAGATATGTATATTAATGGCGGTAAAGTAGCACATAAAATGAATCTGTTCACACGGGAAATGCTGAGAAATACACATAACGTTTTCAAATGTTTATTAAACAGAAGGAAGTAATAAAAACGGAAAGAAGTAAAGGCTAATTTTATTACAATACAAAAATCAACACAAAATGTAAACTATAACAATAGGTTTATTAAATTATTGAAATATTTATAAAATATGTTAATTGTTTTACACACACACTTATATATGTGCTATTACGCTGTGAACTTCCTCTGCCCGCTTGTCTTAACATGTAGACTTAAGACCTGCATTTTCAGCAGTCACTTGAATAAATAATGAGATCAAACATATTTTATGTTTATGTTCAAATGGGTGGGGTTTGTTGAAAAAGTGAGCAGGGAGGAGGGCAAGACTGGGTCGCCAGTCCTCACTGCTGAACCTCGTGGAGGTGTTGTGGGTTCGGTTCAGAGAAGAGCACGCGCGATGGCAGCTGTTTGAATGAAGAACGCGCGCAATGGCAGCTGTTTGAATGAAGAACACGCACGATGGCAGCTGTTTAAATGAAGAGCACTTAGGGCCTCTCTTTTTGTGACGCTCTAATGGATTGGCATAGTGTATTTTACATCTTATCCTGTGTATAAGCATAGTAAATACATAATAAATACACTTACAATATATACACTTACTCATACAATACAAAACCAACAAACCTAAAGTTTGTATTTTCTTTGTGTATATTAACAGGATTTATTCCTTAGACATGACAAAGGACTTTTGTAAGTCACTCGTCACTCTAGATAAGAGCGTCTGCTGTGCCCACGTACAATAAAAAAAAATTATATACTGTATATATATTATATACATGTGTACCTACACACAAATAAACATTAAATAATGCTAATTATGGTCTAATGTCCACATCCTAAGTCTTTAAGGTTAGCTTCTAAAGATTTTCAAAGGGTCCCCATTTCAGGTAAAACGTTTTTATTGATCCCTTAGACGTAAACTTGATCTTTTCAACTTTGAAAAGCATCGCATCTTCCAGCCAGACAGCAGAAGACTTCCATGTTAGTAAGTGTCCTATGGGCTAAAAGGGTTGTGAAAGCAATGATCTCAGATTGTCTCTTATCTAAGTTCAAGGACCTGTCAACCATCCCAAAGATGACCATAACTGGGCAAGGAGCCAATGTCTCCTTGAACATTTCACTTAAAAAAGTTTTAAAAACCGTTGCCCAGTACGTGACAAGTTGAGGACAAGACCAAAAGGAATGGACCAAATTGGCTGGCCAGAGGGAACTACTGTCACTACTAGCATCAAGCCCTGGATGAATGGCAGTAAATGGATCCTGTGTAGAACTTTGCATTGTATGAGCTCCACTCTGGTGCATGATGATGAGGAATGAACCCTGTAAAGTGCATTTTCCCAATTTTTCGACAAATCCTTGCCAAGATCCTCCTCCCACCTGGCTTTTATCTTATTTAAACTCTGGTCTTCCAGTGACATCAGTTGTGAGTATAATGTAGATATACTGAAGAAGTTCCTTAGTTTTAAAAGTGAGTGTGAGCTTTTCACATGCTACAACCACTGTTACATTTGGAAATGATTGAATTTTTTTTTAGTGAAGAATCTGTAAATAAAAAAATAAAAATTAATTATTTGGGAGGCTGTGTTTTCTACGCAGATTGTCAAAACAGTCAAATACATTATTTGTATATATTGTCCAAAGGTTGAGTCAAGAGTGGAGGAGTGATTTTTTATACCGTTAGGTCCATATATATTTTGACACTGACACAAATTTAGTTTTTTTTTTTACCTGTTTACTGAAACATCTTCAATTATAGTTATACCTGTATGGACATGGACATGGACATGGACATAAAGTCCAGACTGTCAGCTTTCATTTGAGGGGATCCACGTTAAAACTGGATGAAGGGTTTAGGACTTTCATCTCCTTAACATGTGCAACCCTTAAAGGGACCAAAAGTAATTGGACAATGGACTCGAAGGCTATTTCATGGGCAGGTGTGGGCAGTTCCTTCGTTATGTCGTTCTCAATTAAGCAGATAAAAGACCTGGAGTTGATCTGAGGTGCAGTGCTTGTATTTGGAAGATTTTGCTGTGAAGAAAACATGCGGTCAAAGGAGCTTTCCATGCAGTTGAAACAAGCCATCCTTTAGATGTGAAAACAGAAAAATCCCATCCAAGAAATTACTACAATATTAGGAGTGGCAAAATGCACTGGTACATTGCACAGGCAAAATGTTTGGTACATTCTGAGAAAGAAAGAAAGCACTGGTGAACTCATCAGTGCAAAGAGACCTGGATGGCCACAGAAGACAACAGTGGTGGATGATTGCAGAATAATACCACTCATAAGCCTCAAGAATAAAAATGCTAGATTCAACTTTGGTAAAAAAAAAAAAAAAAGCCAGCACAGATCTGGAAGAACATTCTTTGGAAAGATGAAACCAACATTAACCTCTACCAGAATGATGGAAAGAAAAAAGTATGGTGAAGGTGTGGTACAGCTCATGATCCAACGCTCATGACCACATCATCTGTAAAACACAGTGGAGGCAGTGTGATGGCCTGGGCATGCATGGCTGCCAGTGGCACTGGATCACTAGTGTTTACTGATGATGTGACGCAGGACAGAAGCAGCCGGATGAATTCTGAAGTATTCAGAGACGTAGTGTGTGCTCAAATCCAGCCAAACTGATTGGTCGGCGTTTCATAATACAGATGGACAATGACCCAAAACGTTTACATTTAAGGCATTTGGCTGATGCTTTTATCCAAAGCGACTTACGGTTGTGACTGAACACATCTTGAGAACAGTTGAGGGTTAAGGGTTTTGCTCAGGGGCCCTACAGTGGCAACTTGGCAGAGGTGGGGTTTGAACCAGCAACCTTCTGATTACTAGTCAAGTGCCTAAACAAGTGAGCTACCACCAAAAAATGCAAAGCCACAGCAACCCAGGAGTTTATTAAAGCAAAGAAGTGGAATATTACTGAATGGCCAAGTCAGTCACCTGGCCTCAACCCACGTGAGCCTGCATTTCATTTGTTAAAGACTAAACTTCAGACAGAAATGCCCACAAACAAACAGCAACTGAAAACCGCTGCAGTAACAAAGGCCTGGAAGAGCATTAAAAAGGAGGAAACAGTGTCTGGTGACGTCCAGGAGTTCAAGACTTCAGGCAATCAGTTTTCAACTAAGTATTAGAAAGGAACATTTTATTTACAATTATTTACTTTGTCCAATTACTTTTGAGCCCCTGAAATGAAGGGATTTTGTTTTAAAATGCTTTAGTTCCTCACATTTTTATGCAATCTTTTTCTTCAACCCACTGAATTAAAGCTGAAAGTCTGAACTTCAATTGTATCTGAATTGTCTCTGTCCAAATATTTACGGACCTAACTGTATATTGGGCCCTGAGCTGAGGCCGTGGGGAACTTTTTAAGGGTGGTGAGCACCTGCTTAATTACCCTAAACAGAGAGAACTAGTTTTTCTGTACTATTTGAACTTTCATTCTTCTCTCCAGACATCCTCTGATTTTATAACTGCCACAATTATCAAGCCATAGCCATCAAACTGGTGAAAGGATTCAACAAATGAACTCCACACACCAAACTGTTGAAAGGACTCAACAAATGAACTCCACACTGTTGAAAAGACTCAACAAATGAACTCCACACTGTTGAAAGGACTCAACAAATGAACTCCACACACCAAACTGGTGAAAGGATTCAACAAATGAACTCCACACACCAAACTGTTGAAAAGACTCAACAAATGAACTCCACACACCAAACTGTTGAAAAGACTCAACAAATGAACTCCACACTGTTGAAAGAACTCAACAAATGAACTCCACACACCAAACTGTTGAAAGGACTCAACAAATGAACTCCACACTGTTGAAAGAACTCAACAAATGAACTCCACACACCAAACTGGTGAAAGGACTCAACAAAGGAGCTCCACACAACAAACTGTTGAAAGGACTCAACAAATGAACTCCACACACCAAACTGTTGAAAGGACTCAACAAATGAACTCCACACACCAAAGTGCATTTCATACTGACTGCACTCATCCATCCACCCCTTTTTTCCCCCCTTCATCCCTTCATCCACCCACATCACTAATTGGCTATAGAGTAGTTAAGGTTAAAGGGTTTTTAGCTGCTGTGGGGGGTGTAATTGAGGGTGTAGTTGAGGGTGTAGTTGAGTAGTTAAATACTGTTCAATGATTTACCGCCACTTAAACATAAAAAATGTAATTTGGTGTGAGACGGTTGAGATTATTTGGGACAGTGGGATTATTTAGCTGTTGTAGAGATTTTCACTGTGCAGTTTTTGTCATAGAACCAACAAATTCACCACAAAAGTAATTCCCAAACTGTGCTTTCTGGACAAAGAGAAATTACAGTTTTTGCATGAGAGCCTGGAAATGTGGAATTTGTTCCATAGGAAGGAACGCCAGAATGTTCATAAATGTGAGATTCCATGATGTCACCAGTCTCAGAGGACACACAGAACCTCTCCCTCATTCCCTCACGACAGCTGAACAACCTCTCAGCCCAAACTGCCCCATGTCCAAAATTGCCCAATACTCCTAAACAATTACCACCTTCACCACAGTAAATTACATCTGAACCTCAATTAACCCACCCAACAGCCTTCAACCACAATTACCCAAAAAGCTAAATACCCCCCACCTCAACAATTCTATTGCTGTGTCACCCCTCTACCAAAATTATCCTCCACAGCCAAATAGCACTCAAACAAAAAATCCTTTCATCTGCAACCATCTTAAAGCAAATTAGCCCTACAGAAAAACTCAACTACCAAAATACAGCTACCCAGTCAATGTTCATCTTTCAATCACATTAGCACAACAGGTAAATGACCTCTCAGCTTCAACTAACTGCCAGGGGATGAACGAACGCTGCCAGTTTATGATCCAGTGCTGTAATGTTGGAGTCTGCTCACCAACCAGTCTAACTATTGCTACTGAAACTTTGCACCACCACCAAAAGACCTACTTTGGCTATAAAATAACGTAATAAAACAAACTAGTTGGGCTGCCCCATCAATAGAGGATGGGTTCCCTTTTGAGTCTTGGTGCTCTCAAGGTTTATTCCTATCCTGTCACCCTTGGCTTGATCATTAGAGCTCTGGACCCATACAACTGTACAGCTGCTTTGAGACGCATTTTACAAAAACTGCTATAAAGTGCTATTTAAATAAAAAAAAACTTATACACAATAAATTACATTTCTTTTTACATTAAACAGAGTGTAACATCATTTAACAGCATTTTAAAATTTAATTTTATATTTAAACAAGATTTAACATAATTTAACATTATTTGTTGGGTTATCCATGTCAATTTTTAATCTGCATCATTAAGATAAAATAAAGTTTGTTCACGAACTAGCACTGTTAATTAAATTAGAGCGCTTTTATTTTGACATGGTGAAGGGCACAGTCTCTCACCATATTTCATCTTTTTATTTTAATGAAGAGTGCCATGGACATTTTTAAACTGTTGTACCCCAGTCCACAGCGCGTCCATTTGCACGACCGTTTCCCTTCACTCCAGGTTGAGATTTTTCTAAGTACCCTGAAAACGAAGCATTCATGTGTGGAGACCAGCATGAAAACAATGGACTTAAAAACAACACCTGCTTAACAACATACAGCAAGAACATATTTAGAAAGTCTGTCACAATCATAACAGTATTCAGTAAGACAGATTTAATGAAAGAGGTCGAAGTTATTACATTAATAAAACATTAAATAGTGTCATAATAAAGAATACATCCCCAATGTCCACACAGTATTGATGATATCTTGCATTATAAAAAATGAATAGTTTGGATTTTTTCCCCCAAAATGCTTATTTTTTTAAGGCAGACATTGAAATAAAAATAAAAAACATTTACAGTTGAAGGTAAACAAACCTATTTTTGTATTTTGAAACCTTTATTTAGGAAGTGCACTGAAACAAAAATAAATCATCCTTTCTTCTTGATCATGTCCTGAATTGATAGTAGTATGTATGGTATTCTCAAGCAACATGTCCTTCATTCAGTTACATACGTTCTTTTTATGAAACAGAACCAGAGAGCAATCCATAATTTTCTTCTCTCCCTTCGACAGAAGTTTGTACACCTGAAGAAAATGTTCATTCGCTGTAGCTGAGAACCAGCAATCTCCTTACAGCAAGCCAAGGCTGAACGTGCTCTCATCTCAGTCTGTAGAAGCTGAACTGAGATCTTTTATGGCCGCCCACCAGGGTTCAGAGTGAGATTAGCCATGAGTTCATGAATTGAGGCAAATATTGTACACTCTCCTAAAAGAGAAGATTCGTGCATTATGAACCAACTCTGCACGCCAATGAACTAATTTATTACAGAAATGTAAGAAGTACAGCGGAGGCCGACACTGGAGGCGGGAGCAAGCTTACCTGGCCGGGCTGGATGGTGCTGCTCGTTAAACCTCCGGAGGATGCTGCTGACCATGAGAGCAGCGGCCCCGGAGGAGCTGTGTTGGCGTGGGATGTCAGCCTGTTGCGTCAGACCTGTAGCCATGTCGTACACAATGGGCACTATGATGTTGATTGGCTCCTGCGGTCCTGGGAGCCTCTGGGTCAGCTGGAGCTGTGGACCAATGACTCCGTTATTAACGAGACTTGTGATTTAACTGGTTCCTTCCAGGCTCTAAACATGAAGTAACGCCGAAGAGCGTCGGAGGACGGTTTTATGCGAGTGCTTACAAAGAAAAGCATCTTGGTCTTGAGCACTACAGCGATGGTTCCTGGAGGAGCGATGGGAGGAGCGCTGGGTGGTATGGTGAGGCAGAACTGCACATTCCACTTCAACTGGGCAGCCTGGTCAGGGAACTGCAGGGGCAGAATTGAAAAAGCGTGTGTATACACATACAGACAGAGACAGACAGTCAAACAGACAGATGGTCAGAGAGACGGACACACACACACACACACACACACACACACACACACACACACTCGCTCACTCAAGACATACACCTTCATGCATGCTTTTACTAACCAACTCAAGCTTCATAATGCGGACACAGTCTCTGAGAATGTTGGTAGGAGCACCCAGCAGCTTTGTAAAAGCATTTAGTGTGTTGTACTTGAACGGTGGACCTGCGACCTAAAACCAGAGAAGAGCATAAATTTAAAAAACTCTTTATTGATGTAGCTGTTTGAAACTGTTAAATTGTGTTCTAAATCACAACGGCAGAACATGGTTCTCTGGAATGTATAACTTCTGAGATATATATATTATATATATATAAAGCTTTTGAATATTTTTGGCACCAAATAAATTAATATATTTCTTTCCAGCCATCTGGACTACAATGTTTAAAGAGTCAAGTGTACAGCTGGTGCCGTCAGCTCAAAAAACCCTTCGTTTACCCTAGTCTCAAAGAACTTCTCCAGAACTTGCAGCTCATCTTGTGACCAGGGTCCGGTGTTCTCTGGTGTGACCTTCAGCTGCAGAGTCTGGTAGCTCTTTGGGTTGAGAGCCACCCTGCACTTCAGCACGTCGGTCTTGAACATGATGACCCCTGGCTCGTTGGAGTTCACGATGGTGAGCTGAGATAAGAAAGGAGTCCACGCGGTTAGAGGAGGGATAAGTACAGAGACAAGAACATACGGAGAAACTCATTCCACACCCAGATGAACCATGGCAGGGGGTCACATGGAAAAGAGCTTCAGAAAGATAAAATGTGACTCACAGAATATAATAGGGCTGTTTTTGAAACAAAAGTACCCATGACATCTCAGCTTCCTGTCTAAGAGTTGGCAGCAGCCAACAACCAGCCTAACTAGATGATATTAAAGCTCATTATTGATATGTTTCATGGAAATGTTTTTCAATTTCATTTCTCAAAGCAATAAAAAAAAAAATCTGATGTACTGTAGAAGCAATTCCATAGTTTAATAAAGCATGTTAACCTTCATCGTGTTTAGCACTGGCCTGTTTAGGTTATATCAGCAGAAAGCTTCAGAAAAATGTAATTTACCTTTAAGTGATCAATGGGATATCTCCATATTTACCAACAGTATGCATACAGTTAGAGCTTGCTACGCGTTATAACTAGTTATAACTAGTGTAGAACTGTGCAAACATGACGAGTCAATCTGCCAGTACATGGAATCGAAATGAAGCTTTTAGCACATCCATCTACCTCCTTATTGAAACCACAATCATCAAATGCTCCAGGAGTATTGCGAGAAATGTCATATTTTAAGATCTATTTGCATTTAAAACTGACATAAGAGGTTTAGCCTCTTAAATTAGCAGGCTAAGCAGAGGGACTGGAGTATCACGAGATCCACTCACGTTAGACTCCAGCTGGATGATCCTCTGCAGGTGCCTCCTCATGATGACCGAACCCAGGAAGCGCTCCAGCGGAGAGCACAGGTAGCTGCCGGCCAACCCCGGCACCAGACACATGGTGGGAGAGGGCAGCAGTAGCACGTGCAAGGCATTGTGGGTAAGGATGGTGGGAATGGAGGCGGCCCAGGAGCGCTGAGGTAGCTTGCGGGGTGGGGGCATGCTGGTCGGCATCACCTGGGAACCTAGACGTGTGCACGCCACCTCGGGTGAGTTGCCATGGCAACACCGTTCAACACTAATCGACTGAACTCCAGATCAGAAGTGCTGACTTTATCAGCTTTATCATCGCTGGTGATGAGCATACAGAATGAAAAACTTTTTTTTTTTTGCATTTGAATGAACCGGGTTCGTCGCTGGCTTGAATGAACTGTGTGACTACTCACTGGGCCCAGCACGAGGAGAGTGAGAGGCATCCGGAATTGGGGAGTGGAGAGAGGGGTTGCCGGGTGACATGCCGTGGATACGAGGGGAGGGGCCAGAGACCTGTGGAGAGCCAGGCCACGTGCCTGCTCTCTGGCTAGGAGACACCATGGGGTACGGTGAACTGGGGTCCAGAGTACCTGCAACACACAGATGGAGCAAGATGTGACTTGAATGATCCAACCACCGAACGCCATTTTTATTTATCATCATCATGGACTATTGGTGCAAAAAAAATCACAGCGTGAGAGATAAAAGCACACGATATTTGATATAATTCCATTACTCCTATTCAGTAAACCATGGTTTACAATCACATTCTATGAAATCAGTGATTTTTATGTCACAGATTATGCTCACCATAAAATTGTCACACAAAATTGTCTTTGACTGTGATCCTAGATTTAAACAGTAATCTTTCCAAGGAACTGAAACACCTGATCATCTTAAACTGCATTTGCACGCAACACGACGGGGTTCCTGTTCATAATGTGCCTCTGGCCTCCTCATAACGCCACACATACATAAACGCTCAGTAAGGTCTCGTTCACGTTACCATAAGAAAAACAAACAAACAAACAAACAAACACACAAACAAATTAGTAGTCAAAGCCAAACCCCCACTAAGTGCCCATTCAAACGGGGATCCAGTAAGGCCCAGCACAGCGATGTTAGTAAGATATACAAGTGACTGCACCATCCCTGCCCACAGAGCCGTCCATGTAGGAGGTGGGGGATAAATAAATAAATACATAAAGTCCCCCACCACAGACAACAGCGCCCTCTTGAGGAGTCTGCACGGAGCCGCTCAGGCTGATCGAGGCCACCACCAGGCTCTGGAACCCAACCCCTCAGGCACTTACCATGTGGGCTGGCAAAGTTGGAGGTCTGGCCCATAGAAATGCCCAGAGAAGAGGGAGACGGGGTGGGCCCAAAGGGTGAGGGGGCCCGCAGAGCTCCGCTAGGGGAATTGGCTGCGTGGATGTTCCCTGCACACAATCAACTGATCAGTGGGCTTATTGGTCAGCTGCTGATAAGACTGTCTTTCTCCCTCTCACTCTAGCACACACTCACACACACACACACACACACACACACACACACGCTGAAGCCAAAGCAGGACACAGCAGCTGCAGCCCCCGAGGTTGGGATGAGTGGACAGGGCATTCCACGAGCAGGGTGAGGTGATGGCGCGGACACACGGAGGCCGATGAGTGCATGCACACGCGCGCAGAGACAGGGCGGGCGCCACTCGCGGCGAGTGGCAAAGCGAGAGCGCTCGCCGCCGCCTCTCTCCTCGCGCCCCTACCGTCGCGGTGGAGCGCGCGAGAAACGGCGGAGGCCGGGGCTCTCGCGTGCCAACCGCTCGGGGTGCCCAGCCGCGGGCCCTACCTGGAGACTGCGTGGGCATCATGGAGGGCGATGGGGTCACGTTGCTGTGGTATGGGGTGGGCGGAGACGTGAGAGGAGGGTAAACCCCCTGACCTCGCATCGCCTGCTGGGGCTGCATGTGGGGCATGAGTGTGTCCATGACGTCGCCCACCGGCGAGGGGGGGTTGTCGTCCTCGTTAACGGAGCGCCGCCGTGCGTCCTGGTTGCTGTCCACAAACATGTTCAGGAACGTCTGAGGGGGACACAGACAGTTAAGAATTAACTTCAACCGAACAGGTTCGGATCAGACTTAATTAGTGTGTGTGTGTGTGTGTGTGTGTGTGTGTGTTGGGGGTGGGGGCATGGGGTAGCAAAAACAGAGCCTACAACATGGAAGAACTGCTAACATCCTGAACAAAACAAGGAGAAAAATCAAGGTCTTGTATCTTACTGTAAAGGATTCGCTCTTGCAAAAACTAACGGCTTTTTAACACCTTCATTCACAATTTATCCAGATTGACCTGCAGTTTTCAACTATGTTACAAAGGCAGACGAGCGTAACAGTACGAGTCTTGCCTAAGGACTCTTAGTACGAGTCTTGCCTAAGGACTCTTAGTACGAGTCTTGCCTAAGGACTCTTAGTACGAGTCTTGCCTAAGGACTCT
>JAOXYF010000024.1:6391290-6402561 GCA_028565775.1 Sternarchorhynchus goeldii
AAATTTTTTTAAACCCACAGCTGATTTTTTTTTTTTCCCCCCACAAATAAACTGAGCGCTGGATTACTCTACGCAGCAATCGAGTCAAATTACGACACACCGTTTCAGTCAGCTTCGTTGAAAGGATGCAGAGGACAACTTTAGCAACAACAACAACAACAAATGAATAAATAATAATAATAATAATTAAAAAACACGGCTCAGATGCAAAGCACTCCAGAAGCCTAAGCTGGAAGAAACGCGGTTCATCAATAACCCCCACCTTCATTGCCCTTTCCATTAGCTTAGAGTCACAGGCTGGCAGTGGAGGCTCATGGAAAATCTGCAATGGCTTCGATCCATCCGTCTCATCGATCTTGATGCTGACTTTGTGCACAGACGCTGTGCCCGTCTTGCGACCCAGCACCTGTTGACTGGAGCAGACGAGCGACCGTGAGTCCCCCGAAACCCTTCAGAGACGGCGGAGGCGGGGCGGGTTCTTACTTCCAGACGGCCAGGGTGAGGCACTTGGCAGGAAGGTAGCGCTCCACCTGCACCAGGTCTCCCCAGCGCTCCCGTACCAGCATCAGAGTCTGCGAGTGCAGCACCTCCAGCTGGAGCGACAGGCAGAAGGAATCTGACACGGCAGAGTCAAGGGCTCTACAGCCACTGCCATGGGTCAGGGTCAGGGTCAGGGCTAGGGTTAGGAACCGGTAATAGCGCAAAGCTAAAGCGGACTAAATTAATTAAAAAAATTCTATGTAAATGTACTCGTACATTACAGTTTGTAAAGCATCTTGATATTCATTTAGCTTCCATGTGGCTTTTTCTTTTATTCATCTGCAGAATTGCAAAAAAAAGATTTTTGGATTATGAGGGTGGAATCACAACAGCTGCTTTCTACATCGGCAAATTTCAGAAAAGGGATTTAACACAGTGCAAAGACTGGTGAAGCACCTTCCCCACAGCTTCAGTGAGCGGGTGCAGTGTTGCAGAAATGCACCACGACACAGCTGCTGTCTGCACTTTGCTCACAGATTATCAGTCCAGATTATCAATCCAGATCAATACAGTGGCTGAGGCAGCAGTCCGATTTGGTGCTCTGCTAGCACTGACGATTTGCGTTCACAAACACAGCACTACTGTGGCTGGGTTACACTGAGCGCATTAGCTTGAACTGCTGGCTAAAATGTCTCCATTTGAATCCAATTCAAATTTGAATGTAATTACACCGGAACGGTACAATTTGTGCTGTGAGCCCATTTAATCATTTTAAAACACAGATATACCTAAACATCAAATGCCGTGTTATATAGTAGCAAACTGTATGGCTATGATTAAACTGTAGCAGGAGTGACTGCAAGGATACGTAAGCAGGTGTACATGTCTTGGAGCGGTTTCTCATCTGCAAACAGGCGGGACTGCACCAGCTCATGGATGTAGTTCACCTGCATGCTGTGAACCAGTGCCCGGCCGTCTGTAATGCAAATACATCAGAAGATATTAGCATCCAGCTAAGCCCCTTAGAAAACGGGAGCAAGATGATGTTTTCAGCATACATGCCCATGGTGTATACATTTGGTACACACCTCCCGTCTCCTTGTCTTCAACCAGGATCTCGAGCTTCAGCAACCTCCAGGGGATGTCCGGGTCATCTCCCATCACCGTTAACGTGGCTTCAAACTCACCCTCCACCCGGAACTTCACGCGCCCGTTGGCTGCAAATGCACAGAAATCAAGAGCGAAGGGCGTTCGCCTCACATGGGTGTGGTGGTTTGTCGTAATGGAACGAGAAGCTGACTTTGTCGTAAAGAGAAGTTGGGGGTGAGTACCTACCCACAGTCAGGTTGGCCAGCTGAGGCGGCAGATCAGTAGTGACGAGTCGATGACGGAGAATTTGATTCAGCTGGTTCAGAGTGGTGTGTTTCTCTGCTTTGGTGACGGGGTCTGGAGGGATTATTTTGTCCTGAAAGAAAACAATTTTAGATCGCTCTACGATTTCAATCGCTTAGACACCGATATGAAGAAAATCACAAATCATCAACACTTTTTGTTGTTTATGGGCAGCCAGGATTTTTCAGCCATCATCTCATTAAAACAACTTGTATAATACGAATGAACTCTGACCAGGTGGGTGACGATTCACGAGCTATGGGTTCATCGTTCACTTACCCGGATGCATGTGGGAAGACGTGGGTACGATCCGGTGGTCAGAACATCAATGGCAAAAGGGATGGCAAAGCTTGGCAGGCGGGCATGAACCAGGGCATCCCGAGCCAGCGATGCCAGTCGGTCCGCTGTGTCTACAAACAAGAAAGCTTGCTGGTCCAGAAATGCAGAAATCATCTGTAAACAGAAAGAACGGTAAGGATCCAGCAGAACCTGCAGTTCATCTTAGAGGCACATAAATTACAGTGTAGGGTAGAGGAAACTCTGAAGGAGCAGCAGGCCTTCACCCATCCTTTATACGTTCTACTCAAAACTAGCCAACTTTCTAACGTATGCCACCGAATAGCCGAGACAGACAAGCTAGAAAACTTTCACTGCAATTAGGGAACAGAATGAAAATATACAAGGAAGACGTACTGCACATTTCTCCACTTTTCCAGCATTGTTTGCCCATTTCACGAGCGCAAGAAGCCGCACAAAGAGCTGCCGTGTTCGACTGGCAAACTGGACGATTTCAATTTTCCTGTGAGAAACAGCAGGAAGTCAATGTGACCAACATGACCTTCTTGTTTTTCGTTCATTACCGAAATGAAAAATGGATATAATTCTGTTAAGAAGATGAAGACCTCAAAAGAATCAGTTGGGATATGTGGTGCTTTGAGCGAACCATAAAACACCTTTAACTACACCTGACGACTATTACCCACCTTTCCATGTCTGTTTTTCGTGGGAGTCTGTAAAGAGAACAAGGAAAAGAATAGGGAATTTAAAAGGATGTTATACAAATATTTCTCCCTATAATCAGATATTTGCATCCCATATCATCAGCTGTAGATCGTGATTAATAGTCTTGCAATTATTTTTATTGATGTACAAGGAAGCACTTCTACAACTAGAATACCAGCAATGTACAGTAAGCAACCTAATCACTCCATCATTCCATATGTTAAGTATAAATTTTACGCAACTTAAAACTAACGCATTCCCTGTCCACAAACAGCGTTAGATAGTGTTTATGCCACTGGTAAATAGCGACAACTAGGTAGTTTTGAAGGAGTGAATTAAGGGTCGAACGAAAACTTTGTCACTCCCTGTGCCAGTGATACAGCCAAGCTAGCTAGCTAATCAACGTCGTAAAGCTTATTTTTTTTATGAAGTACATCAACCTAGCTTAGCTAGCTAGTGAAGAGCAGAACAACCGAAGAACTCTGTATTACCTCGTCGATTTCCATAAAAGTTACCTAGTAGTGTGTGGGCAAATTTGAACTGGTTAGCTAACTAGCATGTATAGCTACAATTTAGCTACTTAGCTAACTAGCATAGCTATGTCTATTCATTGAAGGAACCCCAAAAGTTACCCAGCTTGTTACCCTAAATTACTTACAGTTCAGCCAGCAACGTTATTTCGTGGTAAGTCCGCTGTAGAAGAAACTCAATCAAAACACTAAGACGGACCCCCTGAGTGGCCGGTGCGCCAGGAGGAGGTTGTGGCGCTGAGGTTGGACCACCAACGGGGACCAGTTGGCCATCTGAACCGATCTGCACCGGAGCCATTTTAAACAAGTTGTGTGGAGCCGTATAAATCAACGCAGGGTGTCTTCCAAACGCGCAATTAAGAGCAAGAAGTAATGTATGATATTTATCTCACGCTACTAGGTGGGCAAAATTCCTTCACCCCATGGAAAGTTTCTTTAAACCCGCTAGTGAATTAGCTAGCCGTACAAATTACCCATCGTTCCTGACCGCCATCATCGCAAAGCAATATGTGAAGCGAAATACAATAACATTTTTCCATCCTCCTTTCGGAGGATATGTTTTAAAATAAAAGTACCAAGAGAAAACGGTGTTGATAAAATTTGTGTTTCTCGTGATACAGGATGCGTATTGTATGCTAGTACATAAAAGCAGAAAACATAAAACATGCATATTAACTTTAACATCCAGCTGAAAAATTAAACATTTATTTTGCAGAACAAAAAACGATCAATATACTTCAGCTTCTGTGCGAGATAAAAGTAGTGGCCCAACAATTAAAGACTGTCCCTTAACTTATACTCTGCTTAGTTTCCTTCTTGATGGTTCTGCCAAGCTTCTTGTCAAGTGTCGGCGTTCAATAAACTTCATACTCAAATTAGCTGTCATAAACGATAACTGAATTTGACAGTGTTTCAGAGACATTAGAACAGAAGACATCTACTAGAAGCAACTCTTTTGAGACCCACCCAAAACGGAAGAAATAAATGTAATACATTTTGTAATACAAACTTAATTTGTTTGAAGATAACAATAACAATAATAGATGTAGTAGTAACAACAATTATAACAAGACCAACAACAACAACATAATAACGTTGTTAACAACAACAACAACAACAACAACAAAAACAATAATAATAATAATAATAATAATAATACATTTGTTCTTTCTGTATTAAAAATTTGTAAATGTTTTGTTGTAAAAATGTTTATGAAATTATGCACTTAATAGTGGATACAATACGTGACGGGCAGGATTTTTTATTTTATTTTATTTATTTACTGTTTGTTGGTTTTTGTTTATTAATTACTGACACATAGGAAGTACAACTATACCAACTGCACTTTTATAAAACTTATATAACATCACTAAGGTCAGTTTCACTTCTGCTGTGTAGCTTCAACTTTGATACCATAATCTAACACATATATATATTTTACTTGCTAAATATCTAATCAATTCTTTCTCCTGGGGTATATTCAAAGCTCATATCCATGGTTCATTATTATTCCAAACTGATCTGACTTCAGCAATTACCTCATTTGATGCAAGAATATCATATGAACAATTTGTAGGCTACTGCTGCAGGCATTTTGGGTCATTTAAAGTCATTTAAAGTCATTAAGACAAAAAAGTGCATTGTAATAAACTGCTGGATTTACATTTAACTGCTTTCACACAACTAACCTGTCGACGACTTTAAAGGTTTGGCAGTTACTAAGGACATGGGTCGTACGACGTGTAAAAAGGTAATAAAAGTTGTTAAAAGTGTTGAAATAAAACAAAATAAAACAAAACTGCCTTTTAATTCGCCATTTGTAGAGTTCCAGTAATTTTCTGCCATCATTATTTCCATACACTGTCATTTGTTTGTCTGTTTTGATACAAGTATATGAAAGGCGTTAGCAGTTACTTGACTGACGTACATATGTTAATGTAACGCATTTGATATATATATATATATTTTTTTTTTTTTTTGCTTTTGGTTTTGGTTAGGAAGCGCTCGTTGATGTAGTTGTAAAAAGTACGGTGGTTTCTAAATAGGCCTAGTAAACCATAACTACGCATGCCCGATGGATCATACTTCCAAGTTATGGGAACTAGAGCACGGTACTCGCAAAGCATAGCGACTGGCTCAAACCGAACTGACGAGAGACTTTGGGGGGGCAGCCGTTGCTGGTGACGCAGGAAAAACACCCAACAGTAGACAAAAACCAGGGACCTAATCGGAGACAGTTTATATATGTCGGACAGGAGATATGTGTATGGCACGGCCAAGCTTTTAACAGTACTTAATTGACCAAGTCAGTGGTCGAAAGGAAGAAGGTCCAATTTGATTTTTGGTAAGTGGCAAGGGTTTCTTGCTATGTAGCTAGCTGGCTAGCTACCTAACGTTAGCTAAATGGGTAGCTAGAGCTAGCTAGCTAGCTTTCGTTATCAGTCAACGTCAAAGCAGACAGCTTAGCACCGAATTCCTGTCATTGTAGAGTTAAGAGCCATTATTTGTCATCAAATACGTTACCGACCTACTGTTATTTAGCTAACCCGACCACAACACCACACACAACAATTCAAATACCTTAGTAAGGATTAGCTATTGGCTAGCGACGTTACGCAAAGAACTTAAAACAGTATTACCAGTACAAAGAGGATAGCTAGAGGAGGCTGTGGCTTATCTAACTAGCTAGCGAGCTACGGTTTTCCATATCTGAAAACACAAACAAGTGGTTTTGACGTAGCTAGCTAGCTGGGCCTTTTTCTCGACAAGAGTTCTGTTAGACGGTTGGCTGCCCGCGTTTCTTATGCCTGCACTTTTTATGTTAACTCGGAATTGGTAATCAATAGCGTAGCTAGAGCTAAGGTATGCTAGACGGCTAATTTGAGAACAGTTAAGTTGTCTGCCAGGCCCGATCCAGCTGTTCTCCACTAAATCAGCAAGTTAGCCAACCGACTAGATAACCTAGCCAGCTAACTGTTCAGTATTTTTTTAAAAGCCGATAGCTGTCTAGCTAAGATGACTGTGGTTGCGTTTCATTGTAGATAACTGTGCTATAGTGTTGAGTCGCTCTCTTTAAATTGTCGTGTGCTATTTAACACATCTCTAGCTGGATTGTCATTTTAAATCAGTAACACCAAACCTACACAATTTGATTAATATTGTGTTAACCTATCTGAACTGCAGAATAGTTAGATTGCTGCCCAACACTTTATCGGGGAGCTAAACAGACTGATAGACAGCCAGACTCGCTGATGGATAACTTACTGGCAGTAGCTAGCATGCTAAGTAATGATGAGAAAACTAGGCCTTATCCTTAGGCCTAAACATTTCTTTTTGGTATCGGTAACTCCCTCCTAAAACGATTAAAGCTGGCTTTGTATATCGCCGCACATCTTATTGGAAAATCAAATAGCCTCTTTTTCGGATTTAACTGCAATTGTAATTTCTGTTTAGCTAGCATCCGTGGTTAGCCTGGTGGGTAGCTAGCTAGAGATGGCTACATTAAGTTACTCATCTTGGCTACCCAAATAGCAGAAGCTAAATAATTTGATAGCTGTGCTTACCACTGAGTCTGCAATGTTGGTAGCTAGCCAGCTAGCTAACCAGCAAGCTACAGTAATATTTCACATCAAGGGACGTAGTACTTGGCTAATGTTACTGTATTTTTATCGTGCATTTTGGTGTCTTGCATTGTTTTGAGATTTAGCTAACGTCGTCGTGTATGCTGATGGCTAGAATAGCTAGCTAGCTAACTTTGCTTTGGCTGACAACAGACGAACCAGTTTTCTAGCTTAGCTGACACAGTTAACTAGTTAGCGAGGTTAAATGTACTAAACGAATTCGTTACACTCGTTAGTCGTTATTACCGCATTTGTTTTGCAAAAGGGACGCACGTTGTGAAGTTCAGTTTTCCTAAATTACGAAAAGCAAGCTTAGATAGGGTTAGTATAATCTTGTAAAAGTTAGCTAGCTTAAATAAACTGATGAGCAGTATCGGTGGGAGTTTATTATTCCACAGTGCTAGCTGCATAAATAACCGTGTGTTTATTGATCGATAATCGGATAAGATCGCAGTGAATCGTTGAGTAGCTACTTCGCAACGAATATTGTCAATGCATTGGTTTTTTTTTTTTTACATCTATGGGCGGTGTATGGTTAAAGCGTTGAACAGGAAAACACACATTGTTTACATACGTATGTATGTGTATATATATGTCTATATATATAATATTGATTGATGCACGATGCCATTATTTGACATTAAACAGTACCTAATAAAACTGTATTCACAAACTCTTCCACATCACTTTAAAGTGTAAGCTAAACACAGGCCTATGCAAGTGTCCAGGTTCTAGTTCATCCTTTTCACAAAGCAGAATTTGGTTCCAGATATGAGCAGCTTCAGTTTAGTTATATTTTAATATAGAGCATACAGGGAACTTGACCTTTTCCTGTTTTCTATGTATATTGGTGTGACTTTTGTGTATTTGGATTTTATATTTGTATTTTCTGTAATACATAAGGTCAGCTAAAACACTGTTAAAGCTAAATAGTATTTAAACTTTACATGTAGAAACAGTTGAGATGGAATTGGTTTTGTAAACAATCTGTAACTCTGCATTCTCTGAATGACAGAATATTTGCTTGAGAAATGTGAATCTTGGGTGTTATTTCTACAGAAATAAGTATTTTCAGTCATTTTATGCATGTTTCTTTAACCTGCAGTTGTGTTAAACTAGTCTGAGGCCACGCACGCTTTCAGAACTCATACCACAGGCCACAACTATCTTGTTTTACCAGGTTAAGAAGTATTGCAGAGATGGAATTCTCTTACATGGTATAAAAGACAGCATTTTTGGGGGGTGGGGGGAGTTACATTGCAGTCACATTCTATGATCTGCTCCATATACTCAGCATGTCTCAATATCCTTGAGCATTATGACCCTGGTGTCGTTTTCTTACCTTTTGCAAAGATATTATAAATGTGTCATAGTGATGTGTACTTTTCTATTAATGAATTTACAAGTAAACAAATTTTAAAACATTGATTCAGATGTTGCGTTGTTGAGACTTTAGGCATATATTTGAGCTTTTCCGTCTTGCTGCTGCAGTTTGTTAACTGGTTAATCAGTGATGAGTCTTGCATGTTGATGGGGACCTTTCCCTTATTTAAAAAAATGAGTCCATATTTGTAATACCCTTATTTATTGCACAGAGTATTGTGGTAAATCTACAGATCAAATGTGAAAGTACAATTGAAATTTAGTGTCGTGGCATGTTTGCACTGTGTGATTTGACTCCCTTTTATGTTCCAGGTTATGCAATGTTCTCTGCAACACCCCCAGTCCTCCAGGTGGTGCTTTCACTTTCAGATGTGTGCCGGTTGTCCATCAGTCCACAGGAGGCAGTGATTCCTTCCCGTGCGCCAACGACATAAGCAGACAAGATTGCAAAGATCTGCCCTCTGTCGACTATGACTGCCACGACCCGTGGCTCCCCCGTGGGAGGGAACGACAGCCAGGACCAGGGCCAAGCTCCGGACGGCCAGTCCCAGCCACCACTGCCTCAAAACCAGGTCAGTGCTCCACTTTGTTTCACTCTCTTCCATGTGCTTCTCCAGACTACGCTTCACACAGTGACTGTAGCCTTCCATCTCGTGCTTTTATCCAGTATAGGAAAAACGTATTAAAAACGTATTCGGAAAGATATTAGGACTTATGGTAACTAAGTGTAGGATTTGTTATTATGCTGGTATTAGCGTGACCCATTATAAGTGTTAAATAAATGTATTGTTTTGCAACAAGTAAAGCACGTGCATTGTAATGTGGTCCCAACCAGTGTATGCATGGAATAACTGGCCTGTTTTTCTCTGAAAATGTACTAATGTATAGAATACTTGGAAATGTATTGATATTAAGTCAAGAATTACAGAGCAGTTCAATTCATGTATTCAGCAAACTAGCGGATTTCTAATGGTCGTAAATGTCAAGCAAGAGTCAAGTCCAAGTGAGCATGATCATGAGTGGGACTGTAGCCAGGATTTGGTACAAACCTGAAGAATACCTGCAGCATTGTACTGAGGTCTACATGGAAGAGAGCTTGTCTTCTTTGTGACCATTGCCAGTCTACAGCAGTCTGCAAATTACAGTGATGAGGAAAGAGACCACCTTTGTTCGCCGTGTTGCTGAAGGGTAGCGGTTTGCACTTGGGAGGGGTGGTACCGAGTGCAGCTGCTCGTGCTCACACCTAGTGCATGCTGAAAGGGACCAATCAATGAACATAAAGCGCTTGTGGAGAAAGGCGCACCAGTTGGTTTGAGATGCGTGGAGCCCAGACGTGAGAGGGAAACTGCATATGTAGGTCAGCCAAGCAGAAGGAGCCTTTTCCAGCACGCCCCCACATTTCCCAAGTTCTGCAGCTTCCATTCATCTCGGATCCACACACTCAGCCATTACCATGCCACAGGAAGCAAACAGAGGAACATCCCTTTCTCTTGTCTTCTCCAGTCTGCAATCTGTGTATCTTTTTAAAAGCCCCCTTAGATAACGAAAAGAGTATGTTGTTGTGGTGATTTCACAATGCCACGCTGATGCCAACAACTGACCTTTCAAAATTGCCAAAAAGTAAAAAAAAATGTTAAAACAACGTTCATTTGGCAAGCTACAGCTATATTTTCTTTTAATATTTTGTCCTCTTTGTACTTTATTTGCCTCACTATTTTCCCAGCAGCCACAAGAACGTGCTTTAGGAAAAAATATTTGAGCCATAAACAATAATAGCCGTAGAAAATATTTCCTTTTGGAGCACGGTTATCTTTTCTGAACATGCGGTGTTTCTGCAGATGTGAGCTTTTTATCTCTGCTTTTACCAGCATTCTCCATGCTCCGTGATGGTTTTTCACGATCTTTGTAATATACCCTCAAACATTTGCTATTTGTGCCCAAACTATGAACTTCATATAAACTGTTAGGCTTATTTAACTTGGAATGACTTAACTTGGAATTGTCTGTTCACATTATCTGTGACTCTGAAATGTTTGTCACAGACGTCCTCTCCCACCTCGTCCAATGAGAACTCTCCGGTGAGCCCTCCAGATGAGCAGGGCCAGAGAGACTGCCCACCCCAGCTGGAGGAGGAGGAGCCTGCTTTCCCCCACACAGACCTGGCCAAGCTGGATGACATGATCAACAGGTACAGTTATTAAGTGTCTGGTCCTGTTTAGGGTAGGGAGAAGTGTTCATATACAGCAGTGCAATTACATACGGTGTTGTCTTTGTACCCGCAGACCCCGCTGGGTTGTTCCAGTTTTGCCAAAGGGTGAACTAGAAGTTCTTCTTGAAGCTGCTATAGATCTTTGTAAAAAAGGTAAAACGTAGCATGATATAATAGTGGTTCATGCATTTGTGCTTTGAAACTTACTGTACAATTTATACACATTAAATCTGCTCATTTGGTGTATCTCATGATTTAATGCAGCTGAATCATTTGCTTAATTTTCCTGATATAAATAACATGACATGGCTAAAATTAGCTACAGTTCTTCAAAGATCATGATGAATGAACCCATGGATTTAAGAGGCTATGCTAATATCTCCGACTATCACATATTATGTTATTTTTGTTTGATATAAATTATTTGTTTGTTTGTTCTAAATATGGCTTATACCTGGAATGCAAAAACAAGAGCCTTCTTATTGACCTGTGTATTTATACCTGGGTGTGTTTGTTTACTCATTTCAGGTCTGTCTTATTAAGCACGTGTATGTGCTTTGGAGTTTGCAGTCTGAATAATTGTTCATTTTAGTTTTGGAGCAAATACCATATGGCATCTGTGTATGTCAGCCTTTAGTTGGGGGGGGGGGGGGGG
>JAOXYF010000024.1:6406558-6418832 GCA_028565775.1 Sternarchorhynchus goeldii
AGATTCCTGATTTAAACTTGCCTTTCATATTGGAGGGGGAGGGGACTGACCAAAGAGCAGTTGATGGTTTCACACAACTCACTCTTTTTCCATCCTTTGATTATAGTCAAACGCAGAGGAGTCCACATGTTTTTTACCGGCATGACCTTATAAACCAACTACAACACAATCATGCACTGGTCACTCTGGTGGCTGAGAACCTGTCAGCTTACATGGAAAATATGAGGCAGTTCTCCAAAGGTTGGTTATCTCGGACAGTTATGAGTTTCGTAGGCTGTGAAGTGGCATGATTCGCGAGTGCGCAGCGTCGTTCTGCTTTCATGGTCGATGTGCTCCTTTGGGTTTTAGCAGAGCACACAGACTTCGACCCTCAGACGGTCAGGCCTGGGAGCAGATACAGTCATGTGCAGGAAGTCCAGGAACGTCTCAACTTTCTGAGGTATGAGGCCAAAAAACTATGTTCCTTCTGTAATTTTTGATACATAAACATGGATTCTGGAATCATTTGTATTTCAAATGCAAATTTTCCACGTGCACACATTTGTGCTTTCAGTATTTTTGTTCATTCTGACAAATTTGTGTCTCCGTCCAGTGGCTTTAAACGTTTGCGAAACCTTTCCAGTGTTTTAGGCAGAAGACAGGGCACTCACTGTGTGTTGCTCTGGGTTCTGCTGGCAGGTTCCTGCTGAAGGACGGGCAGCTCTGGCTGTGTGCTCCTCAGGCCAAGCAGATCTGGAAGTGCCTGGCGGAGAACGCCGTGTTCCTGTGTGACCGCGAGGCCTGTTTCAAGTGGTACTCCAAGCTCATGGGGGACGAGCCGGACCTCGACCCAGATATCAACAAGGACTTCTTCGAGAACAACGTCCTGCAGCTGGACCCCTCGTTGCTGACGGAGAACGGCATGAAGTGCTTCGAGCGCTTCTTCAAGGCGGTCAACTGCAGGGAGGGGAAGCTGGTGGCCAAACGCCGGGTGTATATGATGGACGACTTGGAGCTAATTGGTCTGGATTACCTGTGGAGGGTTGGTACTGAGTGAAATCTGAAACTAGTGCGTGGATCCTAAGGATCAAAAAAGCCTGGCTATATTTGGCATGTTTTTTTTTCCCTATGCCAGCCAGCGTGTGTTTGGTTTTTTTTTTTTTTTTTTTTTTAAAAACAATCGACTGTTCACATTTAGGAAAAGAGCTTTGGAGAATTTACTGAGAAGCTTTCAGGGCCTTTAGTAGAAGTAGCTTTGTTCCCATGGTCTGAGTCATTCAGGTTTTTGGAGATTCTAATTTTACGAGAGTAATTTCAGTTATAGCACTGCTTCAGATCTGGGGGTTTCAGTGTTTCCTCCAGTGATTATAGTGGTGACCAGATGATTTCCATTGAATTCCAGTAGACATGCATGAACCTGAGCATAGGTCTCGCCAGTCTAGTAACAGTGAGTCGTCGCTTTTGTTACCTTAGCAACTGAATATCCATATAATCATGCGTATTTAGTAGTTAACAGAAAAAATGTCCATGACCTAGTTAGCTAATGCTCTCTGCTCCTTTTTTATAGTACAGAAAGTCATATTAGTTTATATTCCTGGATTTAACTCGACATGAACTTGTACGTCTAATCTTGTACATGACTAATTGGCGGTTTGTGTGTCTTTAAAAGGTTAGTGCATTTAACTCTGAGCTGACTTAAGTCATTGTCTTCTTGCAAGCCAGGCTGCTTCAGCCCCCAAACTGCCTGAAGAAGCTCAGCAGGCTGAAGCTTACCTGCCTGTACCTCCATGTCTGTCTGTCTCTCTTCTTAGGCAGTGTGTTTTCAGGTTTACTATTTGTGGAGCCGGTTGAATGTTCTGCGCTGTTTAGATCTCAAGGCTAATGGGGATTCTCAGAAAAAGGCTGTAGGAGAGCACATAATGAGTGTCATTGTTTTTTTTCCAAGGTTGTGATCCAAGGAAGTGATGACATCGCTAGCCGAGCAATTGATTTGCTTAAAGAGATTTACACAAACCTTGGACCAAAATTACAAGCCAATCAGGTAAAGCCTCTCACCACTGACATGGTGGTTCATTTCACGAAGTCGTTTATAGGTTCGATGTTGCAAGTAAAAAAAAAAAACAAAAAACAACCAAAAAACTAATCATCGCTAATATTGGATTACAGGTAGAGATCCACGAGGATTTTATTCAGTCTTGCTTTGACCGACTGAAAGCTTCCTACGACACGCTGTGTGTTCTGGATGGAGATAAAGACAGCATTAACTGTGCGAGACAGGAGGCCATTCGCATGGTGAGGGTTCTGACTGTGCTCAGAGAGTACATCACCGAGTGTGACAGCGACTACCACGAGGAGAGAACCATCCTGCCCATGTCCAGGTCTTCTACACTCGCCTCATCTACCGGAGAAATTTTGGAATGCCCTGACCAGCTCGTGACAACATCTTCACTGCCCCGTTTTCTATCCCGCAGAGCGTTTCGCGGGAAGCACATCACCCTGATCGTGCGTTTCCCCAACCAAGGGCGGCAGGTGGACGACCTGGACATCTGGTCCCACACCAACGACACGATCGGCTCGGTGCGCCGATGTATTCTCAATCGAATAAAAGCCAACAGCGCGCACACGAAAATCGAGCTCTTTATTGGTGGTGACATCATAGACCCTGCCGATGACAGGAAGCTGATTGGGCAGCTTAATCTTAAAGACAAAACGGTAAGGACTACCCCACGCTCCACTGCTCTCCCGTCTTTTGTATGATGCCGTCTGGGTTTTTGGAGTTGGCCCTGTAAAGGGGACGCTGCTCCGAAATGCCAAACCGGTAACGAGAAGCATATAATGACCCTCTTTCTCTTTCCCTCTTTACGTGACTTATTTCATTTTTCCCCTCAGCTCATTACAGCCAAGCTTACGCAGGTCAGCGCCAATATGCCTTCAAGCCCAGACAGCTCCTCGGACTCTTCCACAGGCTCCCCCGGAAACCATGGCAACCACTATAGCGATGGGCCAAATCCTGAAGTGGAAAGCTGTCTTCCTGGAGTGGTGAGCAACATGGCGTTCTCTCAGTCAAAGTCAGGCAATATGCTTTTGGCATCAGCGGGGTCAACACGGTTACCTCTTTTTGGATTTTTAAGTCTCCGATGATTTTTTTTTGGCGCAGCCGTTTTTTGGCCAAGAGTGCAAGCAGTTGCGCCTTTGACGATTTGTGTGTTGAAATGGCTCAGGTTCATTTCAATGTTGAGCGTTTTTCATTCTCCTTTTCCACATCCTGTGTTTTGCAGATAATGTCACTGCATGTGCGCTACACCTCTTTCTTGTGGCAAGTAGCAGATCTGGGCTGTAATCTCAACACTCCCCTCCTGAGAGACGGCGCACGGGTCCTGATGAAGCTGATGCCTCCAGGTGCGCGACGAGTTCCTTCCTGCATGCGCGCGCTCCCGTTTCTACACCCGTTCGCTCGCTTTGCTAATCCCTTCGTGCTGTCGTTGACGTCCAGATAACACTACTGTGGAGAACCTGCGAGCCGTCTGCCTGGACCACGCCAAACTCGGAGAAACCAGCCTCAGTCCGACCCTCGACTCCTGCTTTTTCGGCCCCTCACCTTCCCAAGTCCTCTACTTAATAGAGGTTTGTCTCCTGGTGCTTATCTCAAAGAGTCCCGGAAATGAAGGAGAGCGTTCTGTGCACCTGCGTCGCGAACACAGCAGTGATGAAAACAAAAGTGTCTCTGTCCTGGTGTTAGGTGGTCTACGCCTTGCTGATGCCGGCCAGCGGTACGCTGGGTGAAGATGCCAGTGACTTCCAGTACAACTTCTTGAAGAGTGGTGGCCTACCGCTGGTCTTGAGCATGCTCACCCGAAATAACTTCCTCCCCAACGCCGACATGGAGACGCGGAGGGGAGCCTATCTGAACTCCCTAAAAATAGCCAAGCTCCTGCTCACTGCGGTGGGCTTCGGCCACGTGAAGGCCGTGGCGGAGGCGTGCCAGCCCGTTACGGAGGGAACCGTGCCGGTGTCCCCTGTAAGTCCCACCCTTCTCCCCCCATCTCCAACCCAGCTGAGGTGACTCTCTTGCCCCACATGTATGTATATTGGGTATCCTTTAGGTGTTATCTGTAAAGCACCTTCCTTTATCTTCATAAAAATAACTCCCATGGTAGTGCAGCCCCAAGCAGAGAGAGGAAGGGAACGTGGAGAAGTACTGCTATGTGTCTTGTCTGCCGCAGGGCTCGGGAACCGTCTGAGAGTGTGACCTTTCCCTAGAATTTGCCTAGGGACATTGGCTGCGTCCTGCCTGCCTTTACGCAGCAAATGTCAAGGGTATATGGTGTCTTGACAGGAAGTGTGCTTAGATTACAGACCAACACACTCTTACTTCTTAAATATTCACTCCCTGGTTCCAATGGGCACGTGATCGGAGAAAAGACAAAACGAGATTAATTTCAGTCTGTGCGAGTTTAATCTGCAACAGGGGCTTCTTGTTATAGGGAGCACACCCTAGCCAGCAGTCCAGAGGCATATTTTTAAATAACATTTGTTTTGTAAAGTTAAATATTTGTGATTTAACCTCTGAATGGAGTGCGTAGCCAAGATAAAAAAAAACCAAAACAAAACAATTTTGTTTTCCATGGTTTGTGATCTCAGCAAAATGTAGTCAATTCTCAGCAAGTGTTTTTGTGCCATATTTAGAACTGCCTGTTTGTTTTTTTTCACTCATTCTTCAGCAAATTGGCCTCTCGTGGAAAAGAGGAAGGCACCATCTTTCTGTAGAGTCTCTTCAAAACACATTTACCTAATGGCCTGGCTCTGACTCTCACGTTTGCACATTCATGCGCATTGACTGTCTTTCTCTCTGACTCGCTCTCTCTTTGACTCTCTCTCTCTCTCTTTGACTCTCTTTCTCTGCCTCTCCCTCTTTTATCTCTTTGTCTCTGTCTCTCACAGATAAACCAGGCCACTCATGACCAGGCACTGGTGCTCCAGAGTGCCCTGCAGAACATCCCCAACCCCACGGCCGAATGCATGCTCCGTAACGTGGCCATCCGCCTCGCCCAGCAGATCTCTGACGAGGTACGGCCCCGGCCAGGCAAGCCTGCAGGTTTGCCGCACCTGCCAGTTGCTGGTGTAGAGAGTAAAGTAAATGCCAGTAGGCATCATTTTTGCCCCCCCTGGAAAAATGTATATTAATAATGGCATATTCAGATAAGTTTTGCCTTTGAAGGCTTTGAAACAGACTGCAAACATCTAACCAGATGTTTTCTACGGTAAAACTAAAATAGGCAGGTCTTCATGGAATGTTTTATGTTGAATTCAAATCTGTTTTTTAGACTTTTCAATCATATGGTTTTTAGTTATGTAAGTTTACATTCAAAATTCATATAGAATGCTGCTATTACACGTGGTGCGTATACACACACATTTCTGAAATGTACATTGCGCAGTTTTTGTCTGTATTTGGCCTCAGGCATATCTCTCTTCCATGTCGAGCAGTAGCCAGTCAGCCCAGAGGGGAGACATTTTTCTATGTACCACTTTTCCATGTATACGTAAGCAAAAATATAATGGAGCAAAAAAAAATCTACGACAGAAAAATTCTGATGACATTTGGAAAAATACATGATAAACATTTTTTTTAAAATACATGATAAACATTTTTTTTCTGTTTATTTGGTAGGAAGTAAAATCACTCGAGTACTATAAGAGAAGTGAAATAGCATTAGAAACTTCTGTTCAGATGTTTATATTTGTGTATAATTCTATTTGTAATTCTGTTTCTCATGCAGAACTTTTTCCAGGCATCTAAGTACATCCCAGACATCTGTGTCATGAGAGCCATCCAGAAGATCGTGTGGGCCTCTGGCTGTGGCACTATTCAGCTTGTCTTCAGTTCCAATGAGGAGATCAGCAAGATCTTTGAGAAGGTGCCACATCTATGTATTTGGAGGAACATCACAGAATTTGAACAGAAAATATTGCAAGGCCAAACAGTCCTGTGTTGCTGCTGCAGTAGAAAATGAAGATTTGTAACACCTGTGCATATGTGTTAAGTTCACACATGCTTTATGGAGAAACCAAAGTTATTCCAAGATATTCCAAACTTATCCACTAAACTAAAAGCGCACATAGAGGCTGATGATCTGTGAGCTCGTTAAAAGTTTTAGTTTTATGAATTATGTAGATTAATTACACAATGTATTTCCGCATGCACTGTCAATATATTTCGGTATATCCTGAGTGTCTTACAATGTGTGTTCACTCGGTGCTGTCTCATATTCCCTTAGACTAATGCAGGGAATGAGCCCGACTCAGAGGACGAGCAGGTGTGCTGTGAGGCCCTGGAGGTCATGACCCTGTGTTTTGCACTCACCCCTACTGCACTAGACGCACTTAGCAAGGAGAAGGCCTGGCAGACCTTCATCATCGATCTGCTACTGCACTGCCAGAGCAAGTGAGTGGGGGTACATTCACGCAACCGATCTTTCTAGCACAGGAACGCTCCAGTGTGGTAACTTCTGTCATGGGAAACTGGTCTTCAAGTCGCTGGTTTTCACTCCCAGGTCTGTTCGTCAAATGGCCCAAGAGCAGTTCTTTCTCATGGCAACGAGATGTTGTATGGGACACAGGCCACTCCTGTTCTTCATCACTCTGCTCTTCACAGTTTTAGGTGTAAGTGTTAAGCATGTTTTATAGTGGGTGGATTGTTAGTTTTTTTTTTCTTCTGAGAACTGACAAAAATGGCTGCTAAGACTCTATTGTTTTTGCTAATGGGAACTCATCCTTGTTTGTTCCAGAGCACTGCAAAAGAACGAGCCAAGCATGCTGGGTATTACTTCACCCTCTTGAGGCACTTGCTCAACTATGCGTACAACAGCAACATCAACCTCCCCAATGCAGAAGTTCTTCTCAACAATGAGATCGATTGGTTGAAAAGAGTTAAGGTACAGTGAGTTTCACCGGTTTTGATGGAGTTTTCCCCCCCGTTTCACTTGCTTACATTTGTAATGCATGGGTTTCTTCAGGATGAGGTAAAGAGAACTGGGGAGACCGGGGTGGAAGAGACCATTCTGGAGGGTCATATTGGTGTCACAAAGGAGTTGCTGGCTTTCCAGACCCCAGAAAAGAAGTACTATATAGGTTGTGAAAATGGAGGAGCCAACCTCATCAAGGTACGATTACTGTTCAGCTCTTATACTTCATTCTCAGCTTTTGCTACTGAATCAGTTTTAGAATTCAGCTTGTAGTTCCTGAATACAACCCCCGTACAACAGAGTACATCAGTTGATTGGTGGTTTTGGTTGGATGTTTTTATTAATTTTTTATATATTTTTTTTCCTGTTTGATCACCCCCTTGTTCTTTCTCCTTCCTGTGCAGGAGCTGATAGATGACTTCCTCTTCCCAGCTTCTAATGTATACCTGCAGTACATAAAGAGTGGAGAGTTCCCTCCTGAACAGGCCATACCTGTGTGCAGCAGTCCAGCCACCATCACTGCAGGCTTCGAGCTCCTGGTCGCGCTTGCCGTCGGATGTGTGCGCAATCTCAAACAGATTGTTGACACGCTAACGGACATGTACTATTCTGGTAAAGATCAATTCTTGCATTTACTTAAGAATTTCTATTCATAAGTTCATATACATACACATTTCCTGTGTCCGTTTTAGTGTCCAGTGTTTTAGATGTAATTTTGTTGTACATAATGTACATAATGGTAGAAAATGTTATAATTAAAGTTATATGTCCATTCATAAGAACTCAAGATCCCTAAGAGTTAAATTTGAGTTAAATTTAAATCGATGTTGATGTTTTTTATTGTTATTATTTAAACAACACTTGTATATCCATTATTTACTAATAGTGTCAGGTTTTTTTTCATACAGTTATTTTTTAATAGTTAAACTTGTCTTGTTTCTGACATGTTTAACTTTCCTCCCTCCTTTCCTTTTTCTGAGCAGTGCTAAAATATGTGATCTGTCCCAGGTTGTGAGGCACTCACAGAATGGGAGTATTTACCACCTGTGGGTCCTAGGCCCAATAAGGGCTTTGTTGGACTGAAGAACGCAGGAGCTACCTGCTACATGAACTCAGTGATCCAGCAGCTCTACATGATCCCACCAATCAGAAACGGCATCCTGGCTATCGAGGGCACGGGCAGCGACGTGGACGACGACATGTCCGGGGACGAGAAGCAAGATAATGAGGTACTGGCTGAAGGTCTTTATGGTTTGAGCTGGAAGCTGATGGTGGTAGTTGTTCTGGAAGGTTTCGATGCATTCTGAGCAGTAGAAACGTGTTTGTCTGAATGTATGTTGGTGTCCGTTTAATCCAAGACCTAAAGAAAACCCACGTGCAGATGTGCAAATGTGTCAAGTTGGAGTTTAGATCAAGCACTCCACAAATCTGCTTTCTCAGATCTTTAGGATTTATGTCATGTTTAATTAAAATAGATATTTTCACAAACAAAAAATTATTTGGTTATTTATTTCCTTTAATATTTTTTTTTTTTTTTTTTTCTGAAAAATAACTCGCTCTTCACTGCAGGTTCAGATGAGACTATTGCCCAGTGATGATGATGATGATCATCCTTTCTCAGTGCCATGTGACTGACAAACTAGCCATCTCTAGGACATTGTGTCATGTTGGTGCTCCCTGGAGCTGAGGGCATATCTGCCAAACCTGTTAGGCTTTCAGAATAACATGGAAAGCTTTTTTTCCCCCCTTGTGATTTGCAAGCACTGTTGGTTTTGCAGAGCAATGTTGATCCTCGGGATGAAGTGTTCAGCTATCACCATCAGTTTGATGACAAGCCATCACTCAATAAGTCGGAGGACAGGAAGGAGTACAACATCGGTGTCTTGCGGCATCTTCAGGTGATCTTTGGGCACCTTGCGTCTTCCAGACTGCAGTACTATGTTCCCAGGGGCTTCTGGAAACAATTCAGGTACGTTTTTGCTTTATGTCGCGACAAGAGCCATTCCCAGTAGTGCCGGACCACTTCCAGTGACGTTTCTCTGCGATTCGGAAAGTAGAAAAAAAGATTCTGGGCTCTTTGTGCAGGCTATGGGGAGAGCCGGTGAACCTCAGAGAGCAGCACGACGCTCTGGAGTTCTTCAACTCGCTTGTAGATAGTTTAGATGAGGCTTTGAAGGCCCTGGGACATCCTGCCATGTTGAGCAAAGTTCTAGGAGGTTCATTCGCTGACCAAAAGATCTGTCAGGGCTGTCCTCACAGGTAAGGCTACGCAGCTGTTAAAACTGAACGCGTCTTTAGGTAGACATGAATGTGCCTGTTAATTATGATGGTCCTTTTTTTATTTCAAATTGTGTCTGGTTCTAGGTATGAGTGTGAGGAATCCTTTACAACATTGAATGTAGATATCAGAAACCACCAGAATCTCCTGGACTCCATGGAGCAGTATGTGAAGGGGGACTTGCTAGAGGGTGCTAATGCCTACCACTGTGAAAAATGCAACAAGAAGGTGTGTACCGTTTTTTTTTTTTGTGTACCATTATTTGTGACGGGAATGTGCCGGATCTGTCGATTTAAGCTTGTGCTGAACCTCTTTTACTGCAGGTGGACACAGTCAAGCGCTTGCTCATCAAGAAGCTGCCTCCAGTACTGGCCATCCAGCTGAAGAGATTCGATTACGATTGGGAAAGAGAGTGTGCCATTAAGTTCAACGACTATTTCGAGTTTCCCCGGGAGCTGGACATGGAGCCCTACACAGTTGCGGGTGTGGCCAAGCTGGAGGGCTCTGACGTTCACCCTGAGAATCAGGTACTGCCTCGCGTGATGTGATGGGTTTTGTTGACCTTCCTCTTGGATTCCATTAATCCTTTTCTGGATGCTCTGCCGGAGGTCTTTGCATAAAACCCAATGATTTATATTTCAACGAACGTGTTGCCCAGTACGTGTTTGACAGGAAACCTTCATTCCATTTTTAGCAGGTGATCCAGCAAAACGAGGTGTCTGAGACGGAGGTGTCCTGCAGTTCTCGCTACAGGCTGGTGGGGGTGCTGGTGCACTCTGGCCAGGCCAGTGGCGGACATTACTACTCCTACATCATCCAGCGGAACGGCGGCAGCGCGGAGGGCGAGCGCAACCGCTGGTACAAGTTCGACGACGGCGACGTCACCGAGTGCAAGATGGATGATGACGAGGAGATGAAGAACCAGTGCTTCGGGGGCGAGTACATGGGCGAGGTGTTCGACCACATGATGAAGCGCATGTCCTACCGCCGGCAGAAGCGCTGGTGGAACGCCTACATCCTGTTCTACGAGCGCATGGACTCGCCCGACCGGGACGGAGAGCTGGTGAAGTGCATCTCAGAGCTGGCGGTGAGCAGCAAGCCCCACCAGGTGAAGATGCCGGTGGCCATCGAGTGCAGCGTACGCAAGCAGAACGTGCAGTTCATGCACAGCCGCATGCAGTACAGCCTGGAGTACTTCCAGTTCGTCAAGAAGCTCCTGACCAGTAACAGCGTCTACCTGAGCCCACCGCCAGGTAAACTCCACTGGACTCCATTGATCGTATACAAGTCTTTCTCAGTCTATTTATTAGAATATAACCAGAAAACACAGGAAATCTGTATGGACTGAATAATTATAATAATAACAATAATAATATCTGCATAAAACGGCTTACAAAAGCTACAGTGGCAAGTAATCTAGTGTGACCAAACCTTGCACTTTAACAATAGCAGGAACCTGGTGCTCTTGCTCATAAACGGAAAGGAACTCTTTCATTGCGAAGTGTTCTAGTTTAATTCCTGCTTGGTCGAGGGTTGGTGGTTTTAATTCTGGCTGCTGACGTCTTATTGAAGTTCAAATCATTCATTACTGTAAGTTTATGCATCTGGTAAGTATTTATCGGGTGTACAGTTTACCGTCAGGAATATTGAAAAGTTTTATAATAACCAGATTAAGAATATTCATTTTGGATTGTTCTGAGCGTATATCCTTAGTTCATAACTTTTCCATGGCTGTTGATGTGTGAAAAGCTCTTTTAAAATCTACCATCAGATAGAATGTGAATTCTTTCATTCTTTTCCTTTTTCATGACATGAATTTTAATGGTGACGTTTAATTAACTACCAGTGAAATGACTGTCCTGAAGGCATGCCTATGCGTAAGACATCCGAGTTTAACAGAGTTATTTTTGTTTTCTCTTGATTATTTGTGGTTTAATTAGGCCAAGACCATCTTTTGCCAGAAGCAGAGGAAATGGCTATGATTAGCATCCAGCTTGCTGCTCGGTTTCTCTTCAGCACTGGATTCCACACCAAGAAAGTAGTTCGCGGTCCTGCTAGCGACTGGTACCTACATGTGTTCTCAAATACGCTGCTGATACTCGGAGACCAGCGGTTACGTTCTTATTAGTATGATTTGACTTTCAGTGGCTTCAATCACGTTAAATCTCCTCCTAGGTATGATGGACTTTGTGTCCTGCTTCGACACAGCAAGAATGTACGCTGTTGGTTTGCACAAAACGCCCTGTTTGCCTACGCGAACCGCTTCTCGGAGTATCTGCTCGAGTGTCCCAGCGCTGAGGTCAGAGGGGCCTTCTCCAAGCTCATCGTATTTATTGCACATTTCTCCTTGCAAGATGGACCCTACCCATCACCAGTTGCCTCACCGGGACCATCCAGTCAGGTGAGCTCATCGGCTCTGTAGCGGGAGCTAGTGTTGTCACGATACTAAAATTGTAGTATCGTGAATCGTGATACCGATACTGAAACGATACCCACAGAATATTTTATCAGGATACCAGCAGTTTTGTTTAAACACTGATGGCAAGGCATGGATTTTCATACTTCCTAATACTTTCCTTAGAAAAAGGAAGCAGTCTCAAATGTTATTGGATAATGGGCAACATGGACAGTGTTTTCAGTCAAAACAGAACGAACAATAGAGAAAATAAAGTAATGGAAATCAGGGTAAAATGACCCTAGGCTAATCTGTGTTTAACTAAAACAGCAGGGTACTCTCAATGTGCAGTTACTTGTAATCTATATATTTTTTTCCTCCGTCAAGAAAACTCTTGCCAACTCAGTCCCTGAGCTTCATTTCAGAACAACTTAAAGTATTATGATTATAATCTTGTCATAGCAGAGGATCTGATTAGCTTGAGAGATACCATATCTAGAAAACATTTTCATGAGACTTATTGAATATCTCACTCTATAACTAGGTTATGTCACATTTGAATATCTCACTCTATAACTAGGTTATGTCACATTTGAATATCTCACTCTATAACTAGGTTATGTCACATTTGAATATCTCACTCTATAACTAGGTTAT
>JAOXYF010000024.1:6425980-6439930 GCA_028565775.1 Sternarchorhynchus goeldii
TTATTTTTTTATTATCTGGACCTCACTAGCAGTGAGGCCCTTTAAATCTACAAAAAAGTAACAAGGAATGTAAGAACTAGGTGGCTTCTCAATTGCACATGTATCCTCAGACCCAACATTTGGCACTCGGTTCTTGGTGGGAATAAATGGTTAGTTTTTTTGATTTATAGGAATTTTAGAGAGAAAAACTGTATATGCAACTTGCTATGCCAGGATGCCTGGAGCATTAGTGGACTGTACTCAATTAGCTTGTTTGTCTTTCCTTGGTTGAACCTTGCATTAGACAAACTTAAAACAATTGACACTGGCCACTAAAGTCGAGAGACTGCAGATGCTGTAAGTTCACATTATGCTTGTTCTACTTGAACACAGGCTGTGTCTCGGGACTCTTCATTGGAGCAGAGTGGACTAAAAAAATAAATAAATAAAAGCAGGGTTGTACCGTAAAATAACTGCTGGTTAGTCATGTGGCAACTTAAGCTAGGTAAAGTAACGTTCTCTAGGAGTAAAAGGTAAACATCAGTAAATACTGTATTTAATTGGTAACTTGAATGCTTTTGTTCATTTTTTTTTGTCTAAAAAAAAAATACCAAATACTCCTGCAAATGAAACTATTCTGCCCACCATATATTTAAATATTTTGCTGTTTTATTTTATAGAATTTATTTTGTTGTATTTCACTAAAAGAAAAAAATAGAATTTGATTTAAGAGGAACATTTTTGTCCTTGTGTTATTTTTAAAGATATTGACTGTACAGAGTTTCTTCGCCCTGGTTGGTTTTTTTGCCGACTTTTGTTTTGGCCACATGGTGTGACGTTGAATTCTGGAGCCACAGTCGCAATGTTAACTTTCACTTTGTGAGGTTTTTTGTGCACAGAAATATTACAGACAGCATTGCGCCCCTCAAGAATAAAGAAAAACTGAATCTTGAACTTGTCTGGTGCTTCTCTACACTTGGAAAAACCAAACCATAGTGGCTGCTATCGATACATCAAGGCTTCACAGGACGACTGTAGCTAAGTGGCTCCCTGTAAACCCGTACCAGGTTTCAGTTTAGCTAAACCGTTCAATTTTCTACTCGAGGGGAAAACAAAAGGACTTTAACCAAGCCAGCTTTCTTGGGAAACATTTTATTATGAAGATACACTTTAGTTCTCTTTCTCCTGGACGGTCTTCGTTCCACGCAGTCTGCCGGTACGACGGGCAGCAATAAGACCGACCTTGCGTCCAGCGGGCGCGTCCCTCCTGATGGTCGAGGGTTTGCCAATGTGCTGATGGTTACCACCACCAAACGGATGCTCAACAGGCTGGAGACGGAAACGAGGCAGTTAAGAACACAGTTGCAGAAACCGGCTTCGTCTCGGCCGACTTTTAAAAACCACTAAACTATAAATCTGCATCGGGCAGGACTGGCCTACGAGTCACTCAACAGTAAGGAATTGCAAATGGATCTGCACAATGGACAACACACTGACATTACACAAGAAAAATACAGTAATAATCTGGTCCATGCAGGAGGAGGACAAGAACCACAGCATCTCCACTACTTACATTCATAGCCACACCACGGACACGAGGCCAGCAGTTCCTCTTGACCTTGTACTTGTGGTAGGCACGTCCTGCCTTCAGGATGGGCTTGTCAATACGACCACCACCGGCAACGATTCCTTTAGAACAGAACAGACCAGCAAAGAGTACATCTCTTTTCCATATATACACTACTCAGGCCAAAATGAAACTTTTCATGCTATGCTATTTCAGGAGGCAGTAATCTCACTCCTGGTTGTGAACCCCGAGGCCTGCAGGGCTATAAGATGTCCAGCTTTGTTTCATCTAGATGTACCCGATTTAACAAATCTTCAAAGGTCTTAAATAATATAATCCAAGTGTTTAGTTCAGGGACTCATTTTGTCCTTTAAAACGGTGATTAAAACAGAACTGAGCCACATGCATCTAATTCTCCATTCTTTCATTAGAACATGACGACAAAGGGCTGAGATGTAGATCATCAGAAAACCCTCTGCATGGTCATCAGGAGACATTCCAACAACCTGGCCAATACCACCTTAACAAGTATAACCCCACCTTGGGTATTTTACAGTAACGGTGTGCAATTGAACAACAGCTAGCAAGAAGAAAATCCATCACTACAAAGTTTCCACTTAAATGTCAGTCAGTACGTACTGACCCATGTGTCATATTTGCTACCTTAACCATATAACATCCTAATATTCCAAAGGAAATACCGTTTCCCCACACAAACAACATTCTTTGGAAATCACTCCTAATACATTAATATCTATTGACATTCCATCGATATTCATCGTTTCTGTAAGAATTCCAGCACGCTGGCATTTCGCTTACCGACAACAGCTCTGTTTGATGAAGAGATGACTTTCTTGGCTCCAGAGGGCAGCTTGACTCTGGACTTTTTTGTCTCTGGGTTGTGAGAGATGACCGTGGCATAGTTTCCAGATGCGCGGGCGAGCTTCCCCCTGTCTCCGGGCTTCTCCTCCACACAGCAGATGATGGCACCCTCAGGCATGGCACCAACAGGCAACACATTGCCAATGTTCAGCTGGGCTGCAGATCGTTTAGAAACAAAATGATTCACCACGTGCTCTCAACCAACATTGGAGAGCGCTGTTACACCGAAATTACTAAATGGTCATTATACCAACTAGTAAAAAAAAAAATGAAGTTATTTACACAAAACATAAGCCAAACTGTACGGGAAAAGGCTCGTTTTACCTTTCTTGCCACAGAAAATGAACTGTCCGGTGTGGATGCCCTCAGCTGCAATGAAAAGCTCAGTCCTTTTCTTGAACCTATACGGGTCGCGGAACACCACTTTAGCCAGAGGAGCGCCGCGGCCAGGGTCGTGAATGATGTCCTGAAGGCGAAACGGAGAGTTTAGGGCTTAGCTTTTGTTTCTACCAAAAAAAAAAGTCAACTTCTAAATCTCTTGGTTACACACGAACACATTTTACCTTCACAATTCCCTTAATGTAGCCATGGCGTTCAGCGAAGTCAATGTGACGGAGTTTAGCAGCACCTTTCCTGTGCTTCACGTGGGCTTTAAAAACCGAGCCCGCACCTTTCCTCTGTGCCCTGATCACACGTCCCATCGTGCGTCCTGGAAAAACCACCCAAAACAAACAGGTACCGATTAGTAAGGGCCCCTGTCTTAGCAGTATGGCGCTAAAGTAACCTGTTTATCTTAAGTAGTCTGTGGACTAGCTCAACGTTAGCTCTCCAGAGCTGAAGATAACGTCCGACTGCTAGCGAGCCAAAACCATGCCATCAATACGACAGGTAGCAAGCTAGCTAGCCAGGCTAGCTAAATGACCAATTTGAACAGTCTATAATGCATGTTAAGTCAGAACTATCTTCAAACCTTAACACAAAACTCTAGAAGTCAGAAAATAAGCCACTGTATTATAATGCATTATAGCGCCATGCATGCAAGTCTTCCGCTAGCATTAGATGTTGCCGGCGACAAACACGTAACAGGCCTTGGCCAAGACAACTTTAAAGCCGAATTTCGCATATAAATTCGCCATCACGTACCGATAAAGTAAAACAAAAATGGACACAAGTTTTATGTATGTGTTTGCGAGTTCATTTTGAACGCGGATGGTTAAAATTAAACAGAGATTTAATTTCGATACAGTGGAGAGAATGCAAGTCAACCGTCGTACCTAAACTCCGCTGACGGAAAAGGAAGTGAAAGGTTTTCTTCCGGTGAAATAGTCTACGCTCGAAAATACCTTCTACATACTACTAGAGAGAGTAAATGGAGCCCCCTAGAGGTCAACTTAATATTTTCCGTTTTCAGTACAACTTTATGGCGTGTAAATGCGATTTCGTGATGCTTCTTTAAAGATTTTCAGAAATGTTTCATTTGAACATTAAATATTTTTAGTATTCCGCAACAACAACTAACGTCCCCACTCTTAGGTCTGTCCTGAGACCGACTACACTATATGTTTCTCTCTTAAACTAGCAATAAGTCATTTTTACCACCAAAGAAGCAAACATTATTTATGAAAGTGATTGTTTATTGTTTTTACACTTTTTCAATAAAGTGAGCTGAAGAAGTACTCAAATGAATGTAATCAAATGGGGGATACTGCATCCATACTGCAGAGGCGACCATATTTAACGCAGATTTACTACAGAAACATCCAGACCACTAGGTGTCAGTACAATGGATTTTTTTAATGTCACAACGAATTAATTGAAAATGCCTTACTGCTCTATTTTATACTTGATGGAAGAAATACATACTTTATGTAGTGTACTTTTCACTAGAGTACTTGGAGGATATGCTTTCCGACAGGTGCAGAGGTGTCAAAGCTGAATACGACAAACTCTGAAATTAATAATTGAACTTTATTAAAACCCAATGAAGCGTGTAGTTCCTAAATAATCCTCTGAGTGGCGGCAACTGCTTATTACAGGTGTTAGTTACCCGCGGGTGTACGGTCAATGCGTTCACACTTGACTGGACTAATTAAATTAAATTATTCGTTTAAATTAAATGATTCGTTGGCGAATAATCTTCGGCATCACGGATCATTTCGTCATTCGGGAAATTTTGATAACTGATCAAATAATCACAAAGTAAAAGGTTCACAGGCCTTTTATATACATTATCTGCACATGTGATAGAATATTTTCCTGAGTTCTAGCTACTACCGTAGTTATTATAATTTGACTTAAAAAATAAAACAGGGATGCGTGTTTGTAGTCCGATTTGTTTTATAAAAATAACTTCTTTTAATGTCAGTTAATATCTGGAACAATTTGCAAAGAGATAAATATAACTGAACAATATGCATCACCTCCACAAAACACTATTTGCTATGTCCATTCTTTGTACATTTTTATAGTAATGTCATTTTTGCAGAACAGTTTTATGTATGCAATACTCCTAACACTTTGTAAACAACGTTCTCGATTTTCATAATGTCGACCATCGCTAACATATTGAACATTTGTAAAAGCCTGCTCTCAGTACAATATAAGACAATCAACTTATACAACAACACATTCTAGCATTTACATTTCATTCTGTTATCATGCTTTCTATCCTTATTAATTTTTTAAAACTAGTGTTAGTGTAGACCAAATATATGGCAGACCAGCAAACATATATATGGCAGACCTTATTTAGTATATACTGCGTACATTTTCTTATCAGAAATTTGGGCCGTACAGAGAGATGTATTTACCTCAGATCATCTCTAGTCTTATTACACTTCTAGCAATTGCAGTTTGCTGATATTTGTAGCCCTCAAATCTAACTGTAGTGAGTATGCATTTACCAAATTATTCCTTTACTGCATTGAAAACGCTATGGACTATGTCACATCTCATATTCAAGCAATACAATGCTCTTCTGTTTTCGTTCTCCTTACACTTAACCAAGGCAGTGCGATAGTGTGTATGGGCAGTTCAAGGAATCCTGTATGTGCAGTTTAAGGAATGCAGTTCAAGATTTTTTCGGAATCCTTAAATGCTATTGTTGGAACAGATATTTCAAATATTTGCACGTCAATCCTCTTTAAAGTTCTGGCATTTTTGCTTCAAGAGTTTGCGTTTTATTAGTCATTAGAGGCAATATTTATAAATATATTTTAATCAAGTTAAATATATTTATATAACACGTTTAAAAAAAACTGTAATTCCCCAAAGTGCTGCACAACCACTAAAACATACAAACAAATTATGCATAAAGATAAACATAACAACCACTAAAATAAACACACAAACAAATTCTACATAAAGATGAACATAACAAGTGAAACACATGTGCAGCGCAAATATGAATGCAAATACATTCAAGTCAGAAGCAAAGAAAACCAAAACTACTGTTTTACAATTAAAAAATGCAAACATTGCAGAATCTAAACATGATGCATTTGTCACTTAACAAATGTACAAAAACATCATTAAAGGTCTAGTATGTATTTTGCTCTGTGGTGAGGATCCTTGCATGTTAATGTTATGGTATTTAGGGTATTTATGGAATTTGACGTCTGCAAATGCCATAAATGTAAATGTAATTATGCAGAGAGCGCGTGTGCATGTATTCCTTGCTACAGTCTGGAGTTTCTCAACAGGTCGTAATCATATTTCTGTAGTCCATTCCATCTCGACCTGCAAGAGTCTTCCAGAATACTTGTATGCATTTTTTTTGTCTTGAAAGGTTGCGAAAGACATTTGCCATATATCTAAAGACAAAAACAAAAACAACCTGACCTGATCAACTACCCACTCTATGACTCAGTCCTGTTAGGACGACTTACTAGATGTACTGTACATTCTCCAGACCAGCAGGACACATATGCCAGGTAATTCTCTGGTAAAGGATTTCATGATTTAAACAATAAAAAAATAAACAGACGACTGTATTATAACGTTGAACAAGTAACGACAACTGCAACGACACGTCGACAAAGACACAGTGACATGCACAATCTTCGATACACACACCCTTGACGAGACACAGGTGATGCACACACAGGCGTACACACTCACACAACAGACAAAAAAATTGAACACACCTTCACTCAGACACGCCCACATAGACACGGAACGACACTCCGACACTTTCGTGTTGTTCTGCCTTTTGCTTCTAGCTGTTAAGATATATGGATCTCTTAATCAGTTTTATGGCAACCGAGCATTTTGTGTTGGACAAAAAATGAAATACAACACTTCAGCAACAGGTAGGTGTGAAAACAAACCGTATCAAACCGCATTTCTGTTTTAATCAATCAATTAAATTAAATATGTATTAAAAATATTTTTTTGTATTATTGTAATTATTATAATTATAACTGCAGATATTAAAATTATATTTCTGCTTGTTTTATACTTTATAATTATACTTATTAAAACAGCAAAAAAAAGAACCATTTCAGTTAGAACCCTTTCAGCTAAGGGTTTTGTTTGTGATAAGAAAACTGATTTCATAGATTAGACCCTTATAAGCAAACTTTAAAAGAAAAAAAATATTAAGAACTACTGAGTGAACTGTATCTGAAGTTGAGTGTATCAGCTTTTTACTCCCTAGTGTTTTAGTCCCTAGGGTTTTAGTCCCTAGGGTTTTAGTCCCTAGTGTTTTAGTCCCTAGGGTTTTAGTCCCTAGTGTTTTAGTCCCTAGGGTTTTAGTCTCTAGTGTTTTAGTCCCTAGTGTTTTAGACCCTAGTGTTTTAGTCCCTAGGGTTTTAGTCCCTAGTGTTTTAGACCCTAGTGTTTTAGTCCCTAGTGTTTTAGTCTCTAGCTTTAGTGTGTAAAATATCTTGGTGTTTATGCTCCATTTCACCAATAATTGACAAATGGGAAAATATTTTCCAGTAATTCACCAATAGTTCTGAGTTATGATGAAGTTAAGAGGAAACCCATCTCAGGCATGTATGACTGATCAGCTTTGGTTTCATTTCAGCAAAAGATTCCAACACTAAGGCCTCCAGCAGTCTGGGACGTCCACACAGAAATGGGGAAAATAAAAGAACCTGCAATTCAGAACCATTTATCAAACCAGTGCTGAAGGTAATAAGATGACAAGGAAGAAAAGAAATGTTTAAAGACTCAGGAAACCTAAATCAGATGTTTCTTTATAATTAGTTTATAATTTTTGTTCTTTTGGCCTGTAATGTTTCCAGGGTGTGAGGCAGATCCATTCGCAGGATAAACGACATGTTTATATTTATACCATATACGTATATTATATAAATGATCAGCGTCATACACGGAAACAGGATCGGTAACCAGGTCAGAGAGTGCAAAGGTACAAAAGGGGCAAAAACAGAATCCAAAAAAACCAGACAAAGAGTCAAAAAACCAACAAAGGCAGCAGGAACAGGCAGAGGTACAAACGGACAGAGCAAAAAGAGAAAAAACCAGGAACAAACGAGTAGACAGATCAAAAACCAGATTAGCTAGAACAAGGGAACCCTCGGTATGCAACCAGGTTGGCAATACTTCGCAAAGTGTGGATGGTATGGAGAACCTAATATAGGGGTGCTGATGACAGAACGAGGAACAGGAGAGAATTGAAAATTCCATTTATGCATTAATTTCCCCTTAAATTGTGATGCTGTACTATTGCAATAATATAACAACAATATGTAACTACCACCAAATACACTTCTGTTTACGTGACTATATCTCAAATAGGAGACTGAGGCCTGACTGTTCTGAGCTGGTACTGGGCCAGTCTGATTGGATTTTAATCAGTTTTATTATATTTGTAGTAGCAGTTCTTCAGAGACTGAGCATCCTCAGATATTGTCTCAAAATAAACTTGAATAAACCCAATTACGCAGCTGCTAAGGAGCTTAAAAAACAAGTCATAGAAACAAGCACAAAATACCAACCCAACTGGGAGCCAACGCTAGCATAACCTGAGTAACTCCCCAATGAGAAGTCTTAAATGCCCAAGACAATGATTGAACCAGCACTCTTAAGGTTGCCAAGACAGGTTACCAGCACACCACAAAGACAACAGACACAGAACAGAGAGAGAGATCCACGTAAACAAACTAAAGCTGCTGGGAGAATTGGGTTGATGCACTCAAACAAGGAGAGCAGGGACTCCTCAAAAACTTGCTAAAAAGAACAAAGGAGGTGGAAGACAAATAAATACAAGAAGAGACAAGAGAAAGCGAAAAGGAATTCCCAAGGAAGAACTCCAGCAAAAGGGAACTTGAGAAGGGATGAGGGAATTCAAGAGGGCTTAAAAGCAACTCAAGAGGGGATGAGGGAATTTGAGAGGTAAAGGCACAATTCAAAGCTGCAGAGAAGCTCAAGGGATGACAGAGAAAAGGAAACCCAACACACAGCCTTTGTGGCCTCTGCCTGAAATACCTGTTTTGCCAGAACACTGAACAAAGACTGAGAGCTTGTGAGCTACTCTTAAGTAGAAAGTTCTCACCCTTGACTCTTATGAAGTGGCCCTGGACCTCCCACAGGTGGCCCATACTGGCACAATGGGCTGTTCTTTTGAACTGGGTGAATAAGGCCATTGTCATTAGCAAATGCAATATTGCTATCTGGTTAAGACACAGAAAGCGATTTTTCTTTTTGACTCCATACATATAGGCCTATACGTTAAAAAAATGTTTTATGAAAATGTGCAGAATGCTGAATTTAAGTTGAATTAGTCTAATTTAGTATCATATAAACATTTTTAATTCTTTGTATGCTTCCTGGGTCTTTAATATAAATACAAATACATTTTTATTAAATATCATTTTTATTTGACCAGCTCATTTCAAACAAATAAAATATAAAATATAATCTCTGTTTTATCTGAAGGACCAAATTCTTCAAAAGATTTCAACAAATTTCACTGCCACAGTGAGTTTATTTTGGAAATAAAATTCTTTTGATTATTTAAAGTTTATAAAAAATCATTATTATGTTTGTACTTCTCCAGTTGCACTGTTTCCTGTAGGTTACTGTTCTCTGATAAACGTACATAATGTAGAAATACCTCTGGGGTTGGTTAGTCAGCCCAAAGAAATCTATATTTTTGAAAAGTCACATATGGAGATGTATATGAACTTTCTTTATCACTCCAGGAGGTCCTTCTTAAAAAGTGGTTCAGCAGTGAGAAGAAGTTTTCAAAAGCAGGTGAGGTCACAATGATCACAATGGTCGGTGGATGTTGTCTCATAGGTGTAATGTTTTATTAAGATGAAGCATGTCACAGTAATATGTAAAGTACACTTTACAGGGAATGTAAATATGTCAAGTACACTTTACATATTATGAGAGTTTATGAGAAGGTCTTCATTGTGTTTTTGGACACTTTTGGACACAAAAAAAAATGTTTTCTTTCCAGATGATCTTCATATCCCTACCTCAGGTTAGTTTCAATTCATAGTTTCAGTTAATGATTCAATTTTATTTTTATGTCTCCAAAATGTCAGATCAAAAGTTATTTTATCATTATGATATTGGAACTCATGATGTTTTTTGTTTTACTCAGAATGGAAATTGATCACAACAACTTCAGGTACTATAATTACACTAACTAATAACTAAACAAGAACACTGGAATTTCATTCGAATCCAGATGATTAAGTCCTGTTGTACAGGACATCCTGTTTTTACTCTCAGTTTCCATTTATATTCTAAATTGCTAACATCACTATCTGAGACTCACCACTTAGTCCAATGCACTGTGTTATCAACCTGCATTCATCACAATACTTCATTCATATTTATATTCATTTATACCTTTTATTTTCAAGCTGAAGTTATTCTGGATCCAAACACAGCCAATCCAACTCTCATGCTGTCTGAGGATGGACAAAGACTGAGAACAAAGACCCATAAGGAGACCGACCCAGAGAATGTTCTCCAAAGAAAACATCCACAGTATGATAGCTGGCCGTGTGTTCAAGCTAAAGAAGGCTACCTTACAGGCAGGCATTTCTGGGAGGTAGATGTAAAGGGGAAATGTGACTGGAGAATAGCTGTAGTGAAGGAGTCTGCACCACGAAAAGGTTTTGTTAATATGAACACGTCAACAGGCTACTGGACTCTACGTCTGCAGTTAGGCTCTCTGATGGCTATGACCAGTCCAGTCACCAAACTCAATCAGGCTAATCCCACTAGAATAGGGGTCTTTCTGGATCTATGTGAAGGCAAGGTCTCCTTCTATGACACAGCCAAAAGGAGACATATTTACACATTTAAAGCAGACTTTAAAAAGTCTGAGAAAATTTACCCTGTGTTTGGCACAGTGGAGACAGACAAATCCCTGAAGATTTTGTCTGGTTTTTAAGTGATTTTCTCATTACTGTGTAAACTAAAGCCAATGTTTATCTATTAAGGTCAAGTAACGGTTGAACCATTTAAAAATGTTTTTTAAATTTGAGGAATTATTCGGATTAGTCTATAAATTTGATTATAGATAGGCCTGCACATAGAGTTGATGCACATATCAAGTTCAATTTGTCAATAAATCTTCTCAAGGTGGATATATTTCTTTTACTGGTATTATTTATGGGTGACTTTGGGTTACGATTTCCTTTATACTTCTACCTAACGACACATAAACTCCCTCCTACTTCACCTACACATGCTGAACATGTAAATATTACCATTAAAACACCATCAGAAAGGTCGTTCCCAGGCCAATGCCAGTTATTAACTGAAAGAAAATATGATAGAAACACATACTATTCCTATTTATTTAAGATTCTCAAGTAAATTCTGTAAATTAGCTCCTAGCCATGTATAATATGAAGCCGTTCAGTGGTTAGAGATGAATGTTTATTGTGTACAGATGAACAATACCTTTTGAAGTTCTCTTTATTGTCATGGCAACTATGTTTACACTAGCAGAGTGGGGATTTGGCCTATGGGTGCACTGGCAACGCATTTTCAGAGTAAGAGAAAAAAAAACAACAACTTAGTGAAGCCAAAAAAGGTTCCATGCGAAATAAAAAAGAGAAAATATAAATAATAATAATTTAATAAGATTAACAGAATGTAATCAGGATTATGTTTCTTCTCATCAAATCTTCACACAGTGTTTATGCAGTGTTGAAGGATTATGAACATTATTAGAATGTTTTCTGGCCACTAGAGGTCACCCATATGACATTGCGATTATGACTAAATGTACACGCCGAAATAATGTAGCATAATTTCTGTCTTCACAGTTGACGTTTTTCCTCTTTGTTTAGATTACTTTTAAGTTCAGTTCCACAAAAGAAGAAATTAAATGCAAAAACATTAAGATTTCACAATGCCTTGTTTGCCAACTGCAATTTAGCAAATTTTAGAATTAGACAGTATGTAATTAAACATTTAATGTAATACATTTTTAATCCCTTCAGTTAAGATCGTTGGCTATATGTACATGCCACATATATTGTAAGATCATCTGATCTGGCTCTGATGTTTCCTCTGCTAAGGACTTGTATCTTCCCATGTCTCAGCCGTCTCCAGTCCCAGTGGTAAGAGTGGATCTACAACACCTCCTCATGGCTCCCTGCAAATTAGCATCAAGTTCTCCTCTTTCCTCCAGTTATGACCTTCTCTAAAACGTCTAACTCCTTAGACCTGTTAATGTCCTGTAGATTGAGCTTGCAGGATTTTCTTTCCTCCTGCATGACCACACCTTCGTCCAACAAACGTCCTGTTCTTCTGTATCCACCGTACCTTCTGAATCCTGCCTTTATGTCATTTTTTGGTGTTTTTTCTCCCTACTACCTTCTCCAAAGCTGGAACCTCTCATGCAACAGTACAACAGGAAGATTAAAATTATGACTATAATTAGCTAAATTATGATCATAGCTAATGAAGAGACAAGAGTAAAAAACATGTTATTTATATGTTGTTAATACATTAATTCTGAGTTAAATAATAAACCAAAATTTGTATTTTTCCCACACTCTGTCAGTTGTAATTATGCGAAAAACCATCAGTTACACATATCAGACTGTCATAATACGTTGAGTGTTGTTATAACACTGTCATAACATTCTGAGTGTTGTTATAACACTGTCATAACATTCTGAACTACCCATACTGAGGCTTTAATGCACAAGCTACAGTACAAAACTGACCAGCACCCAAACAGAGCAAACGTCAGTAGTGCCTACTAAACTGACAATTAAACCTAAGAGGCGGTGAACTGAGACCAGTGTGAACCTGGGACTACAGTGCAGTTCAGCTCGGTCATTTGGCTAAACCCCCCTAGCTTCATGCTGAGGGGGAAAAGTCAACTGTTCTTGTCCTGGTCCTTCCCAGCCCACTGAGCAGAAGTGAGTAAAAACAGCTGTTTTTCAGCTAACTCTAACCCTAACTCTAACACTAACCCTAACTCTAACCCTAACTCTAACCCTAACTCTTACCCTAACTCTAACTCTAACACTAACCCTAACTCTAACCCTAACTCTAACACTAACTCTAACACTAACACTAACCCTAACTCTAACCCTAACTCTAACACTAACCCTAACTCAGAACAGAACGATATCATTTAATCTTATTCAAGGCCTCCTCCAAATCCAGAGGCCTGGTAATAAAAAAATAAGTAGTTATCGCTGGAAATTGCAGTAATAATGTAGTTAGGCACTCGCTCACAGGAAATCAGGGTGTTGGAGGTAAGGTTAATGGTCAACTGATAAATAGGGAAGGGTGGCATATTTATGATATGTGAAAGGAAGTCACACATAGAACTACACAACACACACACACCCACACAAACACTCTAGTTCCAGCAATATCCTGCTTAAAATGTTGCGTAAAATAATTCAGGCAGGCACACACTAGCACTCACAAGGAAAACATGCACAGTGAAATCCACACCCAGTCTGAAACCAAGAATTACATGCAGTACAAATCATGGAGTACAATGTTATGCCTTCCTAGATGAAATGTATATACCTTTAATACACGACAGGACGTTGCAGGACATTTGAGCACCAGTAGTTACGAAAACGCTGATACTGACGCCTGCGGTCCTGCCAAAAGAGCCACATGGATTCACGTTCTCACCATGGTGAAGGAAATCCAAGTGAAATCTTTGATCAAACTTCAAGGAGAAACAATTAAACAACGACTGAAATCATCTTGTTCTTTAGTATGTCCAGGACTTAACAAAGAAAATTAAATTCCTGTATTTACCACATTTAAGTATCAAATGCTATGAGTCATTATAAACACGTGAAAATAAACATGCAGAGAAAGAAAGATGGAGCAAACAAGAGAACGAACAAGAAAAAGAGTAAATGAGACTGGCTGGATGCTGTTGTGTTTTTTAATTGCAAAGACCTTCCACTTGTCACCGATTTCTCCTTCGGCAAAAATGGATTGTTACTGATGAGATACATAACTACTGCCATTACTGATGAGATATACAAGTACTGCCATTACTGATGAGATACATAACTACTGCCATTACTGATGAGATA
>JAOXYF010000024.1:6448598-6469282 GCA_028565775.1 Sternarchorhynchus goeldii
AACAGGTGAGTGAGCATCCATGTTTATGAACCCAGTAACAGGTGAGTCAGCATCCATGTTTATGAACCCAGTAACAGATGAGTCAGCATCCATGTTTGTGAACCCAGTAACAGGTGAGTCAGCGTCCATGTTTGTGAACCCAGTAACAGGTGAGTCAGCGTCCATGTTTGTGAACCCAGTAACAGGTGAGTGAGCATCCATGGCATCCAAGCTGATGTGCATGAAGTCTTTCACTTTCCCCATAAAGACATCAGTCAATAAATGTTTTCTGAATAAATTCAGAAAACTTATTACATTCAGTATAGTGGAAATATAAATTAATTATTTAAAAGATATTTGCTAGATTTGGGGTTTTTTGTTTTTTTCTTCGTTAAGAGCAAACGATTTTTTGTTTTTTACTTTTTTACTTCATGTTCTGTTCTTTACTATATTCAAAGTGAATCAGACTAAGATGGTATGGTGAGTAAGGACAACATATGAGTGTTAAAGACTCATTATGTAGCTGTGTTTGTATTCAGGCAGAATCTCCAGCTGTGTGTGGGTCCTGTCTTCCACACACTCCTCACCAACATGGAGACGAAGGTTCATGGTACTGCCGCAGATACTGACAGGTGAGCTTTGAAATCTTCTTAGTACCAGAACTGCATAGTCCAAAAAAAACCCAAACAAACTTGAAGCCATACAATTTATGCATGCATACAAATGCATACAAATATCTGTGCCTTAATAATCTGACACCAGGTAGTGATACAATCACCAGGCTGTAATACTTTTCTATGTCTCTCGTTTTATACAATGCATATCAGTTTTATATTGGTTATAAAATTCTGATTATGGCATCATATGGAAAACAGCGCAACACATAATTGTCTGTTGATTTTACATTGTTTATTTACTGTGTTTATATGGACGCCTTGCACTATATAAATGAAGTTGATTTGAGTAATGGCCTTAAACGTGCCATAAACAGACATTTGTTTAATGTCACCCCCTAGTGGTGGGTTCTTAAAACAGCACTCACTGAACTGGTGTAGTCTTGAGTGCTTTAGTGGTCAAGTGTGCTTGCCCATACATGGAATTTATCTTCAGTCAACCAGTAGGTCATAGTGTGTAATAGACAGTACACAGTAATTGACAATGGAGCTTTCACTGTCTAGATTTAGTACCAACAGACTATCTCCATGTGGGCCCACTCTATGGAGCATAAACTGGTTGAATAGAGGACTACAAAGCAGTCGTATTCATCTTATATGAGCTGCACCTTACAGAAAAAGTAAAATAATAACTAATCACTTTTATTAATAATTGTTTTGCTAAGTTTTGGTGGTAAACATATATTGCTCATTTAAAGTGCAGGGAACAGCAATCAGGTAGGAGCTAGCCATGCTGAATCAAACAGAATCCGGAAGAATACAATAGAATACTTGTTCAGTATAGGGTGGTGTGTGAGCTAGAACAGCCGTGCTTGTGTGTGGTAATTGTTCATGAGTGTGATGACATGAGGAAATAAACTGCCGTCTGGCTGCTCTGACCATTATTTTCGCTCAAGCGGCAATCTGATATTCGGACAATACTCATTGTCTGAATATCTGGAGTGAATTTTTCTAGCTCACCTGCTACTGCTGGTGATCCACTGACAGGTGGAAGTTGGCACATTGGGTTGAGTGAGTGTCATGTGGAGAATTCTGGGATGATGGCATTATATGTTGAGCTGAGGTCCAAAAACAGCACTCTTCTGTAGGTCCTTGGCTGTTCGAGGCGTTGAAGGGAGAAGCCTTGCTTCCTTCCATGTATGCTGCATCATCCTTGGATCCACAGATTTTTTGTGCTAATATACAAACTGGTATACTGGTCTTTCAGGTGTTCTAATAAGTCTATCAAAGTATTTCAGGGCTACAGAGGTTTAGGTGATGTGTGTGTTGTCATTCAGTCCTTTGATGATTGTTCTTATGGAGATGGGTAGGATTGTGGAGCATTTGAAGCAGGCTGGTTCTTCCCCAATGATCTGTTGAAGATCTGTGTGAAAACAGTTTACCTTCAGGCTGGAGGGTGAAAAACAATTTGATCCTGGTACCTTCTTTACCTTCTGACTCTGGAAGAGTGCACATCATCTCCACAGCTCTTCGGTGCAGGCTAAGTGGTTGGCTGGGTAAAGGTCAGAGTTTGTGGGTGAGGTGCTATAGTTTCTGCTATGATATGAATTACGTGTGAAGCCGAGGTGGAAAGATGTGTGACAAGGGACTTTTCAAACCTGCAGTAGTGTGTTTTCAGCACATCAGCCAGCTGACTATTCCTCACTGTCTCGAGCGATTGCTTTTTGTAGCTGGTGATGTCGATCAGACTTCAGCAGTCCGCTGACGGGTTCATCGTCTGACAGCCTACTTCTTTGCTTTCTGGAGTAACTCATTTTTATTTGATTTGGGTCCTGGTGAGGATAAAAATGTCCTCTCAGAAACTAATGTAAGATGTCATAGTGTCTGTGGATTCACCCAGGTTGTTCGCTGCATGTTCCAACACACTTCAATCAGTACATGCCAGGCATACCTGTAGCATCCCTTTTTGTATCATTAACCACGGGTAGTAGATGCGATGCAAACTTCTGCCTGTAGGTTGGAAGAAGTCCAGTGGTTCTGCTTGTCTTTAACATGTGTCTGTGCTTGTGGAACAAGGAAACTGTTCCTGTACTCTGTGCATGACACCACACTGATGCCGTGCTTGATGGCGCTGGGTGTGTTTGATATGCGTTGGCCACCGTACGCTGCTGACATCACCCTGGAGCTGTACCGGAATCGCCAGATCAACCAGCACTATGTCAAAGTCTCCTACAGCGGTCAGGTAAGGAGCCTTCCAGCAGACTCCCTCCACAATGTTGACACATCCTGCATTCAACCGTCCACCGGACCTTCTGAATCCGTTCTCCTGTGTCCCTTACAGGATCAGAAGATCCCAGGCTGCAGTGACATCTACTGTCCTCTGGAAGAGTTTAAGGAGGCACTTGCTATGTATACTCTGCCCAAAGAGAGCTACCTCGATCTGTGTAACCGCACACAGGACGCCCCCATCCATGGTGAGGGCACACGACCACACGCATCTCAGTCCTAAGTGGTTCCCACCTCTTGACTTCAGCAAGTAGCAGTTTTGTATAATGCTTTATGTTCAAGTACAGATCATGTATGCATACGCAGACAGAAGGTCTCGAACCTTCTCTAAAGAAGAACCTTCTCTAAAGAAGCCTTGGTTTTTGATTGTTCCAAGTTTTCTTGTGCCACTTCCTGTCATCGAGTTACATGTTTAATTTGGCACAGAAGTGATCTGGAATATTATTTAAGAAGTGCTTTGTTAACATAAAATATCTTATTTGTATTTCTTCATTTCTTAAGCTACTTTTAAATTAATGCAGTTGTTTTTTTGTTAAGATTTTTAAAATCAAGCTCAATGTTAAAATTTATCATTTAAGAGATTTTTATCATAAGTTGCCATTAAATATATGCTGTTAAAAAATAAATGCAAAAATCAGTACACATACTATGACGTCTGTGGACAAGGGCTATCAGGTAATTTGCAATGTCGCTCAGGAGCACAGAATATTTCTTACCATTGTCACGTGGATGTGCTGAATGTGTGTTTTTTTCTTTCATTAGAAATTCACCTTTGGTTTGGTGCAGTTTACTGTGTATGTGTGTGTGTGTGTGAGACACTTGGGAAGCTTTACCTCAGTAACCTTATCTGTGTGTTGTAGAAGTTTTTAAGGTCACAAAAAGAAGAGGATGGATGAGTACGGATAATGATGTTATAAATAAATGACTTTTAAAATGGTTGGTTTTAAAAGGTTGTCCTTAAACATTTGATAAAAGAGTGAACAAAAATTACTTCGGCTTTAATAACTTCTGGGTCTTATTAGAAACAAGGGGGTGATGTACACTTAGCTTAGTCACACCGTCAAATACCAAATATTATTAAAGAGTTTAGGTGCAGCTTCTGTCTCTAGTGTTTGAAGTTTCAATGCCAGTAAAAAAGGCCAAAGTACAAAGAGTCTGAGTAATCAGATATAAGCCCAAGCATCTTAGCAAGTAGATATTTCTATTTATGTATCAGACCTGAATGAATCAAGAAAACTACCCCAGAATGTAAGCATGGAAAGAAAAGGAACATGGCAGCATCGTTATTTACCGTAAGATATAAACTAAACCCTCGCAAACAGGTCTTGACTAGCCAAGTCATCTTGGTTTTCACTTACTAATCAGAGAAATAAAGACATTAAACCTGATAAACGGACTGAAAATGGCTGCACTGTAGACCTGACGGCACCTCCAGGGAAGACGTCCAACATCTGGTAACATCTCAGTGTTACAGACTACAGAGGATCATCCACCACCATTTTGTTATGGAACGGGTTTTTGTGGTGGTTATGGAGTAAAGGTGGAGTGCTCTTGTTGTGCGTTTCCACAAATCAGGTTGTGTGTCAGTTTCTAGGTTTGTTGTTTTGGCTGTGGTTGAGACTCACTTCCAAATATTGTAAATGCCAGTTAATTTAACTTTGGGATCATATTTTCATTATTGCCGTTACTTTAATTCAATTTTTCCATTTGTAATGACATTAATACATTTCACCAATTGAATTGTGGACCGAGACCAGGCTCACAACTTTTTTTTCCTTGATATTTTAATTTTTTTTGCTTATGTTCACTCATATGCTTCTTAAATACTTCTTAAAATACACAGTTGCACCCTTTGGTATGAACTGAATCTCCTAAGAATAAAACTCCTAAGAATCTGTTAGCGGATCATATAAATGACAGACATTCTTCTACCAGAAGAAGAAAAAATTTCATTACAATACACGTTGCATTACCAGAAACACCAATGAAACAAAAAAAAAAATGTTTTTCCCTATGAATGAAGTGAGACCTGAATCTATTAGCAATATATAGATTCTATATATTATTCAGTAGTATGACAAAATATTAGGCAATCACACAGTAAAATTAAAAATTTATTTATATTGATTTTGGTCTTTTTACACTTTTTTAATCTGTGGCTTCAGAAAAAAAAAAACATTTAAAAAATCACCACATTTAAAACTTTAACTTCACTGCATCATATCCTATGGAAGCTTTGAATCTAAAAAAAGCTTTGAATCTGAGAAGGAGGTCTCCAATTAACTCCTTTAAAATAAACTTCAAATGTAACAATTTACTGAAAACCTTTGCATTATTTTTAAAAAGTTATATTTCGACCTGTTAAGATCAGCTTTTAAGCAGAGCCAGTAACTACTTTAATTGTGAATGATAAGAAAAGATGCATCACAAAACACTTGCCTATCAATAGAGATATTATTTTAAGATTGTAAAATATGAAAAGAATGGCATTTTCATCCACAACCATCAACAAAATTCTGTTCAACATCAAAGCTTTCATCTCCCCTAACCATTCCTGTTCACCTGGAAAATGATTCAGTGCCGCTAAACCATCCTGTTTAGTTTTTAATACAAAGTTATCAAATAACCACAAAGGGCAGATCGTAAACTCCCCCTCAGTAACCATTCAAGTACATCCCAGTCCATCTTACCTGATCACCTCACAAGTATTCTTAGGTTTAAAAACAAAGCTACCTTTTTAAGTGCACTCAAAATTACACTATTTATAAAAAATAATTGTAATAACAATAATAACAATATTATAATTGAAGTAATTACAATAGTAGTAATCATTTTAAAACATTCTACACAATCCTAATTTACAAATATCACTACAACCATTAGGTACCCTCCCCTGAGAGAAACACCACTGGGTCAAGTTCCCCATCTGTAGCAACTGCAAAACATCTTTAGTTTGGTTATTTAAATAACAATTGATAATTGTACGGGGGGGGAAAAAAATCAACCAACAATATCAGTGACCATAATTACATCTATAGACTGGAACTTCATTCTCATGTGACCAGATCTGCTGTATTTACAATTCTTCACCATTCCAAGCATTCTTCACCTGTGAAGTTCAAAACAGCATATGACCAAGATCAGTACAATATTTTCATATTTTGTGCACATCTCTATACAAACATGTGTATGAACAGGTAGAAGGCGCTTGCATGGGTGCACGTTACCTTAAGAACAAGCGACACAATGACGACATTTGTAGAGTTTGGGATTGTGGGTCCTTATGTGATTCCTCACATTTTTCTGTCTGAAGAATGTCTTGCTGCATAACTGCAGGAAAGAAAGATCAAGAGAGTTGGAAAAAAAGAAAGATAGATTTATGGGAAAATAAAGGAAACCAGGGTCAGATGGTAGCTTGGTATTTCATTAGCATACACAATAACTTCTCACGTGTCACAAGAACTGTTAATATAGTAACTTATGAACATTCACAAGGCTGGGGAAAACACAGCCAATAATAAATTGTTAAAATCTAGCTATGGTGAAATTAGTACTTCATTCTTAAATAAAACAAGAGAATGAAATTCACAGTGCCACACTGCGATTTTGCTATAAGCTACTGCATTATGTGCTGCGTTTTTCTCCAGAGGTGTCTACTGCAGACTGCTCCGCTTTCAAACAGAGTTGACACTTACAGGACAAGGCCAGTGTTTGCCTTCAATATGTCTGATACGGTGCATGATGAGGGAATCACAGTCCCTGTACGACGCTCTACACTGTAGACATGTGTGGGCTCCACCAGAGCCCTGACCGCTGGGACCCTTCGGCTGTTTAAACCGAGCCCTCCGGATGGACTCCAGCATGACAGCATGCCGGCTGCTCATTGGATATAATTTCTTCACCTGCTTGGAAGACGGATGGGAAAAAAAAAAAAAAACATTTTAAAAAGGTATAATAAGAAAATCCATTTGTAGTTACTGTCATTAATGACATCTACTCATTCGTTCATCACAAATTCTAACAAAACGTTTAGGCCAAAGCAATCAAAATTAATCAATCAAAATAGTACAGGTACAAGGTACAAAACCTCTACCTTTGTCTTTGGCGGTTCTATTTTAACCTTGCAGCTCTTCTTGCTGTCTTTCTGCTGAGCAGAACTTCTGATGGCTCTTGGCCGTTGGGATGCACTGGTCTCGTCCACTTCCTTTTTCACTCGGAGGAGCATCCTCTGAGAAAAGAGAGTCGACCTGTTGCCAAGTCCAGCCCAATGAGGCCCATCTAGACCCGTCCGGTCTGGTAGGATTCTTGCACTAATCCGATCTCTTCTGACCAGGCCAGGTGACGTGTCGCTACGGAGAGCACTGCTGTGGGAGACGGACCTGGTCAAGCAGATGTCCACACTTTCTTCCTCCCTCTTAATTCCACCTGGTGGTCGGCAGAGGCCAAAGAGAAAACCTTGGTCTAGCAGTTTGACAGGGGGTTTACTCTGACGTTTACCCAAGTCAGAGGCATCACCTGTTGGGAAAGGCTGGGTCATGGGTATAGGATCTGCTGGCTCTTCTTTGATAACCTTATACAGAGGATTGGTGCGGTAATCATGGTAGTTTGTACTGGAAGCATTCCAGCTTCTGGCACCATGTAGATCTTCATCGTCTTCCTCTGCTCCAATGCTTTGAGCAATGCTCTTCCTGTTCTTTCGGTCCTGGTCCCCTCTACTCACTCCACTTTGTTGTGGTGGCAATTTGACCGTTTTCTGATTACAGCTGCGTTTTTTTTCTGACTTTTGCCTTGGAGCTTTGCGCTTATCTGTTGTCGTACGTCCAACATTGTAGCACAGTTCGCGCTTTGACTTGGTGGCATTTATCCTTAGTGGACGATCCACTGATGCAACACCCTTCTGAGCTCTGGCTTTTGGAGGTGGCGCCGTTAACCCCTGGCAGTGGTGGGCAATACCAGGGTTGGAGACGAGTTGGGAGATGGGGTGTTCGGTGGGTTCCTGTTTTGCCCTCACTCTTTTTGGAAGTGCAAGGGTTTGTTGCACTACAGCCCTTTCTCTGCCAGCAGGTTGAGATACGGTTTTATCTGGGCCCCTAGTGTTACTTCTAAGCGGGCGTTCGGTCTTAAGCCCCACAGAGTCTGTCTGCAGCAGTGAACGGCTGCGTGTGGCCCTGACGCTCAAGTTCTCCATCTGCCCCGATGTGTCATTCTTTCGCTTCGAGCCCTTTTCCATGGTGACTTGGGGTTCTTGGGGCTCCACTTTCATCACCTTCTTCAGAAGATCCATTCTGGTCATGTCACAGAGGGACAGGGAGGAGCTGACCCCCACCAAGTCTCCCAGAGCAGTTCCACAGCGTCCTAGACCCGGTGTGCGTGGTTTGCGTCGAGTTGTGAGCGAGTAGTCATTCACCTTCAGCTTCCTAAGCCGTTTCTTTTGCCCCCAGCCAGACAACTCTTCTGGACTAGGTAGTAAAGACTTCCTCTGCAACCCGAGAAAGGTGAGCAGTCTATATTTCTCCTGAGCACGAGGGCTGTGAACCTCATCCTGCGGGATTGCACTGCACACGTCTTCCTCTGCCATCTCCTGCTTCACTTTCAAAGGTGTCAGTGGGTTTGGCTGAGTTCTAGACTGCACAGGATGGAAGTCAGACTTTGCTCTGTAAATCTGGTGATGATAAGAGGACTTCCTCTTGCTCTTAGAGGACAGGTCAATTTTGGGCAGAAGCCGGCGCAAGGCAAGTGCCGCTCCTGGAGTGGAGCGGAGCAGTCGACGGGATGGTGATGAGGATCGAGTAGAAGTGGAAGGAGAAGTGGAGATGACTGCCGAAGAGGAGCGAGGACACAGTTTCCTCTTGCTGGATGGAGATTTGAAGTCCAGGAGTTTCATCCTGCGAGTTGGACTGCAAGAAAAGACATTGTTCTCTGGCTGGGAACTATGATGTGCCTGTGTTTGGCACTGACCTGGTAATGTTTGATCACAAGCATCCCTGTCTGATTCATCTATCCCCTCCACAATGTGTTCTCTGTAATGCATGAGGCTGGACCAAGCAGATCCTGAGGCTCCCCCTTCATCCTTCTCAGTCATCCTTTTAAACCCAAATGTCCTTCCTGAAGGGGAGTACTGGCTTCTCCAGCTGTTCATGGAGGAAGAACCAGGCTTCGCTGAGAGCACTCCCGCAGGATTCAATGCGTCAGAGTGCTGGTCAGCCTCTTTCTCCCTTTGGATAGCAGAACAAGCTTCCAGAGCAGGCCACATGCGGAGGTGGCGAGCCATCGCAGATACCTCCGTCAGAGTGTCCAAGTTCAGAGTCAGGGTGGAAGTGTAGGAGAATTCAAGCAAAGCAAGCAAACTCTCCTCACTGAAACCTACAAGACAACATAAGAAAACAAGCTGTGATTAATAAATACACATTTGATACCATTCCCTTGAGAGTGCCATTGATTTTGGGAAAAGGAAAATGTATTTCAAACATAACCTTCCCATTTAGATATTGAACACAGGTGTTAAGAATCCTTTCTTGAGAACTGAAGTTTAGCATTTTCCTAACTCAACAGAACTGTTTCAAATCATCAGGTAATTACTAAGCCACTACTGTGCTGGCTATAGACAGCTAAATGTGGGAATGTTCACCTGTTCCAGAGACGCCATGGCACAAGTCACTGACTTCTTTCATTTTTTTAAAATTTTTGTTTAAAAGCTCTCCTTATATAATTCTACACCAAACACCAAAACTAGACGTCAGTGGGAACTCTACAAAAGTGAAGTCTATTAAAATGTTTCAGAAGTCTAAGTTTAAGGTGCTTACCTGTGAGGTCAACATGGGGCTGAGGGTCAGCAGTGGAGTCCATTTCAGTGAATAACTCCTGGAAATACTCGCTTACAGCTGCCAAGACGGCTTTGTGGGCCAGAAACGAGTGGCCACTGCCCGTTTTCAGCGTGATGTCACAGAAAAGCCCTGCCTCTCGCTGGCTGTTCAGCTTGCTCAGAACCTCATGGCTATGTGACTTCACCATCCTAGAGATGTTCTCCACTTTTGAGCACTAGAGGGGAGAGGAGCAGAGAGAAGAACAAACAGCGTCTTGAACGCTTTAAAAATAACAGGACCCAGCTGAACACAGGTAGTAGTCTTCTTAAACATCAACAATTTACCTCTGCTTTTCCAGTCTGCCTTAGATAGCATTCTTTACAGCCAAGAACAAACTCTCGGACCTGAAAGTACATTCCTAAATAGAACACAAGCAGTGAATCAACGATGTTGCCAGAACAGAAGAAAGAAATCATACACGAACAGAAAGTAAACGTTCACACAGGAAAGAAGCATTTCAGTTATTAAAACAGCTCGTAAATTTGTAGCTCATTTGCGCACAACAAAAGGCGTCCTCATCCAAGCCGAACGCATGCATCCATACCAATACATTAGAAATCCGACATCCACACTTCACCGATACCGTGAGGCATGGATGCATGCCGTGCGTTATCACCACCGAGTAGCTTAATCAATACAACATAGCCCACTGCATCTTCTATCAAAAATCAATCCACTTACGAACAGTGACGAGCAAGGCTCAGTAAAGTTGACAAAGTTGCGAGGCAACACTATCAGTAGATGACTAAACTTGGCTGCAACGTTTGCAGCCAAGACACTGCATATTCTGTACCTTGTGCAATATTTATAATCATATATGTCATCATAAAACGCAGTCAGCAAATCATCGTCCAAAATATAACCACTGTGTATAAAAAACCAAAAATATTTTGTGATAATAATACAATAATTCACCTTCCCACCAGTAGTGTTCAGCTACCAGTCTATACGTGTCCTCCAGGGTGTGGTGCGGCTTCCCCGGTATCTTCGCGTGAAATACCTCGATTGACTTGAGTCTCTTGTCCTCAGCCAGTACCTCTCGGTACTGTAAGCAGCCTTTCTCCAACTTTTTACGAAACAAGGAGCCGCCGATCATTTCAAAAAACGGCGAAGACACGACGGTCGAGCAGGTCTTTGCGGCGCTGACGCCATTGAGATACCCCGTGAGCTCCTGTTGTCGGTCCGCTGAGTGTTTGTTAGTGCAAAAAGTGTCATCACTAGCATAGTGCGCACCATAGGTGCATTCACCAGCCATTTTCACCGGCTTCCTTGTTTAAGCCTTTTTGCCTAAACCTAACCGCGTCTATATTTGTGTCACAGTCTTGAAAGAGTACAAACAAGACAACATTGGGCTCATCAGTAAGCGCGGGACCCCACTATTTATAGGGCTACTCCGAAACGTCACTTTACAAACTTTTCATTATTTATGGAAGTCTGTAGGATTCGGACGCAGAACACAAAATGCCAGTGAATGGTCTAAAAGTGACTATTGCAATATCCTGACATTGGCAGTCATGCGGGACAATAGACTACCACATAAAGAAAAGGTGATCCTCACATAGGCAGAGGCTGACCAGAAGCCTGATAGAGCTAATCAAACAAGCAGTCGCAGGTCCGAGCAAATCCCATCTTCTGGAATAGTTGATGCGCAAGACATTTCCATCGCTTTAGCACGAGTCAAAAGTGTAGCGGACACCAAAGTGCAGTAAGAGCCAACCACAATAAAATAAAATAAAATAAAAATACGCAAAATCTATAAACCATCCGTCTAGATGAACCCTCATAGGAAAAAACCTATATTTTGATATCAACTCTTATTAAAGTTTTCCAAAGATTTGCTGCCTCTTTATGCTAGATCAAAATGGATAAAACCCGATCCTTAATTGTGTTTGTTTGCATCCCTTGGTCCGCAGGAGAAATGACGCGCCAATCTCTTATTAATATTAAATTACGGTTTTCCAGGTGGCTTACAGCTAGCCGACTTATTCTCTTGATAACTCTACTTAATGAAACAATGTAGGCTAACACTGGCGTTGAAACATAAACTAAGCTAAAAACAGATTCGGGTAGGCTATCTATTTCCCTGATCTACAGTTCCAGCAGCGGTACATGTAGCCATCTAGCAAACGGCGTCTTCCCTTCTCGTGTAACTTGTGATTTCTTTTAACTCGGTAGCAACATGCTGCAGCTATCTGTCGCCAGCATCGGGAGTCCGACGACCTATGTGCGAGGATACGAGTCTTCCCGGAACGCCGCGCACATCAAAACAGGAGGCGATGACTTCAAAAACAACGATATCTTCCGTGGTTCCCCCGTCTAGGGCGTCCAACGTACGTCTAAGCAATGTAAAACCAGTCAGATGATCAAATAATCACATTTTTTAACTCGTAACCTTCTGTTGGTAACCATTTGTCAACCTAACTTCTCTTCGACGCCCAACGTCTCACCCCGCCCTCCGTCAATGTCTATTAGTCGGCTCTTTAAAGAGCCGCTACTACAGACGATGTAATTGGCCTATGAAGCTGTCAGTCAACCGCGTCTGTTTTCCCCCCACTTTTTCTAGATCAAGATAGGTTGTTGACGTCAGCGCTGCCTTACCAAGTGGACCTTGTTAAGTTTATCATTATGAAATAGATAAAGATGTTGCGTTCGCTTCGTTTCGAGGTTTTCTATTCTCGTTTTCATAATAGCCCTTGATTACATATAGTCAGTCGTAGTCCTAGCGTCCTTCTCTATAATGCACGATGGACAGATTACAAAGGTTCTTTGATGTTATTAATTAATTTAGCGTCTTTCATCTAGGCTACTCGTCTTTCAGCCCTCACATATCGCATGAAATGGCTCTATTTCAGTTTGGCAGAAATAATTGTGCATTAGGATTTATCAGCTGTTTTATTGTAAATTATTGTACTGTAAGTTATTAAAAAATTTAGCCCAAACTAAATTTTAACAGGTAACCTAAGATTAAACACATACGTTCTAATTATCTTGAGTATGTGCCTATTCAGATAGTAAATCTATTCAACAATGCACTGTAAATTGAATCATATGCACACATTGCTATAAAACTACATATTAGGACAACACTAAATCTCTTAATTGGCCACGAACCTTATAAAAATAGGTTTGTAAATTAACACTAGATTGAAGTGGGGAATCTATATGTTATTCCTAAAATTAGTTTGATAGGTAGATTTGCAGAACAAGAAAGCAAACCATTTTGAGCAAGTTGTGTCTGTGTATTATTGGCAGTTTGCTCAAATTATAGCAGAAATGAATTAAACAATTCAGAGCGAACACATCCATTCTGTTACAGGGATTGATTATAATGACTGTTGTCTTTATAATTCCTTTCAATATTGTTATTTTTAATTATGTGTTGGGCTATTGATGCTTTAACATCTTTACACATCTTGTGTTTAAAATTTCAATAAACCAATGTTCAGGATGGATGTTAAGTTCAATGTAACTACAGCTGGATAGCTCAAGAAAATATGGAACGTTCCCCAAGCCAGCTGTTATTACAGGAGCAAATATTTCTCAAAAAGAAAGGGTTAGAAAGAACAGTGTAGACAGAAAGGATTGCAATAACCTTTCACTAAAGAGTCATGCAAGTTATCACTATATGTTATATTGCCACCTACCTTCCCCACTGCCTGTGGCCTTTTCAACTCACAGGATCCAGCGAGTGCGTGGAAAGTGGGGACACTCGAATAAAGGTGAACTCAAATACCTTCTATTTCCCTGCACATGATGGCAGAAGGAACATTTGTTGGTTTGAGCAATGTTGCTGCAGTATTGTTAGTGTGGTTAAGGACAGTCACACTCAGCTGTTCTGCTGGGTTTTATACGTTGGTACACTGGTGAGAGATGACAGTGGAAGTAATCACATGACAATAGCATTCCACCAAGACTCTCCTGTATTGAATGAAACCAGGTGTGTGCATTATGATTAATGTTGTAGAGTGATTAATATTTTTAGAACATTTCCAGGTCTTTAATTCTATTGCAGTGATCCACTTACTCACCTCAGTGTTCGGACAATAAAACACTTTAAAAGAAACATTCAGGTGAGAATAACTCTCACCTTGAGTAAAAGAGTAAATCAATCTATCAGTCTGGTCTTGGAGTTTTGGCCATGGATAAAGCTGTTGTCTCACACACACACACACACACACACACCACTCATACACAAACATACATATATATTATATACATATGTATGTATGTATGTATGTATGTATGTTGTGAAAACCATTATCCAAACATAATTTATCAATTTTGCAAGTGTAGAATAACAGGGAGTACCTTTAAATATACAATATTTAATGTGATCACCTAAAACACATTTGTTTGCATTTCTCTCTTGCCTTACTGCTGTATCCGTCTTAAAAAGAGATATTCTGGTCTACACTCTTAATGAGCCCAGCCAAAGTTGGCAATGACAAGGAACAACTCCCTAAGACAGACAAGAGGAAAAGACCTTGAGAGGAGTCACACTTAGAAGTAGAACGAGCCCTCTGGAGATTTCCATATGAAAAATACACAAGTAGGATTAAGCAAACGCTTTTTACACATACAGGGGGGAGGAGGGAGGTGAGAAAAACTACTGCCAAATAAGGGAGGCCTGACCAAATATACAGTGGAATACTGATCGAGTTGAACACATGATTTTAAGGATAAGAACATTGTAATTAAGATGTTCAAAATGAACAAAAGCAGAAACAGAGCTGCCCCCCCAACCAGACTAAGAGTTTATGCACGTCTTGTCATCCAGTTTGTTTCGATTCAGGTTTTTGTGAGTGATGTGAAAATGTATCCATACAGCCCTCCTGTGCTTTCAATACACAATCATTTTAATGGGTTGTTCACATTTAAAAATCTCAGTGTATGTCCATGAAGTGTCTTATTTAATTAGGTACTCATTATACACCCACATGCCATTAAAATAATTGTTTGAGATGAACAACAGCAGATGAAGTTAAAAAAAATTTCTTTTGATGAAGAAAGAGTTCTCCCTCATATTACCTAGCCTAGGACATTCAGTGAAATCCTCAGATATAAAACAAGATTTCAATAAGAATTGTCTCAGCATGTCTGAACAGAAGAGCATTGAAGCAGATCACAGAATGACACATTGCTCTGAACTATTTAGAGTTTCATATCTTGAAGCGTCTGCAGCTCACATGAAACTTAGCAGCAACTGTCGCATTGTTGTCAACTTCACGAAACCATATTACTCGATTATGTTTAATGAACATCATTTCAAACAAATAACTGATTATATGTAAGGTTTAGATTTTCATTACATCAGTTACCATATCAACAGATGCGATCTTCTGCTTGGTCTAACGTCTAATGTTAACCAACGTTAATGTAAACAGAAGGAGCGTAGTACAATGTATAAAAAAAAACAAGAACTTTTAATTTGGCTAACTAGTGGAGTAATCCAATGAGTTGTGTGAAACTACTTTTTTTTTTTAACCTGCTTCAGGTTTTGGTTTCCAGTAACATTTACTGGCGTCTATTGTAATTCTTGATCTCCTTCTCTGTGGAGCCAGCAATGGAACGACCCAGGAAGTCTTTTGCATAATCCAATCAGACCAAAAGGTGTCAAGGCTTAGTGTCCCTGCTTCTGTCAGACTAGTAGGTGCCAGGAATTAAGTGAAGACATTCCTATTGTTCAGTGAACTTCTGATCAAATATCCCCTGCGTCCAAATGTATATCTCAGACAACGATAGCCTATCAGCTGGCATATAAAGTTTTGAGGCCCTTTTTTTACAAAGTTCCCTGCATGGTTGGTCATTTAGGAGAACTGAGGCAGCAGTAGTCATTCGGGCTTCAAGAATGACTGGGACCCAGGGGTAATTTTGAAAAGCACCTTTCTGTTCTGTTATGGTATATCTTAAAAGTATTGGAAGTATTGGAAGTCTTAGTTAATTTAGAGAAATATGAAATTCTCTTTCTGGTACTTTGTACTGAAAAGCTAAATCTAAAGCTTTTGACTTTTCTCAATCTTAGCCTTGGTAGTTGAAATTCTGGTGTCTGTTCTTGGTATTGCTTTGATCTTTGTCTGTATGTTTTGATCTTGTTCTGTATAGGTTCTTCACTAGCTGCCCACTAGTTTGTTCTGGTCTTGTTTGATGTTTTTGACTCGAATAACGAGTCATATAACTCTTTTTGGTTTAATTATTCCTTTGATCTCCAGCTTCTAGCTCTTTCTACCTCTCCCAGATCTGCTGTCTTAAGAAAGGCAAGAATAAAAGTGTTGAAAAAGGAGATTTATTGAGATTTATTGAGACATATTGAAAAAGTTGACCCTCCTAAACACTTAGGGGTATCTCAGTTATGTGTATGTTTAAAGCTATGAGCCCAGTTCTATCAAATATCTAGCTGAATGGGTTTCTAACAATAAAATTTTGATAATAAAAAGCAAAGAAATAATATAAATAAAAATAGTATTAATAGAATTTTTTGTTAACTCTTTCTAGATTGTATACTTATCGAAAGCTATACTTTGATAACCTTCTTGTCATATTTAGAATTTTCTTTGAATGACTGAACAAAGAAAAACAGATCACAAAAGAAATCAAAAGGTGTTTAAAAACTATTAAAAAGTAAAAGTGAAGCAAACAGTTTTGTGTGTCCCAGCTGTCTTTTTCTGAATAACCAGGCCCATCCTTTTTATGCATTTCAAAAGCCTGAGGGAAAGGCCAATCCCAGACACACTTGATGTAATGAACCATTAGAGTCCTAGAACCTGGGTTCCTCCAGCCTCAGGCCCATTGTCTCCTCACAATAGGGACTTGTGGGGGAGCTGAGTGGACCTGGTTTTTTGCTTGTGGGTCTGTTTCACCTGTTAAATGTAAATCACTTATGTCCTTTTGTGGACATGTTAATTGAACGCTAATTTGTAAACATGCTTGCTGACACTGGCACTACTTCCTTGTCTATTATTCCTGTGCCAATGTTTCATGAAGATAATCCTACAGTTAATTCTAGAATTCACTCTTCCATGGTATGTACATTTTTTGAAGTTCCAAACGTGCATATGCCTACTGCCCAAATGGTGGTAGACTCTCAGGCACCCCTAAGAAACAATGGCTTCTCACTCTGGTGATGTAGTTAAGATTACCGGGAAATGATGAGCACTCTGGACTCTGAACCCCTCTAAAACTCTTCACAAAAATTAGGAAGTATCTGAAGATCTAACTTGTATCGCTCCTTGCCTCTCTGAATGAACAAGATATTCTCATTCACTATACTGGTAGTACTATGCAACACTCCTGTCTTTCCCATTAAAAAACAAGGGAACGATTTTAGTGGCTTCCTTGTTTTTCCTAATGCTGCCACTATCTTAGCTAGCATTCTACCTAAAGCCAAACCATTTATTCAGTATATTCTTCCATGTGCCCGCTCAACCAGTAGTCACTGCTGTACCTACTACACAGCTCTCACCCTGATACTCTTCTTCCTTGTAAAAATGACAGGTCTGCTCAAGTGACTGAGCTGCTATCTGTATCGACTCTAGATATGTCTGGGGTATAGGTTGTAATCATGTGCTTTGGTCTTCCCACAGCTTTCTTGCTTGTTCTGTCTCTCATTTCTAAATGCCAACATCAGAACTCTGTTAGATAGTATTCAATTGTTTTGTCAGCTTAAATGCAAAAGCCGACAGTAAGGCCTCTGATCCTGTCTCCAGTGGCAACGCAGGGCAGACTTTGCTGCTATGATCAGAGCTTTTTGACCTTTTGGCTTCCCCCAACAACCCAGTCAGTTTTTCTCCACACCTGTTACATCTGAACGTATCTCTCTTAAATGAGAGACAGCGCAGACGACAAAGAAAAAAGACCTGAGCAGGTTACAACTGTAAATCAAATCCTGATGTAGTGTGGCAAACCCCAGAGTTATCAGCAGGTGATGCCAAACTCTTTAACTCCTTACATTGCAGTGATCCAGGTGAGCAAAGGAGAGATGATCATGGTATGCAATAATACACGTATGAACCAATCCACCTGTACTGACTACCAGCAACAGGAACAGGCAAACGATGCAGGTAACGCTTCAAAAGCAAACAGGTCTTTTCAAGTTTACAGACATTACAGATTTATGCACAGGGTTCCATACCTGCTTTCACCCCCAGTCTTCTGGAATGGCAGACAAAATGGAGAAGTGAAAAGAAAGCTGGAAAGTAGTTACACTTCCCTTTTCTTTAATAGCAATGTGCTCCGTTCCCAGCAAAACAAGATTTAGTATATCAGAGATTCTCCCACAAGTGCTGGTTACTTTACTGCCAAAAAACTCACTACATGCAAAAGAACTGTGTACTCCCTGGTCAAGGACCCAGACAGCCACATCAAACAACCCTGTCAGCTACACCTTGGAATCTGATTGGTGACTGGATGACCACACATATTTTGCACTGGTTCTTCTGACAATCTTTTGCCAGCCAAGTGGATACATTGGATACAAGTGAGTACTGGGAATTTTTTCCTGGGAATATAATACCAGTGAGTGAAGACCAACATTCAAATAATTATGGAAAAATATACACAAAATGTTCATGTCTGTTCATATACTCATCTTAATAACTCATCGGCTATAATTTGGGATTAACATAGAATGCTCCTCTCTAGTCATGTTTTTTTCAACATGTTCTGGTGTTAAGGGTGGTTTGGTGGGTAGCATGTTTGCTTCTCAATGCTGGGTCTTGGGTTCAAATCCCCATCTGAATGGAGTTTTCCATGTTCTCCCTGTGTCTGGGTGTTCTGTGTCCTCCCACAGTCCAAAAACATGGAGAGCAGGTTAACTGTTTACTCTAAATTGTCTGGGTGTAAGTGTGAGTGTGTTGGATTGGTGCCGTGTCCTTGGTGTATCTGCCAAGGTCTTGTTGTGCTGCCCAGGATGGGTATACCCTCACCCCCAACATCAGTTGTTGCATATTCAGAATAATGTAGTTATGATTGTCACATGAGGCTGGTTGTGTGAATGTAAACAAGAATCTGTAAATGAAATTTAATCAAATCTTGTGTTCAATGCTCAAACTGCAATAAAAACTGACTGTGAGGTAATTTATCAGATTCCTCTTTCCACCTTAATGGTAAAGTGTGTTCTTTTCCATGCAACACCAATCAATCAATCAATCAATCAATCAATCAATCTACAGATTTATTTCAGTAATTCCATTCAAAAAGTGAAACTTGTATAATATATTCAAATAACAGTATCTCAGAAAATTAGAATATTACTTAAGACCAATACAAAAAAAGTATTTTTAGAAATGTTGGCCAACTGAAAAGTATGAACATGTACAGAACTCAATATTTAGTTGGGGCCTGGACTACTGCAGCAATGCGGCCTGGCATGGAGTCGATCAGTCTGTGGCACTGCTCAGGTGTTATGAGAGCCCAGGTTGCTCTGATAGTGGCCTTCAGCTCTTTTGAATTGTTGGGTCTGGTGTATCGCATCTTCCTCTTCACAATATCTCATCGATTTTAAGGTCAGGCGAGTTTGCTGGCCAATTAAGAACAGGGACACCATGTGCCAAGGTGGCAAGGTGCCAAGTCCTTGTTGGAAAATGAGATCTGCATCTCCATAAAGTTGGTTAGCAGCAGGAAGCATGAAGTGCTCTAAAACTTCCTGGTAGACAGCTGCGTTGACCTTGGACCTCAGAAAACACATTGGACCAACACCAGCAGATGACATGGCACCCCAAACCATCATTGACTGTGGAAACTTTACACAGGACCTCAAGCAACGTGGATTCTGTGCCTCTCCTCTCTTCCTCCTGAAGGAAATGCAAAATGTACTTTCATCAGAGAACATAACTTTGGACCACTTTGGACCAACATTGTCTTTAGCCCAGGAAAGACACTTCTGATGCTGTCTCTTGTTCAAGAGACACAAGGAATGCGACAGCTGAAACCCATGTCTTGCATGTGTCTGTGCGTGGTGGTTCTTGAAGCACTGACTCCAGCTGCAGTCCACTCTTTGTGAATCTCCCCCACATTTTTGAATGGGTTTTGTTTCACAATCCTCTCCAGGATGTGGTTATCACTATTGCTTTTACACTTTTTCTACCACATCTTTTCCTTCCCTTCTCCTCTCTATTAATGTCCTTGGACACAGAGCTCTGTGAACAGCCTCTTTAGCAACGACCTTTTTGTCTTGCTCTCCTTGTTCAACGTGTCCTTGGTCGTCTTTTGGACAACTGTCAAGTCAGCAGTCTTCCCCATGATTGTGTAGCCTATAGAACTAGACTGAGAGACCATTTAAAGGCCTTTGCAGGTGTTTTGAGTTAATTATCTGATTAGAGTGTGGCACCAGGTGTCTTCAGTATTGAACCTTTTCACAATATTCTAATTTTCTGAGATACTGAACTTGGGATTTTCATTAGTTGTCAGTCATAATCATCAAAATTAAAAGAATTAAACATTTGAAATATATCAGTCTGTGTGTAACGAGTGAATATAATATAAAAGTTTCACTTATTGAATGGAATTATAGAAATAAATCAACTTTTTCATGATATTCTAATTTTATGACCAGCACCTGTATACTGAGCTACTCAGTCCATACTGATCCATACTGTTGAATTTTTATTCACCAATTTTTATTCTCCTGCATAGCAAAGGCTGCATTATAATAAACCATTGCACAACTACCCTTCACTATAATGAACCATTGCACAACTACCCTTCACTATAATGAACCATTGCACAACTACCCTTCACTATAATGAACCATTGCACAACTACCCATCATTATAATGAACCATTGCACAACTACCCATCATTATAGTGAACTATTGCACAACTACCAATCATTATAATGAACCATTACACAACTACCCATCATTATAGTGAACCATTACACAACTACCCTTCACTATAATGCACCATTGCACAACTACCCATCATTATAATGAACCATTGCACAACT
>JAOXYF010000024.1:6471599-6499065 GCA_028565775.1 Sternarchorhynchus goeldii
CATTGCACAACTACCCATCATTATAATGAACCATTGCACAACTACCCATCATTATAGTGAACCATTGCACAACTACCCCATCAGGTTTGGACCTCTTGTCCTGCATTCATAATTGCCTAAGTAGCTTTGGATACAACATCCAGAATCTTGTATTCTTGGGTCTGGTTATCCTAGTCTTCTATGTTATTATTATTATTATTATTATTATTATTATTATTATTATTATTATTAGTTTATAAAGCCAGAATTACCCAGAAGGCTAGTTTTCATCATGTGCACAATTTGAAGGTACCACAATTATATCTTGTCATGGCTGCAGCCTCCAACCTGCTCCCTGAGGCCTATATTCCCCATAATCCTCTTATGCCTTCCAAACCAAGGAGACTCTCCTTGTCCTCTGGAGTTCTATGACTAGTTTAATTTGTTTGCATCTCTTGCATATTCCTAATCTGTTTCGTCTGTCTCTTTGTTGGTTTTTGAACTTGGCCTATTTGTTTTATTTTTGTCTCTTCATTGCTCCTTTATTGGTTTTATTAAGCCTTCATATCTTAACCTGTGTGCGTCTTCTATTCTACCTACTGAGCTTGATGTATATTTACAATCATCTGAATGTAAAACTGAACAGGAGGCAAAAATATAAGGTCCCTGGTCAAGGTTTAAACGAACCTCAAGACAATGACCAAGGAACCATTGAAGAAGATGGTGGCTTCAGGTAGCACTGTGTCTACAATTGCCATGCAGTCCTGTCACAATGAACTAAGAGGATGTCCTGCAATGGAGAGGTTTCCACTCCAAGACTGGCATGAAAAACCCAGGCTGACATTTGCAGGTGTGTACCAGGACAAAAGAGGATTGTTTTCTGGTCAGACGAAACAAAAATTGAACTGTGCATTAAGAATTACCTCAGTATGTTTAGAGAAAAGGGTAAGGTTTTTCATGCAAAGAACACCAGCCCAGATGTGTAGCACAGGGCTGGCATAATGTTATGGAGGTAGTTTGCTATAAAAGATACTGGTATACTTCAGAAGACATACTGTATAACAAAGAGGGAGGATTGTATAGAAATGTTGAAGTACAATCTCCATCCACAAAGTTTAAATTGATCACAACATTGTCTTCCAGCAAGACAATGACCCTAAGCAGTTATTCCAAATTTGTGACCAAATGGCTTTAAAGAAACCAAAGTGAAAGTATTGTAGTACATACCAGAAAGCCCTAACCTGAGGGTTATAGAAGCGTGGAGTGAAGTGAAAAAGCAGGTTGGATAAAGGAGAGTCACAAACCCGAGTTATGCCAGTGCTGTCAGGAGGAGCGATCAGAAAAGGTGTTGTGGGAAGAAAACAAACAACCTCTGGAACTTCCACAAAGCCAAAACCCACCAAATACTAACAAAGTGCCTCAGATTAATAACATTTGTAACTGACGTGTTTTCATGAAGTTACCATAAAGTTTTTATAAAGTAATTTTTCATAAAGTTACCTTGGTGATAATTAGCGCATTGGTGTCAAATTACTGCTGAACTTATTAATAAAAGTCTAAATGAAGCCAGACAAATTTTAGATCAACAGCAAGAGGTAGATGATCATAACACATCTGTCATTTTTATTATATCCTTAAACATTTGCTTCCTTGCATTAACTGTGACTCTATGATCAACAGTCTGGTACTCCTTGCCCTCTGAATTCACAACCTTCTGATCTCTAATGTGAGTAGGCGATGCAGTAGGTGATTTTCCCTTTTGTAAACTTTGCTGACACATGGTAGCCCAAACCGAGACACATCAAAGAGGATATGAATAGAACATGTAAAAAAAAAAACAAAGACCCTTAATTATTATATATAATGGCTGAATTTACACTTTGATTGTACTCTTTAAAACAATGGGTTGATCCTCAAGGTGAAACAAAATTACTCAAATGATTGATAAAAGCCATTTAGCCGTTTGAAAAGAATGATGCTAACAGAGGCTAACAGAGGGAAGAGATGGCTGTAAATAACAGTATGATGTCAGACGCATTTCCTGACCAGCTCATCGCTAAATTATCCAGCAGGAAAACCCTCTCATGCTAAACACACACTGAGATACACTGTTCACCATATCAGCTACAAACTTGTGCATTTAACTTCCCCTTTTTGAAGTAGTGAGTCATAGACGTTTCCTCACACCAAACACTATAGTATATGCCATAACATGCATATTTAGTTTATTGCACTGATATACAACATTGTTTTATATCAATAATGACGTGATGACAACTGGAGGCTGTGCTGTTCTGTTCTACATGCATTTATTGCATATTGCGATCCATTTTTTCCTCACAATTAACAATTAGGATTTGAAGGGTCTGTCAATTGCACTATTTTAGTTCCACAGCACTTTATGTAGTAGATATTAATCAGTACATTTTCATTAAAGATTATGATTCAAGTAAATATATATACAGTATATATAATATCGAATTTTGCATGATCCAATTTTTCTTTGCCCCATTGCACCTGATTTAAATTGTGAAATTTAAATCAGGTGCAATGATTAACTGAGGTATGTTAATCACCTCTGATAAAACATCAGCTATCAGTGTATTTTCTGAAAACATTTAGTAAAACCTGCTTGTTTAATTATATAAAAGACAAGAAAGGGCCAGTATGTTTAATTTTGTTTTTAATATTTGTAAACTCCTAAAGTTTCATATAAGAATTTATATCACACTAGAAACTAAGACTAAAAGTTAAATAAGAAATAAAAATATAACTAAAAAAAGTACATGAAAAGAAATCTCTGAGAATTTGATAAATTTGAGAATTAGTGGGTATAGATTATGGATACGATCTATTAAAAAAAAGTTTTTAAAATTCATTATTGTGGCTAAAACTTTCTTAGAACTGTTCTGCAATGTGAAAAACCTAAAATACACAATCTGATTTCTAGTTACAAATCAAGTTGGCAATGTGCAACTGTTATCAGCAACTTAAAATGGTTTGGGCATGCAAGCAAGTTTGTTTATCCATTATGGTTCCTGATGGGAAGTAAACGGCCCACATCAGAATACTGGACATTTTACAAAACCTTTTGACATCCTTACAACCTATAGGAAACAGCCTCTTAAAAGACTTTTAAATACAATTCATTCATACTTTGCAGATTCCTGCATTACAACTTTTTATTACTCAAATTTTGGGATAAAAGGTCATCAACAGTTTCAGAAAAACTGACAAGAGACAAATTATTTAATGAATAGTTCCTTTAGCAAAAATTATCTTTTTTCCATGTAACCAAAGCCTCCCAGCTCAACATAGGTATACAGTTTCATTATTCAATATTGAAAGCCAAAACTTTCTTTGAGCAAGATCTTTTAAGAGCCAAGGTGACGAAACATGGCAGAACTAGACTTGGTATTTTAGCCTCAGACAGGGATTTCTAAAGGTTTTTCAGTCAAGGTTTTCATTCCACTTAATTCCCATGTTGAGACCAATAAGAAACAGTTCAATGGCAACAATTTTATGTTTTATAAATGCTTTTAAACTAACAGAAATGCATCATATAAAACCCCTAAAATTATAAATAAATGCACCATGAAGCTTGCGAAGTTGAAATCTTGGATGTGCTCAGTCCGTTATGATCTTAAAAATCTTGGCAAACCTTGAAGGTTTGGTGGCAGGTTTCAACTCACAGAATCATGTGCAAGTGTGTTTATCTGCGCAAGTCCACGTGCCCCTTGCCTCCGTGCGTTTTAAAAGAAGCTCTTGGGTTCATGTGCATGCAAACAAACACAGATTGAAAACATGGGTCAGCTCTGCTGCTGCTCCAGGTGAGTTAAGGATCCATGGGCTTGGTGCCGGACTCCAAGGGCTGTGAGGATTCACTGCTTTGGGTCAAGGTGCTGGTGTCAGCACTCGGGCTTTGAGCTCCATCAGTCTTTGGCCGTTTGAATTCAGGCGGCTTGCACACGGGGTCTGTAGGAGGAGATGGTCTCTCTGAAACAAATGAGGGCATTATATATACACATGAGAGGTTTATATTTAAATTTACATTTAACACGCACACACACACACACACACACTTTTGTATAATAAATAACTTCAGTGTGACTTGCCATCAACACGCAGAACGGTAATTGCATTACAGCACAAAAAACTTTTATTGAAGACAAAAAAATGATCTAAGCCAACATGTTGAGACATTTTAATAACCACTAACCATGTTTGGCTTTCTCAGTGGAGGAAGCTGGAGATCTGGGAATAACTGGTGTCAGAGAAATTCGCCTAGAGTAAAAGCACAAAAAGGGAAAAAAATCAAGAGAACAAACGTTGATTCCATTTAGGAATTATAAATATGCGTTCAAAACTAACTTTCAAATGAGAAATTCAGTGCAACAATGTACCATGAACTAGATAACGACGATAACGACCATAGCGAGAGAAGCTAGCACTGAAAGGTCACAACTGTTAACAGCACTTCAATAAAAATAAACGCCTTTCTACATTAAATCCAGAAATCTATAAATGCAATACAATGCCCAAAATGTAGTGTTAAAGTATTTATTTAGTCGTCGGCACATCAGACTTGTGTTTATAGGTAAAACTAATGGAATTGATCTTTGAATGTGCTATTAGCCACTTAAAAAGGCAAACCGTGCCGGTGACACTTGAACAAGGCATGGTGACGTACGCTAGATGTTTCTGATGCAGGTTCAGCTCACTGTGTGAGCTACTGGAGGGACATCATAAGTACGGCAATGCCAAGCCATATTGGGCTGCATGATATGGATACATACGTACAAAAAGCAATACAATTACATTGCTACTAGGGATGTTATTCCTGCCATCTATTCCAGACAACTATATTTATTACTGTGAATTAACGAGTGAAGGCTATAGAACCGTCATCATTTAAAATAAGCTCCGTTAGCATCTCTTCATAACTTTTCATCGTGTAGAATATTCCTCACATTATCCCTCCGAGGGAGAGATGAGGAGGAAAGAGAGGGTGTCGATACACCACAGAAAGAGCTGAAGAGTAGGTTGGCGGTATGGAGAGGTCTTGAAATGAAAAGACCTGCAGGGGCAGGGAAGGAGTGTGTTAAGGCAGCCTTCTTTAGGGATCCTTTGGTGAAGTTTGTGAGGATACTTATTTAGTAATATACTAAGTATTACTTAGCAAGGAGAAATCTGTGAAGTTAAAACCTTGGAAAGTAGGAGCATTTTGATGGTGTGTATTCTGATGAGGATAAGGAGTTGGAGATGCCAGCAAACATCCCACCAGTGAGTGACAGAGTTGCTGATTGGAGTGATGTACAAAACAGGTTCTGTACCGGGGCCTAATGGGGCCCCTTTATCAAATGTGTGGCGGTATACCTGAGGTCCTGTAGCATGTAGTGAGTGGGCTCTGCCCTGTGTGAACACCACCCCCTCCCAATCATTTCTGACAAGAGTATTAGGAGTAGTGATTTAAGGCAGTTGCTCAACCTACGTTATAAAACGGATGCGGTGTGCTTTTAAACCTTTCTCAGTTAATGAATGTCATTAAAGAAGCATTTCAGTAATGGCTGAAGTGAATACCACTAGAAATAAATGCAGTTAAGGGAGCCCACAGTCATAACCCTTTGTAATCCGCCCCATGTGTTCACTGTGCAGAATGTAATGAGCATTTCATCCTACAAACACTTCTACTGCAGCATTATACTTCCATAGTTTGCTCTCAGGCAGCTCTCAGTCGTCGCATGAATGATACATTTATTGAAATTTCATCTTGATGCAGTCAGAGACTAATCATTACAGGCCTAATGTACCATACTTACAAATGTGCTCTCCTACCTTGGAGTGGGTCCTTTACGAACCGTGGCATGTTGGACATCGACGGGTCCGAGGGGAGTGTTTGGGGCGGTTTTCGGAGTGAGGGGTCCTTGGCCAGACAGAGGAGTGCATGGGGCAGACTTTGCTACGCTGCTGGCATGAGCGGTTGAGCTCACAGGGGACTTCATGGTACTGGACTTGCTCCAGCCCTCCAGGGTATTGAGGGGGATACGCCTGGGCTGGGGTTTGGCCTTTAGAGCTTGTGGAGTACGTCTGTCTTCAGGAGTAGGAAAACTGAGGGTTTTGACGGGAGCAGGGGCAGGGGAAACCTCTTTGTCTTTCTCTTGGGTGACGGGTGTGTTGGCGCGGGGCACAGGTGAGGCTGTTCGCCCGCTACCTTGGGTTCTCTTTCCTTTCTTCTCAGTGCCACTGACTGGGGTGACGATGTCTAGCAGGGGAGGCTCCTTCAAAGGGACGCCAAGCTCCAGCTCCTCGAAGGACACAAACGAGCAGTAGCCATCCGTTGATGACACAGCCAAGAAAGAACCATCACGGGACCTGCAGGGATATGGTTGAAAGAGGAGACATCGGTATACGAAAACATTTCAGTGAAGTAAGCGGGCGGGTGGGCGTGTCCATGCACGTTACCAGCTGAGATCACTGAGGGTATGGTAGTGGATGTTGGACACATAACCAAACGGCAGTGTTTGCTGGGTGTCGTAGAGATAGATGGAGTCCTCGGATGCAACAGCAAACACCAACCGATAGGGTAACAGGAACACATTAGGCAGCGGCTGCAGAGTTCCATCTAGGTAGAACAGAAAAGGTGCACGGATGGTGAAAGGTGGTGTTACAAGTTTAAAGCTTTGTGATGTGGGCGCACAAAGCAAGAGTTTCACCACCTGCATTATGCACAAGATAATGGCCATGAAAGCGCTCGCGGTTTAAGAACCTCAGCAGGACGGCCTCACCGTGGTAAAGTGTGTAAGTAACACAGGGGCTTGGAGTGAATGGTCCTGATTAAATAATGGTTACTACATGCACATGTATTTGTGAAGACATAATCACCAACTCTGCTTGGATAAGGCCCAAGCTACCATTAGCAATTCCTTTATGGCTTTTTCTGAAGTCCAAATAATTATTTTTGGCCCGTTGCCAAGTCTAACATCCTGTTACTAATCCAATTCTGGCCATGACCACAGCTCCAATACCTAGTTTAAGCCAACGTATGGATATAACTACACAAAAGTCTTATCGATAGTTTACTGACATTTCCGTTAACCAGTATATAGATATAGAATTTAGATTGATGACTAAGCTCAAGTGAAACAACCTATGCTTTGTATGGTTTGAAGTGGATACCTTCCAGCCAATCAGAGTTGAGAATTCACTCATACTTCTGCATAACGAATGATAATTAGAGGCGATCGATAGAAGGAACACACCTTCTTCCTCCTTGGTTCTGAGCTCGAAGTAGACAGGACAACAGCGAACAGCGAGAGTTGCTTTAGAGGGACAGGGGAGATGTGCAATGGGTCTGAGATAGACAACACACACACACACACACACACACGAGCAGGTAATGTTGAAACTTTACTATAAAAGTAGGTATAAATCATAACACCATTGCCACCTCTTGAAGGTATAAATAACAACACCTCTTTAAGCTCTTCCTAGAGAAGACATAGGTGGCATTTGTGACGTTTTCTCCCGTCTCCACACAGCCAGCTGAAAATATGCACAAAAATGCATCACACCCCCAAAACCCACCTATGCATGCAGTGTGAAAGTAAATCCTAAAAATAACCAGCTCCCTTCTCATCACCGGAGAAACAACGATCATACCGGGAGCGAGGAGGAAAGATCCATCGGGCGTGAACGTAAGACGTCTGAAAAAGGAGCGCATACCGTCATCGTGGAACATCCTGTAGCTCTTTACCTGCAAGGATCATTTCATATTATGCAGCTTCCTGTGACCATGAGGCTCAGTCTTGTCTTTTAACTTGGTTTTTTAGATATTTAATGGTTCTGTTCCACAGACCTCTCCCTCCACAGTGGGGCCCGGGGTCATCTTACTCACGCTGCAGGTTTTTTTTCTGGTTTGTGTGCTGTACACACGCATAACTCTGAAAGGGAGGTGGGCAGCAGGTGCTGAGTACTTACAGTGGAATTAGGTGCTCAGTACTGTCAGTAAAGAGAAAGACATACATATACACATTACCTGTCACAGCTAAGAGTGCAGATGTACTGCCCCAGAGGGTCCCAGGTCACACCCTGCACGTAGCTCTTATGGTCGTTGAAGGTGAACATTTTCTGACCTTCACCAAAATACCACACGTAAGTGAGAGGGTTCGCTGCACAAGTGCGAGGGTTCACTACACAAGTGCGAGGGTTCACTCAAACCTTACGTCATACCCAGAAGGTATTTCAAATCTTAACAACAAGTGAATGGATAGATGGATTTAGGTTGTAAGATATTTGAGCATAAACTAAATTGTAGCAGTGAATCATGTTTCATACTCTTCTGGATGTCCCACATGATGGCAGTATTGTCCACAGAACCCGAAACCAGGAAATTCCCATCACTTGTCCAAGAGATGTCATACACATCCTCAATGTGTCCCCTGCAATGCACAAAAAAGTTTCTCAAGATGTTTTACAGTCAGTAAACTAAGGCTTACAAATGGAACAGCTGTAATGAAAGGGAGATAGAGAATGAAAGAGAAGGAGAGAGAGACAGATATGACCTCAGAGTCTTCACTACATTCCAGCTCTCCTTATTAAGCTGAGCATCCTCATCGTCCTGGAATGCTGGGATCTGCTCAATATCTTTGCTGTCATTCAGCTTCCACAGTAAAATAGATGCATCTAAATAAACACAGATAATAAACACACTGACACTAGTATCTTTGTACTCAAATGTGGCTTAATATTTATATTACATACCGCAAACAATTAATTATAATAGTACAGCAGTGAAAGTTAAATGTATGCTTGCAAGTTGGTAGTATGATTGAACTAGGGTACCAAAGTGCACTTCAGAATGAATGACCACACCTACAGGAGAGAGACAGTGTTTCCGTACGACTCACCATCTCCCCCGGAGGCCAGGAGCTCTGAGGTTGGGGAGAATCGCACCACATTCACCGCTTTTGTGTGTCTCGCCAAATTTGACAGAAACTCCACTACAGCCTTTCCGTCTGGGGCCCTGTCTACACGCCACATCTAGAGAAACAAAGAGAAAAGGAGAAATATCAGGAAAACACTAATTTAGCAAGTGTAGCTAGTATTTCGATTGTATTTCGAAGTTAACCACCCAAGTGTAAATGTGATATGGTAAAGCAAGACACCTACGATAAACATGTCGAGTGCGTTGTGTTAGGGAAGTTCACTCACTCGCACAGTAGTGTCCACTCCAGCCGTGGCTAAGCGGTCGATCCGGCCTTCTGCGTTCTGTTGGAAGTCCAGACTGTACACTGGCTCCTTGTTGTGCCAGACGATCTCACACGTTACCACCTTCATCCTGAGACTAACAGACGAGGCAAATATGTGAGCGATGAAAGAGCAGTGAGCGAGGGTAGGATATGAACAGAGCGGAGAGCACCTAAACCCTTCAGGAGCGAAAACTGCGAGTGGAGCGAAAACTGCGAGTGGAGCGAAAAAAGCGAGTGGAGCGAAAACTGCGAGCACAAATGTCCAACTAACTAGATAAACAACGCTGTATATTAAAACGAAAAGGACCGCATGCACAAATACCGTTGTGATAGCTAGACAGCATAACATTACCACTTGTTAGACAGACAACAAAACTTACACATAAGCCTGTCATGTAATTCTCAAGCAACTGTACGTTGAAAAGCATACAACTGCATAAGAAACGTAGCTATTTAGCCATCTACCCAATGTCTATCGACTACAGCCTAGCCAGCAAGCTAGATAAAGTAACGTTACACCATCTCATAAGGACCCCTAAGCAATGCCAGTTTACCTAACGTTCGTTAATGCTTGGTTATTCACTTAAGACGGACAAGCAAAAACGAAAAACACTTTTATGAGTCGTTACGCTGTTCGTGGCTTCCTCAAACTCTCCCACAAGCAAAATGTAGCTAACCTAGCTAGCTTCACTGTTAACTTACAATTCACTGCGAGGCAAAAGTCGATGTCCTTTTTTACTGTTAAGCACGCATACAATAATTTTCTAGCAAGGATATAATAATCGAATCAAACATATAAGCAATAATAAATAAAACTTACAGTCAATGTAGCAACAATAAAATATCCTGTAAATGAACGAAGTGAACGTCCCGCTTTCTTACGCTCACTTCCACCAAAACACTTTTCCCGCGCTCGTTTTAGATGTAGTGGTTCCGGATTCTTGGGGTTGCCAGATTGTGAAAAAAGCTGGAAGGATGCAGAGCTCGGGATCATGGATTTTTTTTTTCTTGTATCGCTTTGGTGGTCTGAATAAGGCAGAAAAAAAATACTTGAAAAATATTTCCACAGTTTTTCTATCTTACTATTTTTTTCATGGAATATTGCGAAAGTCTGTTCCTTAACGTTTTAATGATTTAAATATGCATCTGACAACTTCCAGTATGTTTGCATAGCAAATGTTAAAGGGATGGAAGCAGATTTTGGTAAACAAATAAATTACTTTTCTGCGAGCTATACATGTTAACGCCGTTGCCAGATTGCTTGGCCAATAAACAACAAAATTTTACAAAATGCGCTGATAACGGGTTTTCCCAAGGGAAAGTAACAGCAGTAAAAAGGAAACATGAAACATCATAGGACCTGCCACAGGGCTTATAAATAATCAGTAAGTATAAGTGGGGTACAAAAATGGACAAGCTCTAAAAATACTTTTACCCTTTTCCAACTGAATACCATGGTCTTAGATATAGAGGTGATGATTTTCATCCCAGCCGTTCTACACTCAGCTGCAAACTGGACCAGGCAAGAGCTGGTGGTCTTGGCCCGATGATGCCAGTGGGACCACATCATCCGCAAAAAAGCAGATATGAAACCCTGAGGCCACCATACAAGACTCCGTCTGTCACTTGGCCGCACAGAGATATTCTGTCCATAAAAGTTCTAAACAGAAAGGTTGACAAAGGGCTCCAACTCCATTTGGAAACCAGTCTGACTTACTGCTGGCAATGGGAACCAAGCTCCTGCTCTGTTTGACTTAATGGCCTGTAGCAGCGAGCCCCATACCCTGTACTCTTAGAGCACCACCCACAGAAGACCCAGGACACACTGGAGGGATTACATCTCTTGACCATCCTGGGAACACCTTGGTATCCCCCCAGAAGAGCTGGAAGAGATGGTGGGGAAGAGAGAGGCCTGGGCCTCTTTGCTTAGGCTGGTGCACCCTAACTTGAATATATTATTATCATATTGACAGTTTTTCTATCAGTCAAATTTAATTTCTAACACTATATTTGCTCCACATTTAAGGAGAAAACCTTTTTTTTGGTGTTTGTGTCCAAGGGTGCTACATAATGAGATACGCCAAGTTGCACTGTGCATCATATGCAGAGTATAGACAAATGACTAATTCCTCCAATGTTCAATGCAAAGTCAGTTTTGAAGTAGATTTTCTATAAGATTACCAGGGATTAACAGTAAAGTTGATTAAATCCACTATACTGCATATGTCTGCAACACTACATAAGAGATCAGAAAAAGTACCATTAGATGCAAAGACATCTTATTAACATATTTAAGAAAACACCATTGACAAATATTTAGTATTTATTATTTTATTTATTACAAAATGAGTTTTATAAAGTATATTAAATTCTATTCGAATGTTTGAGATGAATATTTCTATCATTCAAGCAATTTGTTAAAGGCACATGAAGCACCGCAAGATGGTTTTGTTTATTGCATTCAAGTCCACACCAAAAGCTACAACGATGGATTTAAGTCAGACTTTGATGCAACGATTTGTTTTTTAAACCTTCAAAATGCAAAATTCCTATAAACATCCACCTACTAAATACTTGAAAATAAAATAATTACTCTTTATTAGGCATTGAAAAAACAAGAAAAAATGCAGTGCAGGAAAGATAAACTGATTGGAAAAGTAGAGTGCAAATTGTACCTTAAAGCATACCACAAAACACATAACAGTACTGACTGGGACAAGTCAATACAGAGTGCATATTTTGGCATACCAAAATTCTTAATTTGGATACTTCATATACGTTTTAATGTGTATAATGCGTAGGTCAATACAAACATCCCAGTATCATTTACCTTCTATTTAGTTTCACTCAATTCTGAACATGATGAGTCACTGCCTCACCACGTCATTTACTTAATTGAATTACCCAACTTAATTGGCAACTTAATTGGCTACTTAATTGGCAATTAACAACAGACAGTAGGTACATAGTTATTACGAGGTTTAAAAAAGTTAAACAGTAGATAAACAATATGTAGATTACAGTAGGTAGAGTAAATTGGGCGTTTTAAGACACTACATCAACATTCCCCCAAGGATTGTAATTGAAAAAGAATGAAAACAGTAAAAAAAACAAACAAACAAACAAAAAAAACTCAGTAGTCATTTTTAAAACATTCAGTAAAATGAGAAAATAAAAATATGTACATAAATTACATTACATGCCTAAACTGCAAACACCTTAACCTACATGCAAACAGTGGAGACCACAAAAAAACTTGTCAAGTACAATGTAATGACTCAACTGTAATATGAAAGCTTGGCATTTCTAGAACCTAATACATATACTTGAAAACCATAACCAGCTAACCTGAAGATGCTTTAAGAGCTCTGCCATTCTGCCAGAGGAGAAGAGATCTGTTCTATAACCTGACTGAGAATATCATCAATGACGTCACAATCAAAGTTCACTTGCTGAATGTCCAGAGCAGGTACGTAGTTGACCAAGAGACATGCAATGTTCTGCCTGAGTTTCTTCAAAATGAGGCTGACGAGAAAGAGTTAAAAGCAAGGGTCAGTCTGTATTCAATATTATACCTACAGGAGTTCAAGTCGGACAATTACAACTTTGTTTGATGAGACCAGGACTTACTTGCATGCTTGTGTGGTGTCGTCTCCTTGTCCCCTCTCAGTTCCTGGTTCGTCCTGTGTCTCACCCTTTGAGGTACTTCCCCCGTGGGATGGACCTTCTATTGCCATTCCACTTTCATCTTGGTTGCACGGAGGGAAGTCTGTCTGAAACCCTCGATCTTCTAATCTTGATTTAGTCTTTTCATGGTCTCTTTTAATTTCTTCTAAATCTTTCTGCAGGCCTTCATTGCGATTCATCAAACAGTCCATCTCCTCCTGTAGATCTTTCAGCTGTGTGTGAGGGTGGCATATAAGGAAACAAAAAGAATAACAAAACAGGTAAGATTTCCAGTACATGACAGTAAAGTCTAATTTGAGCCAAATCTCTGCCCCCACCCCCCTTACTGTTTTTAGCGACAAGCACGACTCGTTAATCTGATATTAACACAGTGTCTTCCTATGTGACGTAAGCAACTCACCCGGTTCTCCAGTTCTTCCTTCTGCTTGATTCTTTGGTCCAGTTCCCTCATCAGAAAGTCCACATGACACGCCAGCTCATCTTCCACTTCTGCGACTGTTCTACCTCCGTCACTCTGTGCTCGTTCCCCTGCACTTCCTTCCTCGGCCTCCACCTTCTTCTCCACCCCTGCCTGGGCTTTCTCCCTCTTCAGCTCGTCCAGCTCACGTCGGAGCTGCTCCATCTCTCCTTGCGCCTGCAGGTACAGCGTCTTGTACCCTTCTGCACCAGGCTTCGCTGCCCTCCCAGTCTGGCGCTCTGAGATCTCCCCATTGATTGGCTCGTCCTCTTGTAGCTCTAACTTCACTGTGTTGTTGTCTAGGGTCTGGATACTGGCCTCACTGGTACCTTCACGACCATTCACTTCTGTATTGTCTTTCTCTAAGCTTGTAATGCTCTTCATCATCTGTTCTTGATTTGTACTCCTCTCCAGAGCAAGGAGACCTTGCCCTGTTTCTGACTGACAGATACCCCTCTCACCTTCCTTGTTCCTCACCCCCCCCTCCTTCCCTTCCAAATCCTGGGTTAAGGTACAGACATGTCCACCAGGAAGGGGCAAAGCATCTGCTACAGTAGCGTCCGTGGCCACTGAGGTATCCATGCCATTGTCATCATTACACTTTTCTGTCTTCACAATGGAAAGGTCAAAAGTCAACAGATTGGGCCTAGGCGTGCTGTTGGTCTCAATAACAACAATATCATCATCATCATCATCATCCTCATTTGGAGCCCCTCCCCTGGTTTCCTTATCACCACCACCACCATAATCATCCAAAATAAACTCAGATGGCAAAACACAGGTCTCTGGAGAGGCTGTGACTATCGAAGGGCTGCCTGGTGTTTTGTCAAAATTAATCAACTTTCGGGCCCTTTTTTCCACGCCGTTCTGTGCACTCAGGCCCAGGGGCCTCTTCTTCCTGAGGAGAAGAGAACTCTAGCTGCAGCTCATACATGCACTGAGCTCAGTGTCAAGTCTGCGTTACGGAAAGCAGGTGTTAGAGAAAGAAAATGAAGTACCTTGTAGGAGTAGTGAAAAGAGATTTCACATCGGAAATGACTGGCATGTTATCAGAAGATCTGAAGTCTGAACATTTAATAAAACAAACAAACAAACAAACAAACAAACAAAGGTACCAGTTGGTCAACACCGTAACAAACACAAATACATTGTAACAGATACAAACACAGAAAGACACACAATGACAGAACAGGAGCTGACCTGCAGATCTGACACGGCTGGAACTGGGTGTGGAATTGGGTTGGGCTTGGTCTGGTGTCCCGGGTGAAGTGGTCGGCTGAGAAGAAAGAGAAACAAACACGGAGATATATGTATATTATAGGAAAACTTGACAGCTGTGAATTTTGGTTGCAGTTTCCAAACGGTGGTGCACACACCTCAGGAAACTAGACTTTTTCTGTGTATAATAATATACCTCCATCATGTAGTATATTTGTTTTTAAACTACATCTATCCTCCTACAGTTCTACACCTTTATAACCGTGTTTACTATGCTGTATGTGTTTTTAAAGAACCCCCAAATGTTCAAAGCAAACCTTTAAAAAGGACTAGCTATCTACATATTCTCACTTGGCCACATTTTCATTGCACAGAGGGAGCAACTAAGTTCTATGAAAGACGTAAAGATTGAGGAGCTCTGAAAAGAGGACGCTCACACCAAATCGGAGCTGACGCTCCAGCTGCTGCTTTTTCCTCATCAGATCTGCATTCTGCATGGTCAGCGCCGTGATCTTCTTCTGCTCGGCCTTCTTCTGCTCCTGCTCCATCTGAAACACGGAGACATTTAATGCTCAACTCATTTCTCGGTCAATCGACGATGCCAGCTGGCCTGATCATGAAATACATAACATTAAATTAACAAAAAAAAAAACCACACATTTGCCATGATTCCTTTCCACTGATAGGACAAACAAATACACCCATTAAGAACAACTATGACATACGGCTCGGTTGAGAATCAAACTCCCATATTTTAGACCACACGACACAGGTTTGACTATATTTGTCCATCCATGAGAAGAATAAATATGACACTTTCCTGATTAACCATATAAACCTTCACCAGTGTAGAAAACATTACCTGCTGTTTACTCTGTGCTTGCTTCAACTTTTCATTTCTCTCACTGTATCAAAAGCATAAATCAAAACAAACAAACAAAACAAAACACACATTAGCACATGATAGATCATGCATGCACCTATACACACGTTATACTGGATACACATTGTTGATTTGATCCTGCGGCGGCTTTGTTTACTCACTGCTGTTTGTATGTTTTCTGGTATACTTGGTCATCATCAGAATCCTGAAGTTCCGCTTCAACTGCACAGCTCCTAAAACAGAGCAAGTCAAGTAAGCCCAAGAGGACAAACACACAGACACAAGTGTACAAAAACACACAAAACACACCTGAACTGGGGATCAGGGTTCATGTGGCAGAACCATTTTTCAGGGAGCTGTTTAGTATCAATCCCATCTAGAAGTTTTCGCCACTTCAGACAACCATCACACTGCACCCAGTTTTGGTCTGGCTGCTTCCTGCAAGGGCGCATAAGCACACAGACAGACCTTGCAGTATGGGAACCTTGGCACAATTTGATTTTTGGAGCTACCACCTCTCCCCAAACAAAAAAAAACCCATACATGAACCAGTGAAGACCTTCCTCCTACTGTGGAATGAAATGCATGGTTATGCATTTAACTCACGGAATATCCTCTACAGGGATGTTTGATTTTTTCTGGAATCTGTGATGGACCTCTTTCCAATATTCTTCAAGCTTGATATTCAGACTTTGCATGGTTTTCCTGCAGCAAAAGTAAATAACATCCTTAAATGTGCGGTTTATCATTAAATGTTAAGTGAAAATCGCATGCCCTTGTCTCTCCAGGACAGACCTGTAGTCCTCTGTGTAGTCAAAGTCCTGTTTGTTGTGAGTTGGCGTGAGAAAGTTGCACTCAATCACACCGATGACTCCCACTCCCTTGTTGTTTGCCTGGTTACATACAAACAACTACTTTAGATTTCATTATTAACACAATTTAATATTATGTACTAATTAATAGTTTCAAGTGTTCTCCTGCTTGGTTGAATAAGCCTTTTTTTTCCTACTGTAGGACTTTATGGGTTTTACATTTTCGTTACGTTCACAGAATGTGCAGTACAAACACTCAATTGCTGGCTAATTGTTAATTGCTTCTATACTATCTGCTAGATACACTAATTTGTGAGTGGAAGTTACAGAACTGTTACAGAACTGTTACAGAACTGTTACAGAACTGTACCTCCTGTACCTACCTGGTATGTTTGTTCAATGAAAGATTTTACAGGTACAGCAAGGCAAGTTTAACGACTATTTATACAGCATTATGGACTACGTCCTGTTCACAAAATCAATATACTACGTGCAGTTTGGGTGAACATCATTTGAGAGGTAGATGAAGTGTACATGTACTGCAAGATCTTCACCTTCTGCTGGCAGGTCACACGCTCATAGGCTTTGATGAGACGGTTTTTGTGATACAGCATGACACCATACTGCTCTTTGCTCTTGGTATTGTAACCAAACGTGATTGTAACGGGCTTTTTCTGAAGGTAACTTAAGGACCGATTAAAGTGGCAGTGTGTAAAAACATTCAGATGATCCCATCTCACTCATTCATCGGCAGTAATGTATTGGACGTTCCTCAACACACGTAACATTCCGTTACACTCCCTGTTACACAGTGGAAGGATACAATGCTGGGCAGCTTTGGTCTGTATTTGTCCTTGACGATGTGTGCTAGACTTTTGGAGATGAGCTCAGTTCTTACCTTCTGCCCTCGAATGATGATCTGCATTCTGGGTTTCAGGTAGAGAATACTGCAGTATGCCTAATTCAGAAAATTGTGAACACACACACGCAAACTGATATCTTACTGGATTTGGAAATGTGATCTATTCCAACTATACCAGTCAGAATAATGTCTGAAAGCTCACCCGCAGTGAGTAGAGACACTCAGGCCTTGAATGCATCACATGCTCTGGCTTTTTTTGCAGTTCCTTGGTGCTTTCAGATAGGGATTCGGCAGGGATTTGGATATCATAGCGATCAGCCGAGAAGTCAAATTCCGACTCTCCCAACGAACTCCTGTTTCATACAATGCCAATATTCACCTCAAACCTGTGAATGTTTTCATACCTCTGGACAGAACCTTAATATCTAATATCTCAATTCTTTCTCTTCTCTGTGTGCTCACTTGCGGAGGTTCCAGATGATGATGCGTGTTCCCGTGGAGTTCATTGAACATGGGCCGTCGATGGCATTCAGCTCACACATCAGCTCCTCCTCCGTCTCAAACAGCGAGTACTGAAGGATATCCTCCAGGCTTGCTGCGTGTTCTGGTGCATGACAACATAATCAGCCATGTCAAGGGCCAAAAGGTCACTCAGATGTGACAAACTTAATAAGGGAACTAAAATTCTTAACGTTTTAAGAATCGCAATTTATGTTTGTCTGCTCTAAGTGACTATACCTTGTTTTGTAATGCTTATCCTTTACCCAAAGTGATAGTATTAAACTCCCTGTTCAATCCTCAGGCCCGCCCACTCAGGCAGTCCGTGATTCTCTTGATTCTAGACAAGGATACTGGTCTGTCCAGTGCGTGTGAACATGGCGATAGGCACCACAACATGCTTTGCTTCAATCTTCGTCAGGTAGGTCTGAGACAGCAGCCCTACACACATAGTGTCTGCTCTCCTCGAGAACACAATGGCATCCTTCCCCAAACGCATGGAGCCTGACTTAAAACCATTACCATAGATGCCCACAGGGACATGGTCTTTCACACTCTGCTTATCACTGAAGCCAAAACTGGAAAAACAAAAAAAAATAACGGAGAGAGTTTGAGTTGATTGAGTCATAGGACCAGATTAGACAATGAGAAGGCATTACAGAGGGATAGGATATATCTTGATAGCAAGCAGAACTGTGTAAAAACTGAGAATAGTTCTTAAGATGAGTTTTTAATAAATGAATGGTTAACAAGGCACTAATAAACTTAAATTATCACAGTAATTTGATAAACAACCCTAACCCTTAAATAATGTCTGGTAAGCAAAATGTGAATAAACTGAGGTGGCAGATTGCAAATGAGTAGTTTGCTGATTGTAACATGAAGCCCACCCCCTGAAACGAAACTGGTGCAGCCAGTACATCTCCTACCTGAGCATTTTGTGCATCTTATCATAGTCCATGCCTGCTCCATTATCCATGAAGATCAGGCACTCCTGTCCTTTGATGATGGTTTTATCAATCCAGAACTGCTTGGCATTGACATCTGGGTCATAAGCATTATCTGTGGACAGGAACCGAAAAGGACTTTTCAGTGTGACATAGGAAGTGTTCTGTAGTGTTTGAGAGCTTTAATCAATGCATATGTGAAAAGCAAACAGCCTTGGCCACAACGAATCCTGCAAATTTTCGACAGTGAAGTTAACGTACATGAAGGCATATGCACGAACGGACGAATAACACACGGTGAAATTCAGCTGTTTCTGTAAAATCTTAAAAATAAAGAAATAAACGACTAAATAAAATAGTGCCAAGGAACTGAATGTGCAGTAGTTTTGTAGCCACCCTAGATTTGGTTCAGATCCTCCTTCTACTTGACTCAGGACATCTATGTACCTCTTCTAAGGCTAAAGCACCATCTAAATTAGAATGAACCTATCTTATGTTACCGTGGTAACTTCACTCCTTGGGGCTTGTGCTGGTTGAGCTGAACATGTGAAATACAACGTGAGACGGAACCGATTGCTTGATTGGTGCAATGCGTGTCGAGACACAAAAGGAGGCAGCCAACGTGTACAAATGATACACCAAGAGCCGGTGAACCTAAGAGTGTCTCCACTGAAGAAATCCTTATGATAGTATATTACACCTAAATCTGAGGATATCGTTAAGTTAGAAAGATGTCAGGGACAACTCTGGAAATGGAATAGCAAACCAAAGCCTAACACAGTAGCAGGAACCAAAAGCAAACCCTGCTAGCAAAAGGTTATAATGCAAAAGACCTTTCACATTCGTAATGTGGTTCATAAAATGTGATGTGAAGTAATGTGGTTCATAAAAACAGACTGTGAGGTTGCTGTCAGGTGGATATTTTGGTTGGAGAAGAAGGATCAGAAGGTAGCAACAGTTATGAAAGCTACTACCGCCTTTACTATTCGCTAATCTCTTTACCACTCACTACGCACCTCGGCATCCATGTAGTCACTTAATAATGCATAACGAACTTTATCATAGGAGGAATAAAGCTGTGTATCAACAGGACAAGCAGTATGAGCAGTGACTCACCGATCAGCTCAGCAATAGCACTGAAGGGTCCGGTGTGGCTGGTAGAGTTTGAGTTCAGGAAATTTGGATTAAGCTTCAAGAGGAGAACATAAGATAAGCAACATTATGAATAATACTTTAATATGATGTGAGGTACTCTAGAGCTGAACAAAACAAAACCAGCTTTTTTGCAACGGTGACTCTGGTCTCTGCATTCAAACCCATATGAAGTTCACAGACTGAACTGACGAGAGACGTGAGGAATACTTTTTTCGCCATTTTCACTTTTATCTATTTGTGCTTTTAAGGACGCATCCATTTGGGCTCAGGCCTCCAGCATATGTGTCAACACAGTCCAAGTTTCCATGTATGGCACAGAGATGCTGACATCAAGACCACATAACAGACAGTAACACAATAAACATCAGCAGACTAAAGAAATCCGAAATGTCAAAAACCTGCTTTGGAAATCAAGTACACAAGGTTTTGTTTTACTTCCTAATGTAGTTATCCTATTCACTGAATGTTTAATCGGAACTTAATCAGTACTACTAATTATTAGCGCGTAAATAGCTAACTTTGCCTACAAATGCAGTTTTTAGTCTAAATTATTGATACTTTGTTTCGCTTATAATTCACTGCGCCATAATTAAACTTTTTTCAATTTCAAGTTTATTTATTTCAGTAATTCCATTCAAAAAGTGAAACTTGTATATTATATTCATTCATTACACACAGACTAATATTTCAAATGTTTATTTCTTTTTATTTTGATCATTATAAGCTAATGAAAATCCCAAATTCAGTATCTCAGAAAATTAGAATATTACTTAAGACCAATACAAAAAAAAGGATTTTTTAGAAATGTTGGCCAACTGAAAAGTATGAGCATGAAAAGTTTTTCATGATATTCTAATTTTATGACCAGCACCTGTATACACGTAAAACCAATTTTACTCGCTGGTTTTTATTTTGCATCAACAATTTGCTCATTTCACGGAGCTTTTGACATATATCGGGTGGCTATTAACGTTAACGATGAACCGAAACCGAGAGTTATAGTTTAGCAACAGCGGAAGAAGCAACACCAAATATTCAAATATTAACTCTTTGTTTAGCAAAATATAAAGAGAAACACACTCGACATCGCCTTAAATCCCCTTTATGGACACTCGATTTATGTAATTGAACTATTTAGATAGCTAATATAAATATAATATAAAGTTACATATTAGGCTGGATGATTGACACTGACGTGACTCATGTTTTCTGCAGGAAAGTGACATTACTGGTGAAACGAAACCGAGATTTACAGTTTAGCACCCAATAAGTCACCAATAACGCAAAGTCTCCAAAAGTTAGTTAGCTAGCTACATAAATATCATTGCTAACCTGAATAAGTTAACCAACTTAACTTGCTATAGATGTCGAGAAGGCAAAAAATATTATATAGCTAGCTACATTCGTCAGTGTTACGCAACAGAAAATTGCTTTACCATTTCCTTAAATATACATTTGAAATTTTTATGAACTATTTCCATCACGCGTTGCCAATATAGATATGAATTTACATGTCCCTGTCACGCTGGGTGTCTAACTAGGTAAGTACGTAACATACCGCACTTAGAGGTATTCCTCGGTCTGTTTGCGCCGCCATGTTTAGAGTAACGCAGGCTTTCATGCGCTGGTATCTCAGTACATGCAGCCCTCCATGCTGACAGATGCGTATGGGAGGAGATGTAAGACTGCCCGTCCCATAACCACAGATTTCAACTAAATCAGGTTTCAGGCCACCCTATAAATAATGATCCTATGAGCTTTTAAAACAAATAGATTCACAAACATGATGTATTGTATATCATCTTTATTGTTTAGACATTAAAAATGCAACATTATGCATTACCTCATGTGCAAAGGTTGAGTCTTTTGGGTCTTCCAAATAAGAGCAAAACAACCCTGTATTTCAGACACATTTTACAGCGGTGAAGTGAAACTGTCAGGTGCAGATCATCTCTAAGGCATTTGACATAACGGCTATCAATTGTCCAAATGTCCCAAAGTAAAAACAGTAGACAGTGTTTAGTGTACAACATTGTCTAAATTTATCACACACCACAAATGTTCTAAGTAAAATACAAGCTGAATTTATCCCATAGCTTTTAAAGAAATGCAAAATTTGTTCTTCTTGGCTCGCAAGTAGAGAAAAGTAGCTACAAGTTCATATGAGCATAGAGTGTTGAGAGCACAAGAAAAGCCACAATGTCAGTCTCACACACACACACACACACACACACACACACATAGAGGATAGCTATCACCCAATGCATGGTTTTACTGTTAATATTTGAAATAATTAGACACATGCAGAATTATTAAATGAAATCAGTGCTATTACAGCCAGATTTAAGGAAGCAATATGCACGCATTCTCTCATACCGATAACAATCACAATAGTCGTTTTTTGTGGACTTGTACTGAAGCTGGAGAACAGATGTAAACATATATTTCACATATTAAAAATATGAATTTCACAACATGTATTCTTGATCTTTACAGCAAAAGCCATAAACTAGTCTGATGGAATTTATTTGTTTCACTAAAAAAGGCATATAAATCCGTCCTCTGTAAATGATGAGGCATTTGATCGTAGACAAGTGGTCAACAGATAAAGTATGCGGAGTATTTGTGGTGTGCAGTATAACAAAAGAAAACAAACGGGCAGTGACATCACACATCAAAATAAATCACAAAGTAGCCGCTCTAAATACTGACAGAGTGGTTTGTAGGTCTGTACATACTGGTGACGTAGTGCTTGAGTATGGGGGACGGGAGGGGGTGTGTCTCTGTGTGCTACACCCACGTAGAGAACAGAATATGACCCATAACGCACCCACCCACCCATCCCCACCCCCGGGCCGAGCCAAACGCATCTTGCTGTCACTCGTCCGCACTCTTCTCCGAGCCTGTCCTGACGGCCAGATCGTAGCAGGCCTCAGCGCCCGACTCCGGAGAGACAGCACCCGGATCAAAGGTTTTGCTCCCGCAGCCCACGTGTTTGCGGCTGCGGCCGCCCGGCTGGTACAGCTGCATGGCTGGTCGGTCCTGCCCCGAGACAAGAGTGAGACACAAGAGACAAGAGTGAGACACAAGAGACAAGAGCACGCCGCTCACATTTTACATCAAAGGGGCCACAGTGAGCCCTTCCCAAAGCCTTGTTTATTAGCAGAGCAAAAGAGAACCACTTTCTGGCTCTGAGCACTGTCTTCCCCTGTATTCAAATTTTACAACAGCACGCAACAGGTTTTTGACAGCAAAGCTCTGAACCAGTTAAAACATTTTTTATCTCAAATTAAAAATGCACACAACACAGTGCTCAGGATTTTTTTTTTTGGGGTTTGGATTTTGGTCCCAAAAACTGATTTCCATTTACTTAAAAATTCAAATTTGTAACTAGCGCCACCTTGTGGCATGTCTGTCTTTTTTTTTTTTTTTGCTGTCAACAACGAGGCCTTGCGTGGTAAGGTGTGGGGGGCCTCCCAGCGTACCACAGTGTGGTATCCCCTCCCCTTGGGTAGAAAGGCTCGAAGGCTAGCTGTACCTTGGCTGGCAGAGCCCCTCTTATCTGGTCTGGCCCCTCAGACTGGGAGGTCCTTTTCTCCTGATGCACTAACACAGACTGAGAGACACGTTGCCTTCCATCAATAATCAGCCCAAGATTGCCAACAGCCAAATTCACAGCTAACTGCCTCGACAACACATCAGCGCTCTACAGCTCATGGCACAAGCACAGGGCTGCAATACAAGCCCCAGGAGGGAGGAGGATTTGTATTGCACACCCACACAGCCATAACAGTATGTGAATACAACAACCACAGGGGGAATAGCCTAAATGGGAACGGTAACAGTGGATGTAACACCACCTGTGCAGGACAAACAGAAAGACGAATGTTATTGCTTATGCTCACGATGCCATGCTTGTGTTGTCCTCAAGTAGCGACCGAACAGCCTACGGGAGCGTTTACATTAAAACGCGCGTCTCCCGTGGCCGAGTGCACGTATGGGGACCTAAAGGACTGCAGTGCAGCGCGGGGCGCGGCTGCTGATCGGCTGCCGCTCACCTTGTTCCGGATGCGCTCCTTCCTGCTCCCCAAGTCCTCTCTGTCCTCCTTGCCCGGCTTGTCCCCCGTCTCTGGGCAGTAGGAGTAGCCGTGACTGTGGCCCTCCTTCTTGGCCCTGTCCTGGCAGTAGCCCTTGCCCCACTTTGTCTCGTCCTTGCGGCGCACAAACTTGTCGAATTCGTAGTGGTGTCGCTGCCGCTTGTGCTCATCCTCCCGGCCACGCTGCTCCTTGTCCCTCTGCCGGCGGCCGTGGCCTTCTCTCTGCTCCCTGTCGCCCTCTGGTGGAGCTCTGCGGCACAGCAGGAAACAACGGCAACACAGATGCGCACTTTGCTTTTCAGTCACTAGCAGTAGGGTTATTTGCATAAACAACACAGCTCTAAAAGCAGGCAGGTTTAAAAAAGGACTCACTTGTCCTTTGTTTCCTTTGTCTTAGTGTGGCTCACAGGTTTCTCCCATTTGTTCCTCTCTTGCTCCCCACTGTCTCCTTTATCTTTCAGTCGGTCTGAGTCCGCCTCGTCATCTCTGTCACATTTCTTTAACAGCTGGAGCAACATCATGGTGTGAAGTTATAAATAAACTCTAATACCTTTGAAACATTCGTTGCAGCTATGAAAAGAGCAGATGAGCCTTGATGTATTGTTGTGTTGTTCGAACAAATGCTTTTGTCAAGAAACACCTTGAAAGAGAGTCAGAAGCAGGATGTGGCATTACACCTTTATTTTGATCTCCTTTTCAGAGAGTTTCTTCTGCTTCTCTGCCTCCCTCCGCTTCCTCCTCTCCTCCTCCCGCCGCTTCCTCCTCTCCTCCTCCCTCTGCCGCTTCTTTTCCAGCTCCCTCCGCCGCCTCTCCTCCCGCTTCTCCTCACGGATTCTCTGTGGGCAAAAAAAAGATCCAGCATCAGAAAATTCACCTCTCGAGTCGCATTTATAAAAAAAAATGAAGCTCTAGTTTCAGCATCCCGACCTGTTTCTCCAACTTTTTGTTCTTAATGTATTCGAGCAGTGGGGTTGTCCTTTTAGCTGAAAAGATTAGATATTAAAAGACAGATTTATTTTAGCAATCCAAAAGAACCACGTTTGCATAAAATACTTTTAGAGAACTATCTACCACTGATCAATGTGGATGGGAAATAAATCGCAGCTTGTACTGGTAAATATTATTAAAAAGGGGGAGGGGCAGTTCCAGTTTTGGTGGGTGTGGCTCAGAAACAGAAGAATTTGTGAACCTATTAGCTCTCTTGTTTTAGCCTCAATCTCTCCGAGCAGCGTTTCTGGATTGGCCATTGACTTCTCCTCATCACAGGAGTAGTTCTCCAGAAATCGTTTGTATTCTGGGTCTGGTGGTGAAAAAGTAATAAAAATGCATTACTGTGCAGCTGTATGAATGTTTTTTTTCAATAATCACTAAATGCTCACAAATACCTTCTTCGATGCTTCCTGCTTTGGCATCTTTTTTCTTTAGTTTTTTCTTGGAAACCTTTTGAAAAGGGGCAAATTCTACAATGGCTGGATACTCTTGGCCTGACAAACAAAGAGAATAATCCAAATATCAGTCAGGCCTTATTGTGAAAAAGAGGTACTGAACGTGTGAAGGGTCTGCTGAGAAAGACGATAAGATTACCTTTACTATCAATGAAAACATAACCATCAAAACGATCTCTGAAGAGAATGATATCTTCTGGGTTTTTAAAGTTGATGTATGCTCTGGAGAAAAGATGTGGATACAGGCTACGGAAAATAATGAATAATTAATTAGAAGATTCGTTATATGCTCTTTTCTGATACACGGAAAATAACGTTTAATTAATTTCACAAATACCTTTGATCAGCAGGGAAGAACTCAAAATAGTCGAAAGAAGGTAACGGACTGAGATGCTCCTCTAGCTGGTCTTTTGATAGACTAGGTGGCAGTCGGCGAATGACGACCTGGTGCAAGAAGGTTACTGTAATTTTAACTGTAATTGCATTTGATGCTGTAAAATTAGAAATGTCGTGCATGGGTTTAACAAAAACGACTTCGTTTACCCCCCTTTCTGTCTTACACCTCTCAGGCGTATGCTAAAAGCGCGTATTGGGTTACTCTTAGTTGAAGGACTAGCTTACGTGAGCACATCTACAGTAGAGCCTGTAACACACTTTGTCGCTGAACTGTATCGTTCCCCAGCAACGGGGATAAACTGACAAACCTGCACCGCGTGTTAAATGTAGTGTGGACGTATAAATCAGACGGAAATTTAACACAGTGCACGCAGAAACGTTACCGGTGTCAAACTGTTTGTGTTGAGCGGTTAATAGAGATATATCGAGTCGGAAAACTGCGACTCTCCGTATTCGCTGTCTATGGTGCTGAATGCCCTCCTACATTCCTCCATCACGGTACAGATTGTGTCGTATACACATGTAAACGCTACTAATACCTTGGTGAAGATTTCTTTTTTCTCTTCTTTGTGCTTGGAATTGGCCGTGACGCTTTCGTGCTCCCTTTGAGTGTCCCTGAACTGTATCTCGACGATGCCTCTCTCCCTGCTTCCTGTCATCTGTTCTTTCTCAGCCCTCATATCTCCATTTCTCCTCTTCGCTGTCGGTATCCGTCCTCTCGCGAGAATTCGATCTCAAATACCGCGAGGTTTGAGGGTGAAACTGTGGCAAGTCCCATTTCTTTCTTTTTTTTTTAACGTTTAATTCGTTTGCTTGCTTTTATAAACATGGAGTCATTTTTCATGTCGAATATTTTGTAAATATGTAAAAATGTTCCGTTATAAAGATCAGTCTTATAGGACAAAAGAGGACACGGGTTGTTTAGTCTGGTCGAAGTGCTTTGAGCCCCAGGTAAATGAAAGTTGAAAACGTGTCCCAGTCAGGTAACGCTGCAGAACCGAGCGCCGAAAATGGTGACCGTTTTCCTTAAGTGTCCTCGGAGTCGCTAGTGTCGCTGCCATAGCACGGGTGAACTCTCCCTCGCGGTGGGTAGAAAGGACTGACCATGCCCGCGGAGCTCCACCCGTCTTGGCTGTTGGGTTGAGTCAAGGATCGCCCGCAGCTGTCGTGACTAGGAACTGCAATAAGGTTAGGTGAAAACTTTAGATTTCGTTCTTAGTAGAGCTCTGAAATTATTTTAGACTACCTAAAGTCAGAGGATTCACACACACACACACACACACACACACACATATGAATCCTTTGGAGGATAGGGGTCGGAGAAAAATCTCACCGCTAAGAAAATTTTGTTTCCCGCTACTGGTCTCCAGACACAACCTTGGCGAGGGGCGCTCCGGCGTGGACACGGAGCTTTTCGCGTTTGGAAGAAAAGTGGAGCAGGTATCCAGATCTCGGCACACGCGTTCGTGAGTGTAGATGATGTTGGATTTAGAGGGTGTGCAGCCCATCTCCCAACTAGTGAGCTTTAATCTCAATGTCAAGGGTGGCTTGGAGCCCTCCTGTAAAACTACTGTCAGGATAATCTCTTTTACTCCTCAGTGACTGATTTGATCAGAGCCACGACGCTGCTGTTAAGTGAGGAGGCAGCGTCACAACTAAAGGAGTGGGTTGTGTGTTTAACCACCAGCTGTGGTCGGGGTCGAGATAAGAGAAACTCGGTATCTTGCAAATGACCAGAAGACATAAAATAAAGAAACTGTAAATAACAGGGAAATAAGGAAT